>CM060955.1:66910647-67363147 GCA_030765055.1 Mantis religiosa | reverse complement strand
GTGTCGAGCTTTTTCCCGGGTCTCCAAGCAAATGATGGTTAGCTTAATTATATCCTCCCAATTTCCTGTCCCTCCATGTCATCTCCATTATCATTTCACATCATCTCTCATCTGGTAGTCTCTTTCAGGGTAGAAGTGTCGGCGGGTGACTCGGCGGTGCATGGACGGTTGTCGGACTCCGTACCCACGTCTCGTGGTCGGACAGTTTGCGAACCAAAGTAGGGTGGAATGTCCGTTATCCTGGCCTGCCAGAGAAGTTTCCATATAGGTGAAATTAGGGACCCTGCCCTCTGCACTGTCGTGACTCATTGGGACTGACGCCCTCTGTCTCCTCTCGCCTCATTCTTCCTCCTGGGGGTGTCCATGCCGAATTCCTCTGCAGCGTAGTCCAGTCCAGTCCTGTCGTGAAATTTGGTTTTCTCGAAATAGATTTAAATTAAAATGTATTAAGTATTATTAAGTATTGATGTATTAAGTATTAGCAGACAAATTAATTGTGTATTTTAAATTTTCTGGTAGTAATCTGTGAGGAACACTTCATTCTGTACGAGTTTTGTGTAATTAGTAGGTTAACTGTAAGAAATAGACAAAATCTTAACACAAAAATGTATATGGCGTCGAAGCATGCAATTTATGTCAACTTTTACTTGGAATTAACTATATCCGAGATATTGATTTGAATTCTCAAATAATTATTTATACATGTTCTATTGGTTTCTTGTTGTTCGTGTTTGTGCAAAGAGAACGGAATTTTAAAGCCATCATATAGCGACTGAGTTGAAAAAGATTGAATTTAATTTTAAATTGCTGTGATATTTATATATCTACAACAAAGTGTATAAATGTCTAATTAAGGTTTACCACTATTAATAAGAGTACATAGAATAACATACTTTTATAAGAATAATTTTGTAGACGAGAGGGTTGAGAAATATACCTGAAGGTAGATTGTTTCGTAACCGGAAGCGTAAATCTTGAGTATCTATGTAACCAGCTGTGTTGCATAATAAGGAACCAAGATTTAAAGTGAACAGAAAAATCATTATATTTGAGTAGTATAAGATATACTGACAGTAGGTAAATACAATCATCGTGTGACTGTTACACAGTAGTTCTTAAGGATTAAGGGTGGACTACGGAGGGAGACACGTCGTGCATTGTGACTTCCACACAGATCTACTGGAACTAACACCGTCTCTATGAGGGAACCGTAACAGGCCATAAGGTTCATATTTTGCAGTGTTTAACGCCAGCTTTTACTACATGCGGCACCGCAGGTGGTGAAACTGATTATATATGAGATGAAGATGGAGCACTGGTGGAATGAGATGGTGGGGGAAACCGGAGCACTGAAGCAAACCCGCCCCTACGCAGCTTTCCATCTCAAATCTTACATGCGGTCGCCTGGGATCGAACCAAGGCTGCTTGGTGAGAGTTGAGTGGTCTAACCACGGCACGGCTCACAACAGAGTCGCAGTCAGACAGGCCACAGAGTCGCGCGGAAGTCTGAGTGCTGAGAGTTGTTCATCCCGGGGCCATGATACGCTGCACAGCCACCAACATCGAGTCCGATGTCGACAAGCACGCCCCTCTATGTAAAGACAGCCCACAACATTGCCCTTTCCAGAAAGCATTTACAGTACGCAAATATCTACGCCATTTGTCCAGCACCGCGAGTCTGAAAGTATAACTGAAAGATTACAAGGAAATGTTATGAAGGGAAATAATGGAAAGATGCATCCCACGTTTCATTTAAGTGACAAGAGAAAAGCGCGAAAACGTGGTTAAAGGAGGTCGAACCCGTGACCTCCCGAATGTGAGTCGCACACGTTACCGCGGCGTCATTTACAGCAGCTCTTAACTCTCACTTACGAGTTATGGTAGCAGAAATCTCTCGACTTGTAGCGAGATGGAATGACATTGAGCTTTCACGAGGCTTGTTTTCACTACTAACTTTAAAAAGCTATTTGGCAGCTTCCACATGATGTAGGTGTAGCGCATCTTCCATATTATGACGCAGTGATGACGTAGATGGGCCACGCACACGTGTGATAGGCATGTGCAGTCCAGAAAGAACCAATGCAGACAGAAACCCTCTAACTGCGTTCTGGTCTTCGGTTCATCGTATCTTCATTTTGTTGCATGCTGTATGTTCTGCAAGAATTGTTATACGTCTTGCCTACTTTTTTTCTCTCTCTCTTTCCTTAACTTCTTTATTTACATATAATCGATTAGATTATAATGCCTTATAGACCTCTGTTAATAAAATATTGATAACTTAGTCATTTCCTGAGGTAGGTATATGTTTAAATTTAACCTGGAGGGTAGAATAAAGCCTAGTATGATAAATAAGGATATTTTTAACTAATGAAAATCTGTGAGATTAACGAAAGAAATTAAACAAAAATTATGTGCCAACAATGCAGGTGGGAAATAATACATTTGAACATTACTTTCACATTACTTTCTATCTTCATTCTTCCACAAGCTTATTCTTCTTACTACTTCAGACAGACATTTGCAGAAATGTACAGTGTCATTGGTTTCAAATTTCACTCTTTGCATAACAAAGAGAAAATAAATGGAATAGCGATTTAAAGTCTAAAAAGGTAGAATTATTTGATAATTCAAATCAATAAAAAATATAGCTCACTAATGTTTAATGCAGCAAAAATACAAGTTGTTTGTTTTAACCAGACGTACACTGTTTCTATTATAATTTTGTTTGTTATATCTCTTGGCCACCAGTTAAATAAACTTACATAAAATTCTTCATTCAGATGAAGAAGACTTCACAGATAGGGCAAGTTATACATTTTGTCAGTCATGAAATTAGCTTAAATGTGTTCACCATAAAGATAACAACATAGATATAGATGTCACAGGAGCAGGGATCATGTTGGAGCAGAAATGGTGGCTATGAAAAACTCGAAAGAGATTTTCATTGATGTAAGACGACTAGCCTGGAATGCTCAGTATTCCAGGCTGAACTCTTGGGTATTACCATGGATGTGGAGTGGATAGAACTGCAGACAGTACTTCAAAATATGCGAGATAAGCCTAGAAGAAACAATTTAGTTCCTAGATTGAAAGTTGGAGAGCAGCCTATATTCTGTACTGTCTCAGTTGAAGAAATCTGCTACCAAAGCAACTCTTTTTCATTTAAAAACTTGTTTTCCAACACTGATCATATGAGTGCATACTAACGACAATTATTACATTTTAGAGAATAAAACCAAGCACATTACCCTGTAAAAAGTATATGAAAATTAGGGTGATGCTTATAAGATTTTTTTTCTTATTTTTTTCTTCTTTCCGGAAAGCAGAAATCAAAACCATAAGGATCTCTAGGGGTGCCCCTCATACTACAACTAGTGGTATTCCATCAAACGATCACCTGATAATAATGCTTCTTTTAATCGAGTTACTATCACACACATTATACACTTTACACGATCATTTGCTGCAGTTATTTGTGTAATATTAATATCCCCTGCATTATGACTAGAAGTTGCGTGATTCTATACGAATGAAACAAAAGGGAGTGGGAAAAGGGCTCCAGATTTTTACTCTATTGATACAAATTTCACACGTAAATAATGTCAAAGCCGAGTTACTGTGCGTTATTAATTTTAAGACACAATATTCCTATACTTAGTCCAACTTACTGAACCACTTTTAAAACGGTTTTCCCTCACTAAAGCAGAGAACTTGCTTTATGTTTTGTTCATCTTTTCTGGATGCAATTGAGCGAAATGATTCGGCCTGTAACATTTACATGTTATTCTTGAGTATATACAGCCAGTGACGAAGGTTGTTGGTGGAATTTGCTTGCAAGAACAATTGTCCTTATCTGGCATGCCTTCCGTAGGAGGAGGTGCTTCTTAAATATAAAGGGTTAGCCAAGCGGTGCCTTCGTGGTGGTCTAGCATTGTCAGAATAAAGTCAGTCTGGAATAGTTAGGAACCCCGGTTTCACTTATACGCTTGGCGTTCTGGATCTGATGACCTTCAGGATTTAGCCGCAACCTTTTATTTCAGGGATAGCCATAAAATAAATAAAAATTATTTATTAAACATATGGTGTTCTATGTAGGTGCACTCACTATTGGACTTCTTTTGGTGTTTCGTATTCGTGTATATAAGCGGTAGATTCTGCTATACGAATTTGAAGAAAAGAAAAACGCTTAGAAAATGTTTTTGAAAATCGTAACCAGGACTGGTATTTTGCTATTTAATCTTTTAATTAACATACTTTTAATCTTTTAATTAACATACATACATACGTACATACATACGTACATACATACGTACATATCGTTATGAGTTACAGGTTATGAGAATGTATATTTATTGCGTTACTTATTTAGTCAATATTCTGTCAATATTCTGTAATTTATTTTTTTTGCCCTTTGGGTCTTTTTGTATGATATTTTTACATTCATGTTCAGTTTCTTTTTGTTGTAATTTACGTCCTCGGACGATGAATGGAAGAATGGAATGGGTGAAATGATGCTCAGATGAGCCCAGGGTCCATAGAACTCAAAGTTATCCGACATTCCTCTTTCAGGATAAGGGAAAACCCCGCGAAAAACCTTATTCAGGTAACTCACCCTGACCGAGATTCGAACTCGGGACCTCGTGAATGCGAGGCAGACATGCTACCACCACGCTACCGAGGCGGGAATTTTTGTTCAGTGTAGAGCGTATACAGCATGCAGTCTCTTTAGTGTTGTGATAACAGCAGAACCGGGTTCGATTCTCATTACCGGCCTAAAGATTTTCTCCTTCTGTGAGACCTGGTCTGGGGTATACTTAGCCTCATTAGGTCCCTGAGGGGCTAATGGAGGAGTTACTTGGTTGAGAAGTAGCGGCCCCTGATTGCAAAGAGCCCGGCCGGTAAGGACCGAAGCGCTGATTACGCCCCACTCTACAATCCCAGCCTACTCGTTCATGTCCTAAAAGGACAGAGGTGAGGAACACTACCGTGGTAGTCCTTAGATCGAAAAGGGCTATTGTGCTGTATTCATATACAGTATGTTTTATTGAACTATTACATAAGTGTACGTTTACAAGCATAAGAAATGTCGCTTTTCAACCGAGTAATTGGAGTAACTTGGTAAATTCTTTACTTATATTCTGGAAAAAGCTTACATGGTTAATGGTGAGTGAGGCAACGTGAACCAGTAGGTATCTATTATCTATCCCAAGGAGAAGCGGTATGGCGAAGGAAGAGCACAAGGCAGCGGAACCAGCGTAGACACAGAGACGTACAAAAGTTCCTGTTGGATAGATCGTCACCTGGTACACCACCAAAGCTTCTCATTACCACCCAGGGAGAGGACGGCGAAATGATCCTAATTGCATGGGCAGCTAATACAATGTAGGCCAGTGAAGGTTCACAAAACGCACACATCTGCACCATCTGCCCTCCTACGCCGCAACTGTCGCACTGAAAACCAAACCTGAAGGATGTAAAATGAAATGAAAGTGAGAAGGAGAGAAATTCAAGAAGTAGAGAATCCAACCTAGCATTCGTCAAGTGACAAGGAAAAACCCGGTCGGACAATGAGGATCGAACCCACAACCTCCCTAGAGCCGCATATGTTACCGCAGTGCTATCTCGCTCGGTTATTTATAATTAATCTGTAAAAAAAAAATTGGTTGTGTTGGAGAGAATGGCTAGCGTTAGGAGAAAAGTATCGAGTTCATGCCCTAAGGATGGACAAGTCAGTGTTCCTCAAGTTATTCTCGGGAAGCAAAACAGGTGAAAAGACGATTAGAAATCGATGTTTCGGGAGTGTACATCTCTCCCATCATCAGGATATTTATTAAATGTTATTACCACAAATGAATCAATGGATATAACACAAATATAAACGGAGACAAAACATTAAGCGTGCTCCTCTCGGAGGAAATGGCCAAAGCTTCCTTAACTCTCCGCTCCCAGTAGCTGTTGCATTTTGCCAAGATGGTCGTCTCCCGAAAGTTGGCTCTATGGTCCTTATCAAAACAATACTCTGCCAGTCCAGACTTCTCAGGTTGCATTAAACGAATGTTGCGTTCATGTTCGTTTATTCTGGTAGCAATGGTCCTTCCGAAATGTCGATTTCTAATCGTCTTTTCACTTTGCTTGCTTCCCGAGAAGAGCTTCAGCATATTCGTCGCCAGGAAAGCTTCAGCTCTTAGGTCAGTGTTCCCTTTTTGGAGTTAATGAGTGCCCAACCAGTCAGGTTGCTATTGTCTTTATACTTATGTCGGGCCATAAACTTATGAAATCCTCATTATTAGCAATATGTTTTATATAATCTGAGAATTAGAAAAAGTTAATGTTACATTTAACAGCCACTTTGAAAACCATTTTATTTTCAAATTCTTTAAACAAGAATATGGAACAGATATTTTTCTAAATTAATTTTTAAATAGTCTAATTTTTCGTATACCTACTTTTTACTGTTTATATAACAGTGATTCCGGTATAAGTGAAATTGCAGTTTTATGTAAAGTAATTTTAAAAATATAAAAAAAAAATGTGTTTTGCCACATTTTATGTAATTAACGTGTGCTTTTTAAGAATACTAAGATTATTTTATAGCTCATTTTTCAAATCTGTTTAGGTAATCAATTTCAGAGTCATAACGTAATTATTTAAACGTAATAACTTTAACGCCAGGAAGAAAATATATGTATTCACTAAGATTAAAACTGTTTTACACATTTTGTTATGTATACTGATGTACTAAATGTATTTTCTGTTTTCCCTAGAACTGGAGCCAAGTTTCCCGTATCGGGATGTCACAATTAAGAGGGGTGTTGACATGAAGGAGCTATACGACCTTCAGTCAGAACTCGGCAGGTGAGTTAAGTGTATTTTTTGTGTGTTTTAATAGTAAAGTAAATAATTGATAAGTGTTATAAATTATTAAACATTAAAGTGACGGTGACAAAATAAGTGAAAGGTTAAAAAGACTACGAAATTTTACGTGATCAAATAAGAAGCAATTATTATTCGTTATGCTTTTCATATTATTTTCCAATGTAATGTACTGTTTGGCTTGTTTATATTTTATCTTTGAAAATATGAATTTGCAAATTTCGTATTTCAACGCTTCACTCAGATAGTTCAGATGCGCTGAACTGAATCAAGTTTTCGGCTGGAGCTATAGTCTCACATTAAACCTGATTGGTGTTCACATTTTGAAAGTCATGCTTACATTAATGCACGCGGCGGTGAAAAGGGGAATGGGTGAGCTGATAAGAAGTAAACATCCTATATATGGCCGGAGCATGAGTATGTGGTATAATACTACATGGCCAAGCGAGAAGGCGTATCGGGAAATATTCGCAACAGAGAGATGTTTACGTGAAGTTATCGCACATAAACAGCGACTCAAGTGTATGTTCACTCTCTTCACATACAATTACAGCTACGTGTCATACAGCGACAAACTCGAGAAATCATATACAAAGTGGCTGAATATTGTGACAAGGAGAAAGTTGGAATCAAAATCCCTTTGTGATTTCTCAGTAGACACTGTTAATCAACTGTCTGGGATTGTATCTATAGCATTAAACCCTGCAAGTACATTGAATCAAAGTCAGCAAAATTGTTGTTTCTCTTTCATTTCCAAGGCATGTTTTGCATTCGCAACTAACAAGAGATTGTGTTTCATTATTAACTGCAATAATAATAATAATAATAATAATAATAATAATAATAATAATAATAATAATAATAATAATAATAATAATAATAATAATAATAATAATAATAATAATAATAATAATAATAATAATAATAATAATAATAATAATAATAACAATAACAATAACAATAATAATAATAATAATAATAATAATAATAATAATAATAATAATAATAATAATAATAATAATAATAATAATAATAATAATAATAATAATAATAATAATAATAATAATAATAATAATAATAATAATAATAATAATAATAATAATAATAATAATAATAATAATAATAATAATAATAATAATAATAATAATAATAATAATAATAATAATAATAATAATAATAATAATAATAATAATAATAATAATAATAATAATAATTAATAAATATCTAAAATTATATACTCATAATCTTCTATATCGTAACATTGTGATGCATTTAAATCATGTGAGCCCGCCTCGGTAGCGTGGTGGTAGCATGTCTGCCTCACGTTCAAGAGGTCCGGAGTTCGAATCTCGGTCAGGGCGAGTTACCTGGATAAGGTTTTTCCGGGGGTTTCCCTTATCCTGATATGGGTAACTCTAAGCTCCATGGACCCCGGACTCATTTGAGCATCATTTCACCCATTCCATTCTTCGTCCGATATGACTTAAAGTTGGAGGACGTAAATTGAAAAAAAAAATCATGTGTTTATATTACAGCAATGGCTATTTGTACAGATTGATTAAACTTTAGAAAATTCGTTTTTTGTTTTGTAATTTACGTCCTCCAACGTTATGTCATATCGGACGATGAATGAAATGGATGAAAGGATGCTCAAATAACTCCGGGGCCCATAGACAATGGTCTATGAGGATATTTCTGTAATTGGAAATCTTATGGTGAATAAATTTGATTTGATTTGATTTAAGGGAATCCCGAAAAAACCTTATCCTGGTAACTCAACCTCACCGAGATTCGAAAAATAATTGTTTTACCATATACTGCCTAAAATTACAGAAATTATTTAATACGAAAAGGTATTCCTTAATGACATAGGTTTCGTTTTTAACCAAAGGACTAAAAGAATTGATAATTATTGGGAAAAGCAATATATTACTGAAACAAGAAGGTTGATCTTGATGATTTGTATACCATAATAGCTACAATGACAGTGAGACATCTTTCAGTGACGGAACATCACTGATGATGCATTTGATATTAGGCCTTTGTCAGTTGAGTAAATCACATTTTTAGGAATTATTCCCGTTGTACAGATTGATCGCATTATAAAATTAGGTATATTACCGTGCGCTTGCCATAGTTGTACAGTCATTTAATAACAAAATTGTAGTAATTAATTTAGTTGATTTTCGCTATTTTACCGTAATGAAAATTGCTGAATATAGGGCTGTTGGCCCCCATTTTCAGTATTTGAAAAATATTACAATAAATAATTACGTGGGTACATATTTAATGCATTTATTATCATTAAGATTATTTGTTATTTTTATGCACCCGTGTTGCGTGTAATAATTGGCTGACCGTTCATATCAGACACACAGCTTCCAAGTGATCTATTTGTGTTTCGTCAGTTACTGTACGGCAATTTATACAATTTCACTCTTATCACCAGGTAAGTACACGATGGCAGCGCTGGCCAGTCAAGGGCAATACGCCTCAACGCTTTGTCGAGTAGTGCATAGATTGCTGATGGGAAGAATCGAAGTTTTCAAGATCCACATAAACCCTATTCGAATAGTGTAAAGAACTGAAACTTTCATTAGAATACTAGTTCTTGGATATTGCAGTCAAGAACACATGTATTCGAATGCAAATTCTCGGATACTGCTACACACTGCTAATACATACTTGTATTCGAATAATTCGTTAAGATTGAAGTATGAATATAATATTTTTTGTAGATCCTCTCCGTGACAATCGCCATGTTTGGCCATGAAACTTTCATAGTTTATTATAATAATACTAAATATTTAATACTAAATTCATATATGAAACCATACATATATAATCACTTTAATTATTCCCATTTTAAAACTGTTGCGGTTCTTGTAGTTATGATAATTATAATTATTAGACTAAGCTCTCTAGTTGCAGAACAGTTGAATTCAGTTGGTCTTCATAAATGTAAAGACATGTGACAATATATGAAGTCTACATGTCTGTCGTAATGCTACATTATTCCATTCAGCCGCTGCATCACATTATACATTTTGCTTTCTGCTACGTTAGTGTTTCACTAAACGACATTCACTTTTTCTCGTAAGGTACCGTGTTTATCTTGAATGACGCAACTGGCAGCCCACCGTTCCCACGGCACTGCTGCTGCAGTAGACACCTCCGGCTTTCCCTCTTCTCCCCAATGCAAAATAGTATAAACTGGTTACGCTATCTTTCATTATAAATGGTTTCGAAATGTAACATTCTGCACATAAACAAGCTTGAAATCTGTTGAATACTTTGCTGAAGATTCCACACATTTTTCACACTCAAATAGTGTCTTCTAATTAATTCATCGAGCGTATAAGAAATTGTTGCATATTTTAAGCATTCCCATAGCTAAATATCACAAAGATATAGATCACAAAGATCGCATACGCGATTTTCTTGCATTTCTTCTCAAGACAGCCCTTCTTATTAGTTTTCCTGGTTTTAACTGTTGGGAACAGTGGCTTCAGGGACTTAAACTATAAATGCAAGCTGACAATAAAAAAGAAATAAACTTAAGGCCATATCACAGGCTGTTCTACAGTATATACCATGATAATTATACACAGCAATCAAAACAATGGACTGTTTCAATAGCTATAATACATTGCCATGCACCGTTACTCACCATAAGCGCATGAGTTTGTGCCAATAGCTTATTACAAAATAAAATATTAAATATTTTGTTTGTTAAGTACGCTGGAATTGTCAGGATGACAGCGATGTTGGGATGCCGGAATAATTTCTTCCTGAAGCAATGCTTTTAAATGCCAATAAATCAGCTGACATGGCTTTGGCTGTTTTAAGCATAATTCAAAGCAATTGGTCTGAACGATGTGAACCCGCGACTTCTGGATCAACAGATAAGCTCCTAACCTAGCCAGCCAAAACGACCACTGTCCGCCTTCTACAAGAAGGAGGAATGTAAATCATTTCTGCTGGGTTTATGCTCGCCTTCCGGATGCTAGGTTCAGTAAAATACACAGTATTGTCACATAACTCACCCATGCATAATACCTATCACTGTAGTTAATGAAAAAGGCATTAGATCTGGAAGCATGAGTGTCTCATAAGCTTATTCCGTAGTAAATATACCCACTAACAGAGCAGATAACCAGTTCAGGCTCCTCTCTCCTTTATTCTCCGTTTGCCTTCCTGTGGTGGGTACACTATAGCTGTTACTGTCAGATTCTCCTGCCGCTGGTCGCCTCATTCAAGCGGTTAAACTCGTAGGAGGCCACTACAATAGTTATGAATCGAACAAGTTGGAAGGTCAGCCTTTATGAAGAGAGTGCTGTGACGTTCAAGGGTACATTACTATGTACAACCTAAAACATATTGAACCACACTTAACCCTCTATGGCCCAATGTGACTCTCAAGTAACAACCACTTTTAACGCTCTTTTGTTATCCTATGATGAACATTTTCCATTGCGGACATTTGTAACCTGAAAGTCACAATATGGACGCCTTGTATGAGGCTTGTTTGGCTATTTAGTTCATAATGTTCTCAACAGGTTGAAGCTAAAGCAACGCTCACAGCCACTTTGAATTTTGATGTTACTAGTGGCACTTTGAACAAATTTATTTTATATATCTCTGCAATATAATTTGAAAGAAAAATATCAGGCACTACGAATAAAAGTAAAACTATAGTTTAAAGCATTGAACATCATATAGAAGTGCATACCATTTATTATTTGAAACAAAATAGTTATGTATCCTGAAAGTTACAGTGGACCACAGCAGTCATCATAATAAGTTAGGTTATGGGTGCACACTGGAGTAGAAGGAAAACTATTTGTCCAAAATCTCATGCTAAAATTCAATATAGTTACATTCCCTTTTGTATATAAAGTATAAATTTTGGAGTTATATTTCTGATATACACCATATATTTGATAGCTATACTTTGAGAAGAAAATGAAGCTTTCAAAATCAAATTCTTTTTAGGTCTAATATTATGAATCCTCATATTTTTATGGCATGAAGAGTAAAAATAATATAATTGATCGTGCAATAAATGGATATGAGTCATATGACTCAGTTCCTGTATCTGATAGTGATGAAGAAAAGGATATTCAAGCTACTAGCGCCAACACAACTATATCAGAAAGTGGGGAAGAATCAGCTGATGAGATATGTGTAAATAAAGCAGCATCTCTGCCACTCCTGTTCTAGATGTGGAAGAAACAGATGAACATATTTCTGATGATAATAATGTGATGTGGAGAACATCAAGAGGCCGATTGGTTCAACCAATACTTCCGTGGAAAGGGCTGTTGTTTTCAGATTCTGATTCTTTACAGCCACCAGTGTACTATTTCAAAAAATTCATTGACGAAAATTGTCTTTCTTCGATTTCTTGTCAAACAAATTTGTACAGTGTTCGAAATAATCCAGTCAACAGCATAAATTTTACTACTGAAGAGATTATACAGCTCATAGAATGTTATTTTCTTATATCCATATGTCCCAGATCTAGAATGCATGGTCTTTCTTTTCATAAATATTGTAATAGCTTATACAGAATTGTAATTTTTTGATTTATTACATTGTTTGGAAATTCACAGAGAAATAGACAGTGAAAAACTAATTATTGTGTACAGGGTTTATTTTGATTTATATGTATGTAATGCCTCAAGGAATTTCTGCTATAGCCTTTATGGCCCATTGTGACTTTAAAGTAACAAAATATTATTTTTAATTAAAATTACGTTTTTTTTTTAATTCTAAAAATTCTTATAAGTTTCGTAATGCAGCTTAAACAATAATACTGGGGAAAAACATTTTTACCATCGTAGTAGACAAATCTGGGCTGTAGAGGGCTAAGAAAGGGAGGGAAACACTTCATTTCTTGTCAGAAAATAAGACAACGTTTATTGGAGTATATCCTAATGCATTTCGGCTCGTACTGACCTGTCTATTGTAATTTTCATATAAGAAAATTCAAAGTATATTTTGATCACATTAACTGCTTGCTGCTATGTACGTCTTATAAAGGATGAGTAAAGTATGGAACAATGCTTGTAACTTTGTTGTTACCGTTGTGGAAGTTTTATTTTTTAGAAAATCTGTAAGATATCAACATGTTTTCATATTACTATGATTGTGAATAGGGCGTGGCTTTGTTTAATGGCAACATTTTGTTTTTCATTTGTTTTTTGGTCCTCAGGTCTCGGAACGTACAAGTATTGCTCTTTTGAAATGTAATTTAAATTTATTAATTACAGCACATGGAATTTATACCAAAACATTAATGGTGCTGTGTTGTAACACATGATGAATTCACTTCAAAATGTGCTCAAAATGGCCTCAATTTACTGCCAAACAATGCCAAAGTCTGTCTTTGAAATTGGTTAATGCTTCCAGCAACAATGTTTGCATAATCAGCTGCATTTCTTGCAAAATTCTTCGCTTTAACTCTTGAAGATCTCTTGGTCTGTCCTTGTAAACCCCCCACTTCAAATATTTATACAAGAAAACGTTTAAGTGGTTCAGGACAGGAGATCTTGGCGGCCATTCGGTACTTCCTCTTCTGCCGATTCATCTTCTAGAAATTCACGATTTAGGTAATTTACCAGCTGCCTTTCATAATGTGCAGGAGCACCATCTTGTTTGAATAAAATATTTTAAATTCCGCCTTCTTCTTCAGTGAATAAAGTAGCACAAGCATGAATTATTTCACTGTGTAGAAGGTGTAAATACACTTCAGGATTTAAGTTGCCATCAATGTAAAATGGGCCATATCCGATGATCATTAATATTTCAATTCGTTGTGTTTCTGTAAGTTGTGCCATGACTAATTACTTTCAAGAAGATTTTGCAATGAAGTAAGCATTGCTGTTTTTGTTAGCTTAGCTTTTGTCTTTATTTGTTCAATCCAAAGCTACTGTATTGTTTAATTCAAAACCTACTCAATTTGAAGTAGTGATGCATTTTCCTTTGCTCAGTACACATGCACTAAGGGCCTAATAAATTTCAACTGCGGTTTGAAGAAGTATTTGTACGTTCTGAGACTTGAGGACTGGAGGAGTTAAGAAAACATTCTTGCCATTAAAAAAACCTCATACCCTTATTTGTAATTATAGTAATGTGAGGGTATGTTGATATCTTATAGGTTTTCTACAGATATCACTTCATAGAGTTGCAACAGAAGGTTACACGCATTGTTCCATACTTCCTACTGACCCAGTATCATGAATGTACTAAAAGATAATTGTTTTATTGAAACACTCTATATAACTCTATTGGAGGAATTAGGCAGAGTTGCTCTGTAGAAATCAACGCGAGGTCACTCGTTACCAGAGGAATATCAAACTTTTTTTAGATCCAAGAACAAGCTACTGGAGCGTGCACTGAGATGGTCGCTTCTACTGAGAAGGGCTCTTTCGTTAGTCTAGCTTGAAACGTCCTTTTATTATAAGCTTGTGAATTCAAGCACAAATAGAATGTCTCCTTGGTGAAGTGTGGATGTATGCAGTCCAATAGGCAGAAGAGGATTGCTACATATAGGTAGTCCAGTGAAGGTCCTCAAGATTAAAAACCTATTATGTGTTTCAAATGGGATGATGAGCGCTACTAGACGGGCAACCAATCTGCGGTGTTGTATTGCATTCCCCCTAAATGGTGTGTGACGTGCGCCAACCTAATCAATCTCTAATAAATACTATTCGCGCTAAGACAAAAATTCGATTTTGCTAACAGTGATCAATGAGGAAGGTAGAGAGTAATGTATCTAACATAACCGCAAAACCCCATATTTTTAGCTCAAATAATTTTCCTAATACAAATAAATAAAAAACTATTATATTACAACAGTGCATCGTGACGTAAGCATTGTAATGCATATCATTATTAGTTGGCATATATGCGTGTACGTATATTTGTAATTACTGAGAACTGAAACGTAAACGTTTGGCAAGACGTGATAAAAAAATTACTTTGAATAAGCCAATATGTTTGTTAAATTCGAGCGAGAACAAACAATACACTTCCTGCTGGCTTGTAGAGTGGTGCATCGGCAGAACGTGACTTATCACACTATAGGTTTGCTTATGAGTGGTACGTAATCTCTATTTACTCTAGAGATTTAAAATCAGTATTATTCAGTTGTTCTCCCGCTTAAAAACCATGGAAAGTGTATCAGTTGGATCAGCTTGCAATTGAAATGAGACACGAAATATTATAAACCTTCTTCCCCCTTAACACTGCCAGAACAATCCAATTGAGTTAATGTAGACTTAATTATGTTGCAAACAGAAATAATACTTTTAAACTGACGGACGCTGAACGAGTTATTCACCAAGAAATTTACAGGGTTACACAAGACTGGGAAAACTGCATGAAGCATGCAGATAAACTACAATAATACTGCTTTTGGAAAAAAAAATAGCACGTGACGAGATTTTGGAGCCTATCATCATAAACTTGCAACACTCAGGCGATGAAGACAGTGACAATGACGAACTGTCTCAACGGAAGTGACATTCATAGCTATATGGATGTACCACTGGCAGTTTTGTTGGATTAGAAAAAATAGGTAATTCATAAACTATAATTATTTTTAAACTATATATTTAAAACATGTGCGTAATATAAGAATATGTTATACATGTTGTAATTGTGATTTGAACAACTGCATTATTATAAAACTTTGAAACATTCAGTTTGCGTGCACTTACGTCTAGCGCCAAGAAGACTCGCAAGTGTGCGAGAGAGAGAGAGAGAGAGAGAGAGAGAGAGGGGGGGGGGAATATAAGAAGAGTGGAGGTAACGAGGTGGTAACACTGAAGGCTATAATGCATCTGATTCGCTACAAGCCAGAACTCTTCCCATTTGAAACACAGTATAGCTCCTTTCATGTATGTCATCCGTTGTACAATAACGTTGGAATTTGGTAACTTCATATCCTCAAATGTATTGGTATATAGCGAACCTACTCTTTCCATATTGCATTGCAATGTACATTTGTATACTCGAACAGTTAGATGAAGGCGCCCTCCAGCTTCTGGAGCTCAGCTCCGCACTTAGGTCATTAGCAGGCCCTTTATATCTTACTGACCTCTGGAAGGAAGGGATGAAGTAGAGGCCCAAACAGGCCCACTTCCATACAAAGATGTAGGGACGGGATCCCTAATGGTTCCAGATTGACACCAATCCTCACGCCCGTGATTCTGCCTGCGCCATCATCAACTGGAGTGTCTGGGGACGGACTACCAGAAAGGGACACAAGCCGACCAAGCATCAGGGAGAATGGACATAGAACCCGAACTAACATCCCCATCATTCGTCACCTGATCATATAACCTTGAAACGTATATGGTGAGATAGATAAAGGTAATCGATGTACAGGGATACTTTGGTAGAAAATGAATTACCCCACCATTCGCCTAAGGTTTGAGAAAACTACGAAAAAGCTCTAGAACAAAGTGTCCGGCTCAACGGAAATCGAACCCAGGGCTTCCCTACGAAAGAGATCTTGCTCAGTTACTTTTAACTATATTTTTCTGTTTATAGCTATGGCATTCCGAAGACAAAACAACAATAGGCATGGTAGAAAAATCAAATTCATCTACTGTTTTACCTTGCCACAATTTTAATGCCCGATTTCACCAACAGATGTTAAAATCGACGTTAACAAATGTAACGTAACAATTGTCACAGCGCTAACACTAATGTTAAATTTCTTGCATTTCACCAACCTGTTTTCTGAAAATGTTAACAAACCTATGTTAACACCAAGAAACTTGTAAATATCTCAGCTATAGAATGCTACGGATGAGTCCTATTACTTTCTGAACGTACTGCGATGCGATTTTGTTTTCATTTTAGTCTGCACAAGCTGTAAAATGGCGGATGAACAAAATCATAAATAAAGCCGTGAGACAAATTTCTCATCGATGGAGAAAGAATTGTTAATTGAATTGGTGACAAAGTGTAAGGATATCGTGGAAAATAAGAGAATGGATGCGGTGAATGTAAAAGAGAAAGTTGTCATGGGGAAAATATTGGAAACGAATTTAATTCAAATGCATGTGTCACTACTACAAGCACCAAACAACTTGTCAGTATTACGTAAATTTAAAACGAGGTGCGAAGGACAAGTTACTTAAACGTTTAAAGACAGGAGGTCGCAAAGTTATTAGTACTTGAAGCAAAGGCGAGATCGACATATTCCTTACGATGCATATTCTAACTCATTATTACGTAAATTTAAAACGAGGTGCGAAGGATAAGTGACTTAAGCGTTTAAAGACAGGAGGTCGCAAAGTTATTAGTACTTGAAGCAAAGGCGAGATCGACATATTCCTTTCGATGCATATTCTGAACATTTCAAGACTGGAGGTGGACAGTGTATTATCCACATAATTCAGTGAATTATAAAATCGCAAGGTTATTAATACTTGAAGCAAAGGCGGGATCGCCATATTCCTTTCGATGCATATTCTGAACATTTCAAGACGGGAGGTGGACAGTGTATTTATCCACATAATTCAGTGAATTATAAAATCGCAAGGTTATTAATACTTGAAGCAAAGGCGGGATCGCCATATTCCTTTCGATGCATGTTCTAAACTCTCTTGTATTTCCGCAGTAACCTTCATAGCAAGATGTTTCGACAGTCTATAACTTCTGTAATTTTGTTTCTTCGTATAGCTCCTCAAAATCATTTCTCCTCATAGGCCGTACTCCATTACGAATGCTGTTTAGACGGTCTTAAATATACAGCAAGTCGACATCAACAGCTGAGTTCATGCTCGCCATCTTGACTATTTACAATTGTTAAGGACTTAACATCAGAAATTTGGCTTGTTAGTTTAACAACAGATTTAACACGAGTGTTACACTAACACTTGGTGAAATGTAATTTCTGTTTTAACTGTTGCTAAACTCGTGTTGTCTTAATATCTGTTGGTGAAATCGGGCATAAATGTGCTATATTTGAATCAAAATTTACAGCCATTTTAAACTAAATAAAATAATAAAACCTCTGTAAACAAATATCTTTGCGTTGTGTAACTTAAAAAGGCACCTAACTTAAATACCGACTTTGATGTTTTTGCCAATTTCGTTTTTGAACTCCGATGCGCACCATAAAACATAGAATTCTTGGGTTGATTGAAATATTTAGCCTAAAAACGAGACAGTAGGAATTGTGCATTTTCCACGCTTTGTGTATTGCAGTGAGCTCCGAGATGACAAAACAACAGCGGCAAAAAGAATCTGGAAGGGTTCCAGCAAAGAACGGCCGGCCGCTCTTTCACCTGTGTTGATCTAGGCACCACATGTAATGTTTGGTAGGAAAGTAAATATAACTGTGCGCCAGGCAACAATCTGTCTTGTAGGGGGAGGGGGCGGGTTATTGTCGACACGTTGCAACTGTTGCTAACATCGCCATCGGAACGCGTTATATAATGCTTCAATTACATCTGACGTCATACCTGTACATTCAATAGGATTAGTGTAACTGGGCTCAGAGCTTTTGTTCCCTTGTCCACCGCCATCGTGGAAATGCATCTTTATAAATGACTCCATAGCACCTATTCTACACTTCCTGTGTAAATTCAGTTTCGAGATTTCATCGGAAATACATATATTCAGTTCTTCTTCTTCTTCTTCTTCTTCTTCTTCTTCTTCTTCTTCTTCTTCTTCTTCTTCTTCTTCTTCTTCTTCTTCTTCTTCTTCTTCTTCTTCTTCTTCTTCTTCTTCTTCTTCTTCTTCTTCTTCTTCTTCTTCTTCTTCTTCTTCTTCTTCTTCTTCTTCTTCTTCTTCTTCTTCTTCTTCTTCTTCTTCTTCTTCTTCTTCTTCTTCTTCTTCTTCTTCTTCTTCTTCTTCTTCTTCTTCTTCTTCTTCTTCTTCTTCTTCTTCTTCTTCTTCTTCTTCTTCTTCTTCTTCTTCTTCTTCTTCTTCTTCTTCTTCTTCTTCTTCTTCTTCTTCTTCTTCTTCTTCTTCTTCTTCTTCTTCTTCTTCTTCTTCTTCTTCTTCTTCTTCTTCTTCTTCTTCTTCTTCTTCTTCTTCTTCTTCTTCTTCTTCTTCTTCTTCTTCTTCTTCTTCTTCTTCTTCTTCTTCTTCTTCTTCTTCTTCTTCTTCTTCTTCTTCTTCTTCTTCTTCTTCTTCTTCTTCTTCTTCTTCTTCTTCTTCTTCTTCTTCTTCTTCTTCTTCTTCTTCTTCTTCTTCTTCTTCTTCTTCTTCTTCTTCTTCTTCTTCTTCTTCTTCTTCTTCTTCTTCTTCTTCTTCTTCTTCTTCTTCTTCTTCTTCTTCTTCTTCTTCTTCTTCTTCTTCTTCTTCTTCTTCTTCTTCTTCTTCTTCTTCTTCTTCTTCTTCTTCTTCTTCTTCTTCTTCTTCTTCTTCTTCTTCTTCTTCTTCTTCTTCTTCTTCTTCTTCTTCTTCTTCTCGTCCTGGTATGGAATGAAGAAAAAGCAAATGAAATGTGTTGATGAAAGCGATGATACGATCAAATTATCCAACCCACCATTTGCCTAGGGAGTAGAAAAACGCACAGAAACCTTCGGTCAAGTTGGTCGGCCATGAGGGTTTGAACCCGGTATCTCCCGATCGCTAGTTGCTCACGTTACCGCGGCGTGAATTCACTAGGCATTCAGCTCTTCTAAATTAATAGGGGGGGGGGGCGGGGGAAGGAAACAAATCTTTCGCAACTCACTGTGGTTTGTTTATACGAGGACTGTTCAATAAAGAATGATCAAAAATTTTTCGGTCATAATTTCTCGCACTGTTAGCTTAATGTGAAACAAACACGCCATAGTATTTTCATTGTTGGTACTCCTGGCTACCGCCTGTGAGAACCAGGCAAGTTCCGACACGTTCAGTATCGCCTACCGTTGCAATGAAGGTAACATGCAGTTAAAGTTGATGTTAGAGGAAGATCCGGAGTTTCTTTCAAACGTAATCACTGCTGATGAAACTCGGCTACATCATTTTGATCCTGAGAGCAAACAGCAAAGCTCAGTGTGGAAATCTTCTTCATCACCAACCCCCAAAAAAGTAAAAGTGGTTACTTCTGCTGGGAAAGTTATGGTCATATCATTCTTTGATATTCATGGAATGGTTTATCAGCATGTTGTACCTGCACACGCATCAGTAACTGACAATACTACAGGGATGTCCTGAAAACATTGCAAGTCCACATCAGTCGCAAAAGACCACATTTCCATGAAGCAGGCTGGATGCTACACCACGATAATGCGCGATCGCATATTGCCAATGTTGTTACTGAATATCTTGCAAAAATCAACGTGTAGTGTATCCCTCACCCTCACTATAGTCCGGATTTAGCCCCCTGTGACTTTTTTTTATTCCCTAACTTTAAGAAACACCTACGTGGGAGGCATTATCCATCATCAGAAGCAGTGGTGAAAGCTGCGGAGGTGATTTTGAAGGATCTCTCAAAAATGGTTTCCAGCATGTCTTTGAAGACTGACAGAAAAACTGGGACAAGTGCATCAGAGGAGACTATTTTGAGAAGGACCATCAAAATTATGGGGATGAGTACAGGTATGTTGTCAAAGAAGAAATTGTGATCATTCTTTATTACACAGCCCTCGTATATTCTAAAACTATGCATGAAGTAGGTAGAAAATTAAGTGTTTTTAAGAATTGTTTTTAAATTGTGAGTAGAGAAAGCAATTCGTATAAAGGCTGCTCACAACAGATTTTTTTTTAAATTTAATTGTGATAGCAAAGTCTTAATTGTATTAAATTGGTGCTTTTATATTTATTTTGCTGCAGGTAAACACCATAACCCACAGAGCTTCTAAATTATAATAGTTTCATGTACCTCTAAGTGTCTCAAATACAGAATTTTCAGATTAACGTTTAAAATATGGGTGTTATTAGCTAGTTTTAGAATATAGTTAATTTGTGAAGGTACTCAGGCGATTTCGTCTGTGGCCCGCATTCGGAGGCCTGGGTTCGATTCCCGTGGTCGACCTACCTGACTCATGGTTTTTTCGGGGATTTTCCCGGGTCGCTAGGCGAATGCTGGGTAGGTTAATTACATCCCCCGAATTTCCTGTCCGTCTATTTCATCTCCATTATCATTTCACATGATCTCTCACCTGGTGGTCTCTTCCAGTGTGGAAGTGTCGGCTTCCTCCTCCGATAGGTCGGTTGCCGGTCTCCGTGCCTCTGCTGGGACCATTTCGGGACCGCCAGCCAGGGGCCTTTGGAGCTCGGCTGCTGGGCTCGTTGCCGTCCCGCAGCAGGGTAGCGTGTCCGTTGTCCTAGCCTGTCAGGGGAAGTCTCTAAGTAAACTGTAGGGACCCTGCCCTCTGCACGATCATGGCTCCTTAAGTCGGCCGCTCTCTGTCTCCTTCGCCTCATCCTTTCTCCTGGGGGTGCCCACTTGGGGGCATAGGCTCATTGGGCCCAGCATGGTGGCCTACGTAGTGAATTCCCTCCGTAGTGCAATCCTAATTTCTGAAGGGGAAATTTTTGTTCAAATTCATATATTGACACAGAAGATATTTAACAAAATATTTCTGGAAGGAGGAGGAGAAGAGAATCCTCTGCCAGACATTTCACATGAGATTATCACATTTCTGAATATAAGGAATCATACTTTCGTTGAGTGGAACGTTCCTCTGCTCTCCTTTATGGAGTGTTAGTGAAAAGGAAAATAGGCTTATACACAGGACCATCACAAATTAGTTTTAATAATGAACCAAACATATCCATACAACTTGCATTTCATATATAAATATTAAAGATATTCTATTACATCTCCTTTTTTTAACACTGCACACATGCATGAAATTTTATTAATCATTTCATGGCCAATCCATGTGACTTATGGTGACGAGATCATTTTCACATGTTAGCGTGCTGATACGTTCTCCAGCATACTGTAGTATGCGTTTAGTAAGCCTAAGGGTTTTGTATTTTTTTGCTTTATCAATATAATCAATTTATAATGATCCAATATTTTATGTGCAGTTAGAGATAACCTATTACGTTCCATGAAGGGCAAAGGTCTCCAATACTTACAGTAGCTGTGTTGACTCCAACACGGTGAGCCATTCCGTGTTGGGTTTTCTGTAGGTTTTCGTCATTTGCTCTTGTTCCTTGCACTCGCACATGCACTCACTCACCTATTCCTACGCTTGCACTTATATTTTGTCGCCCATAGATCTCCACTTTCTTTTGTCTCCAGTTGTTGTAGACCACTGCTGTCCTGCTTTTGCTATGTAAAAGTCCGCCCATCTCTGTCTGGTCTTCCTCTTTGGCACTTTCTGTGCGCGGTTCCCCAACCGTGATCTTGTAGGTCCATCTGTCGTCCTTCAACCTCGCGACGTGACCTCCCCATTTCCACTTCGGTTTCTTAACTATTAGCATTACGTTTACTGTTAATGCCATTTTAACTGTGCAGTGTTGGAGATTCTATCTGTCCATTTTATTCTCAGTATCTTGAGCTCCATTTTCCTCCGGCATATCTGTAGTGTTTTCATCTGCCATCTTGTGGCGGACCACGTCTGGCTTCCATATATGCAGTTAGCATGTAGATAATCAATTAATAAAAAAATAAAAATAAATAAGAAAATTCTATTAAATATGGATAATATATACGTTGCAGAAAATGCATAATAGTTATGCAATAGAGCACACATCTTGTAACTGAAAATATTAGAGAAACTTAAACTCTAAATTTGGCCAACATGGGGGTCAAAATCAGAACATGACTGCCACCAAAACCAGCTGCAATAAATGGCTCTGTTTCACGATGACTTCTCAGATCACTTCAGAGAAATTGAACTGAGAATGAATAAAAGATTAACTCAATACAGCAATCTCGCCCATCCCCAGGAATGATATACCTTTGCTGTGACAGCCAGTGCTCATCTACCACACTGGTAGATAGATACACATAGTTATAGGGTGGAGGTATACATATGAGGAAATTATTAGATGACTGAAACACTGCGGGGACCCAAAACTTTCTTAAGTACACCTAATTACTTTCTAGTGTCGAATGACCATGAATTTTTTAAACAGATTGTTTTACGAAACAGTCCTAGCTTTATTAGGTCATATTTGAAATCGCACACGAAGTATAATGCTAAGGTATAAACTGAAACCATATACCTTATTATTGAATTTATATTAACATAACAATTCATGTTTGAACATTAAGCGTAAACACTAAAGCTAGATAACGCAATCAATCCATGCATCACACAAACAGAGGATTCTAGCTTTTATAAATATTAGATGCCTGTAGTCTGTATTTGTGCATACCTATGTGAATATGTTCATGATTAATTTGAGGTAGACAGAAGAACGAGCTTTGATGAACAGTTTGTAAAATATACACAAAATAAATCGCAATAAGTAGTGTCAAGTAAGGCATTATGTCAAGCAAAATGCTGGATGTACCTATATTATTATTATTATTATTATTATTATTATTATTATTATTATTATTATTATTATTATTATTATTATTATTATTATTATTATTATTATTATTATTATTATTATTATTATTATTATTATTATTATTATTATTATTATTATTATTATTATTATTATTATTATTATTATTATTATTATTATTATTATTATTATTATTATTATTATTATTATTATTATTATTATTATTATTATTATTATTATTATTATTATTATTATTATTATTATTATTATTATTATTATTATTATTATTATTATTATTATTATTATTATTATTATTATTATTATTATTATTATTATTATTATTATTATTATTATTATTATTATTAATAATAATAATATTATTATTATTATTATTATTATTATTATTATTATTATTATTATTATTATTATTATTATTATTATTATTATTATTATTATTATTATTATTATTATTATTATTATTATTATTATTATTATTATTATTATTATTATTATTATTATTATTATTATTATTATTATTATTATTATTATTATTATTATTATTGCAAGTTTAGTTACTGCAAACTTATGCTTCGTTGTGAATGGTAACCTGCGACGTTAATTTAATGCGAAATGATTACAGCTATTTTTCACTGTACACGACCATTACCTCAGACCTTTTCTTTCTATGCTAACAGGTCTATCAGCTACGTTTAGTTCTGATGTAAGAAAAAGAACATTAACTTTTTCTCGGCTTTAGGTATACCAACACCATTACACTGTGGTTTAAATGCATCTACGTCTGCAGTTAAACTTTCAGAATAAAGGACTCAGGTCCATCTGTTCTGTTGGCCGTTACTTTCCCGTGAAGCTGAAATCACATCAAATAACATCTTTTCCATATGTGGAGAGTGAAATTAGGCGCCGGAATAAAATATTCTAAGCAATTTTATTACGACATCAAAAAGCCTTGGTAAGGTCTCTAGGGGATTATGGTCCCAGAAGATGCCGCTTCAGGCGACATCGAGTACCCCGAAAGGCACTCTGGTGTTCGAGTTAATATCGGAGCAATTCCTAATAACAGCAAAAGCTGAGCTCTATATAACCCCCATCAAGAGAGTATTGGCCTCTAAATTTTACCAACAGAATGTAGTATTATTAACACTAAGAAGTAGCGGTTACTGCGTTCTCCCATAATAGCATCGAGGGGCAACTTGTTACCTCTTTCTCACTTCATGTCTAAATTCAAACAATTCACGCTTAAAAAGTCCAAATTCCTATCTACGGTTAAACACTATTGAGGGTAGGCACGCAGTAAAATCTTTCAGGTTGACCACAGACTGCCAGCAGCTACGGACGGAAGGAGTTAAACTTTTGATTTGGCTTAACTAAACTTCCACTCAAACTGCGTTTATAATACCTGACCTAACTTATTTATTTATTTTTTCTTCATTTGAGCTACAACAGAGCAAAGCTCCAATTACAGTAGCTACATGCAATTTAGTTACACAAGTTTGACTAAATGCAAAACAGAAATACAAAAAGGAATACAGACAAACTAAAAATACACTATATATTAAGCTATTATTGAAGACAAGACATTGCAAATTGTATACTAATCTAGCAAATAAGTGATACAACAGAGTAAACAATAATTGATCAAAGTTGAATATAAAAGAAAGAGAATGCAATTAATGGAATAAAATATTAAAAAAACTAAGACTAAAAATGAAACATATTAAACTACTATATAAGACTAGAATTGCAAATGTTAAACTCATTATGCAATACAACTGAAAATCACATGCAAATAGTTCCCATATTTAATTGTTTTTTAAACTGCTCGTAAGTTAAACTAAAATCCAGCTCTATTTTAGTAGAGAGTTTATTGTATTTCGCACACAACCTAACAACGGGAGAATTTTTATGGGATACTGTTTTGGGAGTCTTAAATTGAAAGAGCTGACGATTTCTAAAATTAGCAGAACTGACATTAAAACATATTCTGTCAAGCAGTTCTTCAATGGATACCAAGCCGTTTATGAGTTTGTACAGAAATAATTGTTCGGCTATTGTTCTACGATCAGAGAGTGAGACTGTTTTGAATTCGTTAAGCAATTGACTATAAGGCAAGTTCTGATTATAAGTAAAAACACCGTGAGCTTTGTAATGTAACTATCTGAGGAACCTTTTTTGGATCTTCTCTATTTGATTGTTGTGACATTTATATATTGGTGACCATACAATTGAGGCATATTCCAAATTACTACGGACAAGGCTTTTGTAGAGAATTAGCATAACTTGAGTATCTTTTAAGTCCCTACAGATCCTTAATACAAAACCAAGTTTCTTAAAGGAATCATTGGTTATATTTATAATGTGTTTATTAAAAGTGAAATTCTGGGTCATGGTAACACCTAAGTCTCTGACAGAATATACTCTTACAAGTGGAAAACGATTTAAATAATATTTTAGAATTTAAGTGTTGCTTGCTTCTAGTATATATCATAAAGGAGCATTTCTTAATATTGAAGTGCAGTTTGTTTTCCAAGCTCCATTTATAGATATTATCCAGATCAGATTGTAATTTTATTATATCGTCAGTATTACTAATTGTCCTGTATAATTTTAGATCGTCAGCATACAAGAGACATTTGGAGTGATTAATGCAATTTGGTAGGTCGTTAATGAACAGCATAAAAAATAAAGGACCTAAATTTTATCCCTGGGGCACTTCAGAATTAACGGCAAAAGTACAAGATTTTGACTGATGAAAATTTACATACTGTTTTCTGTTAGAGAGATAGGAGGAAATTAAGTTTAACATTTGAATTGAGAATCCAAAATTAGAAAGTTTATATAAGAGAATGTCATGATCTACCTTATCAAAGGCTTTAGAGAAATCAGTATATATGGTATCAATTTGGCAGGCTTGCTCTAAACCTGTAGAAACGTATTGTACAAAATTAAGGAGATTTGTGATGGTAGAGCGTTTGCTAATGAATCCATGCTGATACTCTGAAATGTACGGTTTGACATGCCAAAATATTCTACTGTACAAAATATTTTCGAAAACCTTCACAGGAGCAGAAAGAAGTGCTATTGGTCTGTAATTTTCTATTTTGGTTGCATCACCGTTCTTAAATATAGGAGTTATGCTTGTGATTTTCCATTTTGAAGGAAAAAATTGTTTTTTTAAGATGAGATTGTATAACATGTTAAGTGGAAACAAAAGCAATTCAGAACAACCTTTTAAAATGTAAGGTGGTATCCCATCAGGACCACTGGTTCCTTTGGGCTTTAATTTGTTAATTGCACGTTTAATCTCCTCTTCAGAGATACAATTTATAAACAATGTATATGAAGTTTCTAAAGTTTCACATTTTGGAATATCGTATGATGGAGCTGTGGCTGAATATACAGATTTAAAATAAGTAGCAAAAGCATCAGCAACTTTTTCATCATTATCTAAACAGACATCACCCATGGTCATAGTATTCATCATGCTATTATTTTTGGCATTTCTACTTTTGACATAGTTCCAAAAATATTTGGGATTATATTTTATTTGTTCTTCAGTGTTTTTAATAAAGGTTTTATATGCTTGACTAATCATAATTTTGATTTCTTTTCTCAGTTCCATGTACCTTTGTTTATTAACAGAAGAATATTTTAGTCTTTTACGGAAATATTCTTTGTGTTTCAATTTAGTAACGATATCCTTAGAGAACCAGTGAGGATATGACTTGTTTTTGTAAATACTTTTTAGTGGTACAGTGTCATGAAATACGGAGTTCATCTTTTCATAAAAATAATTTAGAGCTGTATCAACGTCATCAAGATGTGAAAGAATTTCCCAGTCAACATGTTTTAGTTTAGTGTACATAGCACTATAATCAGCTTTCTTGAAATTATAAATTAATGAAGATGTATGATAAAAAACTTTTTGATTTATTTTCAAGGTTGCATTTAACTTGAGAGATGGGTGATGTTTGTCTTCTGGTACAAGAGATACCAACTCTCTACATACACTAATTTGTCCAGACATATTTGTTAAAACTAGATCAATTTTGAACATCATTAATTGAACGCATGTTAAGTAAAGATAAAAAATTAGCTAATGCCCTTTCACGAGGACCACCATTCAAGAAATTATGATTTGTGCTACTCACCGTGGATAAGTTGAAATCACCGGTTATTAGAACGTTACAAGTGTATATATTTGGAAGACTGGCTATGGAATTAAAAAACTGCACATAGCTCTCCAACTTTGAATTGGGTGGAAAGTACACATTTACTAAATAATATGATTTACCTTGGAGTGCGACTTTTAAGGCAATTACTTCATAATTATCTTGAATGATGTCAAATTTCCTAGCACACAAATCATTGCGAGTAGCAATTAAAACTCCACCTCCTCTCTTGTTTTCCCTATCTTGTCGGTATACATTGTAGTTGCTACAAAATAGCTCTGAATTATTAACTGCCTGTGACAACCATGTCTCAGTAAGCATTATTATATCATAACAACCAACAAGAGCACTTGTGTAAAAATCACTTATCTTAGTATTCAGACCTCTTACATTTTGATAATAAATGTTAAGCTCATGATATTTATCCATTTATCCTAGTTCCTTAAGGCATTCCAACGATTTTAAAATATAAACATGTTTGTCACCTTCATTTTTCCTTAATTTGATTGTACCTGAATTGTCCACATAATGTATTACTACGGTTATGAAAATATGGTATTGAGAATTATTATTCTATTCGAATAAATTAATTAAATGACTACTTTAAATAAGGCACTAGGTTTGCAACCAGAGGTGACTATACCGCCCGCAAAAGTTAAAGAAAGACATGTGAACGCTGGCCGATGTTCAAGCGGAGCACTGTTGACAAGCGTAGTGCTTGAATCGGCAGAGAAGTTCTGTAGGGTTCTGCGTATTTTCCTCGTAATTAAACAATACATTAAATATTTCTAACACACTGAAATCTTACCTTGACACACGTCACAGCAGTGGAACAGCAAGCATAGTTTCCAATCCAGTAACTCGCTTTCCAACTTTGTGAGTCTTTCGCGGAGATTGAATTACATTCACGCTTCCTTTTTCTAAGGATGAAGCTGCTTCACTACAAATTAGTGACACTGTGTGCACACTACCTACACCACAAGCTTCCACAGTTAATTGCTGGGTTTTAGAAAAACCTACAGTTTCCCTATATTCTGGATTGAGGAGCATTCGTAAAAACGTGTTCTCATTAAATATTTTTCTGCCCTGAGAATGAATCACTTCACGTTTGTTGATCGAAAAACCATTTCGAGGGAAATATTCATGTGCTTGGATCAAAAATACTGGAGAAAAGATATGTGCATAAAAGTAATTTAATGTTATGTTAACAATATTTCAGCTCGAGTTCGACACATGACTTAACGATGCCGTTCACTTTAGCAAAATAACACACCACTACTCTGAAAACGAGCTGATTAGGTGCACTGTTTATTTATGCTTCTTCTTCTTCTTCTTCTTCTTCTTCTTCTTCTTCTTCTTCTTCTTCTTCTTCTTCTTCTTCTTCTTCTTCTTCTTCTTCTTCTTCTTCTTCTTCTTCTTCTTCTTCTTCTTCTTCTTCTTCTTCTTCTTCTTCTTCTTCTTCTTCTTCTTCTTCTTCTTCTTCTTCTTCTTCTTCTTCTTCTTCTTCTTCACTTCATGGCATAGGCACTCAAGTTCCTGTTCCGATTTCGAAGTCCTCCAGCCATCGTTTCCTGTGTCTGCCCACCGATCTCCTACCTTTAGGATGATACTGTAATATTTGTTTTGTAAGTCTATTATCTGGCATTCTTTCAACATGTTCCTTCCATTTTTGTTTGAGATCTTTTAACCTATCATTCATACTAAAAATGTCCAACTCTTCTCTTATATTTTCATTTATTATTAAGTCTCTCTTCGTGCATCCTTTCACACTTCTCAAGAATTTCATTTCTGAAGCCTGTATTTTACTTTGTTGCTTTTTAGTTAACGTCCAAGTCTCACTTCCGTATGTCAGTATAGGTACAGCCATAACTTTGTAGAACTTTAATTTTGTTTCTTTACGTATTTTGTTTCTAAATGTTCTATTTATTGTTCCACACACTCTTTGAAATTTGCATATTTTATTGTAGACATCATATTCCTTGTCATAACTAACATCAGTTCCCATGTTGTTAAAATGGCTTAGCTGTTCAACGCAACGATTATTTATAACTACTTTTGTTCTAATTGGCTCTTTCCCAATGAATGCCATTACCTTTGATTTTATAAAAGGAATTTTCATATTATATTGCTTACAAAGTTCACTAAGTTTAAAAATAGATTTTTGCAGGGCAGACTAGCTATTTTGTATAATAATTAAGTCGTCAGCAAACAATAAAATATTTAAAACGTTTTTATTTGAAATTTTAAAACCTACACTCACTAGCTGCTTCCATTTACACACTAGGTCGTCAATATAAATACTAAATAGTGTAGGTGATAAAGTACACCCTTGTCTGACACCCTGATTAGTAAGAATTTTTTTTAGAAATTTTACCATTGTTCCTCACATTTATTTTTGTTTGGAAGTAGAAGCATTGTATCATTTTTACTAATTGTTGTGGGTATCCTTGTTCTTCCAAAATTTGCCACATTTTGCATCGGTTTACCCTATCGAAGGCTTTTTCAAAGTCAACAAATGTCATATGCGTTTCTTTGTTAAACTCCCTATGTTTTTCAATTAGTTGTTTAATAATAAAAATGTTATCTACACAGGATCTGCCTCTTCTAAATCCACTTTGTTCTTCCGAGAGAAGAAATTCAGCTATATTCTGCAACCTTTTGTTTATTATTTTAGCAAATATTTTATAGGCCGTATCCAGTAAACATATTCCTCTGTAATTGCTACAGTCATTTCGTTTCCCTCTATTAAAGATAGGGAAGGTTTGGCCTATAAGCCAATCTTCTGGGATACATTGCTTCTTCCAGCCATATTATAGAAATGTAGCAGTCGGAGCTTTAGCAATAACCCCCATATTTAAATAACTCTGCGTTTAATCCATCTTGGCCCGTTACTTTCCTATTTTTAGTTTTTATGAGTACTTCTTTATGCTTGAGATAAGTGTTGTGAGGAAGGAACGGTGTTGTTTTCCAGGCTTATCTGCGTTGAATGGATGGATATTGGATATAGTCGTGCTGTTCGAACGGTTACCATGGATTTATCTTTGGTACCTCTCAGATAACGCACTGATTACTCCACGTGGAGTGAACATATATCTGTCATTTGTGATTTCTGCGAATTCCATTGGCTGAAGTGATGCGTTCATTGGTGCTTAGCACACCACCGGGAGGCGCGTCAGTACCCCTCTCACTCTTACAAGAATAGTCAGTGCGTTATCTGCGAGGATTCTGTTAACAAAGATAAATCCATGGTATGCGTTCCAGCAGCGCGACTATAAACATAACTATTTGAAGATAAAACGCGCATCGCTCACGTTCTATAAGTGCCGTAGAGACAGAATTTTTGTGCAGTCATGATCAGAAAATAAAATTCTTTCTTATAAGACTGGCGTAATTAATGAAGATAATGAAGATAATGCTCTCAGTTCAGGCGCGTGAGATGCGTCTACCACATTTGGCACCACTGGTAGGAGGCGAAAGCTTAGGATTCGCTGGAGTCTGGAGTACGGCCGCCTCCATATGCCTTTATTTTGCTAAGATTATAGTAGGCATTTCAGTTATGAGATATGGGACAACTTTGGTTGCATACATTAAATGTTAGACTCAGGCAAATAACCACGTTTCTGACCTGGACTATATCAGGGAGAGAACGTTTCAAGATGAGACGTTTAGGCAGCCAGAGGGGTCATTGCCAACCACATCAACTAAGCGTATCTGTACATTTGGTTCTCCGCCAGTCTTCTCACTGCGGAACCTAAAAACAAGTTCATAGGATATTACTAGATAGTTGTCTTAGACCACTGCTAGAGCAAGTTCATGTTAACGACGCGTGATAAGAGCACAACAAACACGAGTACTACTACAGAGCACAGTTATTTATAATTTGTACATCCAAATGTTGGCTAACATGGCCAATTAGATCAAAAGCTTGGACATTTTTGCAACATATTGCAGTTCTAAAATGCAAAAGAACTAATTGTTATTCACCAAAGCATTTCGCTGTGAAGTATCGTTCTTCTGTAGTTATTTCAATTCAGGAATGAAGAAAAATATGCGTTATGTTCACAATATTTTCTTTGGGCACTATCGTTTATTTTTAATAGTTATATTCCTACGAAATCTTTTTTTTTTGGGGGGGGGGGTCTGCTTCCTGTTAATCCAAACAAATTTTTGCAGATATAATCACATTACCAAGCTTTGAACACGGTTTCTATTTTCTACTACACGGTGTTCATTTTTATCTGTAATTTTACCGCGCAAAATTTGACGTCATCAATAGCATTGCTGATGGAGCGAGTTTATATGCGATTCCCCTAGCGGCTTGCGATCGTATCAGATGTGTTGACAGCAGTTTTTAAGGCCTCCCTCTACCGGCAGGTAAATATACTATTTGAGAGGTGGGTCTTGCCCGCGTAATATAAAGGTACGTAATTTCTCCTGGTGCGTAGATAAAATAACTATTTAAAGTAAAGACTATATACTGCAATGTAGTGCACTGCAAAGCTAATTATGTAGCCATAACAGTAAACCATGAAGAATAAACGAAATGATGTCAATGAACACTTATTTCACAATGAACATCTGTTTTTCTGTTATAGTAGACATATTGTATGCATATTGTAAATCTGTCACATAAAATAGAAATATTTCAATTTGATCTCAATTCTTTTCTATCACCCACAGTTTCCTCACAATGTAAACTCATTACAAACCAGAAAATTAGCAGAACATGTTCTAGGAATGAAAAATAAATTATTGTTACAATATGTACAAAGCTTTTATCCAAGTCTGAACAAGAAAATATCTCTAGTACATAGTCTTATGTCTCCATTTCCTTATATTTCTTTTCTCTCTTCCCATTAAACACTGTCTGTATTGCAAGAAGGTATTCTTGAGGCCTTTATGTAATAAAATTATTTATTGCTTCTAGATTGGAACCAGTCACTTTATAGCCTCTAGTCTCTCTTTTTGCAAGTAACTGATCCTGTATCTTGGAAATGTTTGATGCACCTATTGGTTTTAAAAGACATAAGGATACCAACATTAAATAGACATTTTAATTAAGCGTGAGAATGACAAAATATTTATATCATATACTAATAAAACGTAATACATTTATGTTGCAAACAAAAGTATGTCGATTTGACAGTACCTGGACACTTTTGACATTACGCTCCGAGGAACTTCTCTGAATGCTGGATTGCGCTGCATAAACTCCTCTGTGCAGCGGTTTAAACTACATTTATATGTCGCACCAATTTTAATGCCGGTACGAAAGTAGCATTCAACCATGAAGCCCACCTCGGTAGCGTAGATGGTAGCGTGTCTGCCTCACGTTCAAGAGGTCCCGAGTTCGAATCTCGGTTAGGGTGAGTTATCAGGATAAGGTTTTTTACGGGGCTTTCCCTTATCTTTAAAGAGGAATGTCAGGTAGCTCTAAGCTCCATGGACACCGGACTTATTTGAGCATCATTTCACCAATTTCATTCATCGTCCGATATGACTTAACGTTGGAGGACGTAAATTAAAAAAAAAATCAACCATGAAGACGGGTGGTCTGTGTTCATATCCAGGGGAAGCTGGTTGTATTAGTTATCAAAGCAACCACACTGACAGCGTTGTAATTTGCTTACTATTCCGCAAAAATTACCGTTTCTTCTCCGTAGAGGGCACTATGATTTCAAGATAAACTCACCAGTCAACTATGACGTCATTCTTGCTCAATCGGAGGGCAGGAAATAACGAATAAAAAGGAACACCGTATACTTTGACTGTAAAATAGGTGAGCACAGGGATTCTCTGCAACAGTCCGTTCCGCAAGCAGTGCTGACCATTCACAAACTTAAAAGCACACGAGACTGGTGCCTGTTTCGCTCCCCAATCCGTTGTAAACGAGGTACCAGTATAAAGTTAACATAAAGTCATGTCCGAATATGATACATTTTGTTGTAGATGTAAATAAAGGAGCTACAGAAAGCAGAATCGATAGATATCACTACATGTTGGTGTTGAAATGTAATACTCTTTGCTCAACATTGCGACAAACAACTGAATAGGGGCAATAAAGTATTAAAAATTCAAACTAATAATAACGATATCTGGATATGGCTGATGATGCAAAAAAAAGTTATTTGAAAAAAAAAAAATTGTTTGAAAGAAATTTATTTCTGTAGTACGTTCCTCTCTGATTTAGCCGTTATAAAATTTCTCCCGAATTACGTCTTCGCGGGTTATTCCCAAAAATTTAAAAATATGTGTATATTTTATTTGTCATATAAATGTCCCAAATAGTAGATTTACAAAATGTTGAGATCAAGTTTAGAAACATAAAACGATTTGAAAGCTTTGAGCAGTGTTCCAGGCTGTTCACTGTAAGGTGTTCATAAGGGTATTTCGGTAACTCAGTATCTGCGACCTTTTGTATATATGTCCCCCCGAGGAGGGGTGGGCTGGAGAAATTGGCGAAGTGAGGGGAGACGGGGCGATCTACTATTTCCAGATTCCATCTTCGCGGTGTTTGAAGCGTAGGCCGCACTCCGGGCGACGAAGGTTCACTGAGAAGATTCCTCAGCATGCAGCGAGACAGCTGTTGACGCGGGCTAATCCTGAAAACACCAAGCGGATGAATGGCGTAGTGAAGTGAGACTGCAAGTGAAATGGAGAGAGAAGAAACCCAGATGTTATAAATCTTCATTACATTCGCCTAGGAACCTAAGAAAACCCCAGTGGAAGCTGGTTACGGCAGTCGAACAAATGACTTTCCAAATGCGGAACTGATACACAACTGCCTGAATTATTCTCCTCTGTTTACAGTGAATAAGCCACACATTTTATTGATAATACTAATACATTAATAAAAACTGTTGGAGTTGAAAAATAACAAAATGTTCATATTTAATGTGGAGGAATATTTTTAAAGAACCCTATTTGAACTTGTAATAGGTACATGAAATTTAGCATATATCCTACCTAGCTTTTTGAGTTATACTGTAAAACACACACACACACACACACACACACACACACACACACACACACACAAACACACACACCACCGCCACCAGCACCACACCCTTGCGCTCAAACACTTACCACTAATTTTCTAAAAATACTTCTTTGTTCAAGGATCCAAAACATATATTTGCGATGAAATCACGACATGGAATTTTTTTCATAAAATTCAGTAGTTCTTCTACTTACTGCATTGCAGATAGCTGAGGCATACTGACGTTCACTGACGAATGCTGTATTCACGTATTATCTTCTTTATTAGAAGAGCGAAATATTAGTAACCTGGTATACAATAAGTGACCAAACAGAAATAAAACACTTGGGAGCTGTATGTCCGATATGAAAGTTTAGCCAATTAATTATTATTAAATGTAAATATAAATAATCTTGCAACCACCCATTTGTCACCTAACACAAAGAAATTTTTATTCCCGTTTCTTTCTTCTTGTCGAAATATTAATTCACGTTATATATAGTTTTTTGCGCCTGCCGGGGTATGACTCCTTACTGTCCAAAAGACATTGCATCTGAATAGAGTGTAAATACAATGATTCACCGGTATGTGCGATAGGCTCGCGTAAACAACTCTGTTATTTCACATTCTTTCCGACACGATTCCACGCTTTCTCATGTGGCAGGCGCTAGAAGGTGAAGATGTAATGTGTGATCTTCTCAGGAGTATTCTGTACACTTTATCCTTTATTATTTTCTGTGGTTTGACATGGAAACATTTGTTGAAAACTTTTGTCTTATCTTTAATCAAGTATAATTATCGTATTTATCCGAGTTTTTTATATAAACACACATTAACTCTTTTATAAAAGTGTTTTAAACATTTTATTTGTTTTTATTCTGGGGGCTTCGAAATATCGTATTAATGATGAAATACTATACTTTCTCATCTACTGTAGTGCAGTACATTTCAAAAGAGTGAAACTTATGTTACAGTTAGGTTTGTAGATAGGGCACTGTGTTTTGGCTGTACAGTTACTCCCCCATTGTGTGGTGTAACTTTTAGCCACCATAGAATATTTCCCATTTAGTTGATGAACGGATCTTCGTTTTATCCTTTTCTTCTTTTCTTCTCGGTTTATCTTTTTCTTTCAAAGGATTACCCTCTTCTATGTATTACTTTCAACCAGAGACTTACAAGCCGATGCCTTGTATCAGTAACCTGCTTGGGGAGAAAGCAAACGTTGGACATATCCTGGTTGGTTGACCAGCCTAATTCCAGGAATGACGATGAGGAAGAAGGAATTACAGGTCATTTTAGTCCCTGTCGTACTGCTTGTTGTCGTCGCTCCTGAGATTGATTTTACGACCGTGACCAGTGCGCAATAGAAACGCGGTAGGAGCATCGTGGATATGCGGAAGTGACCTGCAGTCGATGATTGGCCAGTCTCTCACATATCAAAAGTTCATGTTTACTTCAACAGTATATATACTTAAACAACTGGCGAACTTAAGTTCCGTTTGATGCATTTGTTGCCCTTCAAATTTCGATTTGAAAGAAGCAGAAAACACTTCGATGTAGAACCTGGGATTCCTTAGAATGAAATGGCCGCCTTATCAGCTGAACCCAAACGTTTACTAAAGTACAGGTTATTGGAGTTACAGGAGGATTAGCATTTGTAGGCCCTGGATTTCCGAGAGGAAAGAGATAGGGAGAGTTTAAGTCTGATCGAACAAACACGTAGGTTTTGCAGCGAAGAATGATGCTAAAATGTAGTGCTTTAGAAATTTCCCCTTCTATCCCAGTGCTATAAGCGTCCATCGACGTTTAGTAAAGTTCTTCAATATGAGTGTACCCTTATCAAGCAAGCTCAGATTCGCAATCGAAAGTCTGCTGCTTCATTCCCCGGCAAGCACCAATTCGACCTTAATTTTTTCATGGTTTTCCTGATTGGTAGGCCGACGTGGTTTCTCTAGTGACACAATCTCCTTCCCGTCATTTCTCTCACATACCGATGTTGAACACATGCTTGTTTCAAAAAATGAGTATTCTCTGAAGACACTAGAGGGTTATTGGGTTGAAAAGGTAGTCGTCCTCTCTGGGTTGCTTTGCACAAATATTTTTACGGTCCCAATCAATTGCTTTAAGTCCTCCAACGTTAAATCATGTCGAATGATAAATTAAATTCTGAAATGATGCTCAAATGGGCCCAGGGTCTATAGAGCTTAGAGTCACCAGAGATTTATCTTTCAGTATATGGGGAAATCCTGGGCAAAAATACCCTTATCCAGATAACTCACTCGGAACTCTTGAACGTGCTACTTCCTACGCAACAGGCGGGCATTTTTGTGTACGCTAGTATCATATACAAAACAAGGTGTTGTCGTTCCGGAGTGTAACATATATTAGGATTATGTACAAGTATTTCATCTGATAGCATAGGTGATTCACATATTTCATAGTATACAAGTGGTCGGATGAAAGATTGAGTTCCCCCCTCATACCTCAGGACCCAGTCGCCTTCTTTGGTGGGCCGACTCTATTTGTGTCTGCCTCTGGGTGAGCAGATTATCAGTTCAATTTACATAATACTTCAGCTTCTTGTCGCCTTCTTCTAGTGGAGACAGTATTCGTGACTGTCTCCTGCTGAGCATATTATCAGTTCAATGCTCCTTTCAAACCTTAGGCCCCTGTCGCCTTCTTTGGTGGTTAGAGAGTATTCTTGACTGCCTCCTGGTAAGCAGATTATCAGTTCAATTCCCCTCTAATACCTCAGGTCCCTGTCGCCTTCTTTGGTGGTTAGAGAGTATTCATGACTTCCTCCTGGTAAGCAGATTATCAGTTCAATTCCCCTCTAATACCTCAGGTCCCTGTCGCCTTCTTTGGTGGTTAGAGAGTATTCATGACTGCCTCCTGGTAAGCAGATTATCAGTTCAATTCCCCTCTAATACCTCAGGTCCCTGTCGCCTTCTTTGGTGGTTAGAGAGTATTCATGACTGCCTCCTGGTAAGCAGATTATCAGTTCAATTCCCCTCTAATACTTTAGGTCCCTGTCGCCTTCTTTGGTGGTTAGAGAGTATTCATGACTGCCTCCTGGTAAGCAGATTATCAGTTCAATTCCCCTCTAATACCTCAGGTCCCTGTCGCCTTCTTTGGTGGTTAGAGAGTATTCATGACTTCCTCCTGGTAAGCAGATTATCAGTTCAATTCCCCTCTAATACCTCAGGTCCCTGTCGCCTTCTTTGGTGGTTAGAGAGTATTCATGACTTCCTCCTGGTAAGCAGATTATCAGTTCAATTCCCCTCTAATACCTCAGGTCCCTGTCGCCTTCTTTGGTGGTTAGAGAGTATTCTTGACTGCCTCCTGGTAAGCAGATTATCAGTTCAATTCCCCTCTAATACCTCAGGTCCCTGTCGCCTTCTTTGGTGGTTAGAGAGTATTCATGACTGCCTCCTGGTAAGCAGATTATCAGTTCAATTCTCCTCTAATACCTCAGGTCCCTGTCGCCTTCTTTGGTGGTTAGAGAGTATTCATGACCGCCTCCTGGTAAGCAGATTATCAGTTCAATTCCCCTTTAATACCTTAGGTCCCTGTCGCCTTCTTTGGTGGTTAGAGAGTATTCATGACTTCCTCCTGGTAAGCAGATTATCAGTTCAATTCCCCTCTAATACCTCAGGTCCCTGTCGCCTTCTTTGGTGGTTAGAGAGTATTCATGACTTCCTCCTGGTAAGCAGATTATCAGTTCAATTCCTCTCTAATACCTCAGATCCCTGTCGCCTTCTTTGGTGGTTAGAGAGTATTCGTGACTTCCTCCTGGTAAGCAGATTATCAGTTCAATTCCCCTCTAATACCTCAGGTCCCTGTCGCCTTCTTTGGTGGTTAGAGAGTATTCATGACTGCCTCCTGGTAAGCAGATTATCAGTTCAATTCCCCTCTAATACCTCAGGTCCCTGTCGCCTTCTTTGGTGGTTAGAGAGTATTCATGACTTCCTCCTGGTAAGCAGATTATCAGTTCAATTCTACTCTAATACCTCAGGTCCCTGTCGCCTTCTTTGGTGGTTACAGAGTATTCATGACTGCCTCCTGGTAAGAAGATTATCAGTTCAAATCCCCTCTAATACCTCAGGTCCCTGTCGCCTTCTTTGGTGTTTAGAGAGTATTCTTGACTGCCTCCTGGTAAGCAGATTATCAGTTCAATTCCCCTCTAATACCTCAGGTCCCTGTCGCCTTCTTTGGTGGTTAGAGAGTATTCATGACTGCCTCCTGGTAAGCAGATTATCAGTTCAATTCCCCTCTAATACCTCAGGTCCCTGTCGCCTTCTTTGGTGGTTAGAGAGTATTCATGACTGCCTCCTGGTAAGCAGATTATCAGTTCAATTCCCCTCTAATACCTCAGGTCCCTGTCGCCTTCTTTGGTGGTTAGAGAGTATTTATGACTGCCTCATGGTAAGCAGATTATCAGTTCAATTCCCCTCTAATACCTCAGGTCCCTGTCGCCTTCTTTGGTGGTTAGAGAGTATTCTTGACTGCCTCCTGGTAAGCAGATTATCAGTTCAATTCTACTCTAATACCCCAGGTCCCTGTCGCCTTCTTTGGTGGTTAGAGAGTATTCATGACTGCCTCCTGGTAAGCAGATTATCAGTTCAATTCCCCTCTAATACCTCAGGTCCCTGTCGCCTTCTTTGGTGTTTAGAGAGTATTCTTGACTGCCTCCTGGTAAGCAGATTATCAGTTCAATTCCCCTCTAATACCTCAGGTCCCTGTCGCCTTCTTTGGTGGTTAGAGAGTATTCATGACTTCCTCCTGGTAAGCAGATTATCAGTTCAATTCCCCTCTAATACCTCAGGTCCCTGTCGCCTTCTTTGGTGGTTAGAGAGTATTCATGACTTCCTCCTGGTAAGCAGATTATCAGTTCAATTCCCCTCTAATACCTTAGGTCCCTGTCGCCTTCTTTGGTGGTTAGAGAGTATTCATGACTTCCTCCTGGTAAGCAGATTATCAGTTCAATTCCTCTCTAATACCTCAGGTCCCTGTCGCCTTCTTTGGTGGTTAGAGAGTATTCGTGACTTCCTCCTGGTAAGCAGATTATCAGTTCAATTCCCCTCTAATACCTCAGGTCCCTGTCGCCTTCTTTGGTGGTTAGAGAGAATTCGTGACTGCCTCCTAGTAAGCAGATTATCAGTTCAATTCCCCTAAAATACCTCAGGTCCCTGTCGCCTTCTTTGGTGGTTAGAGGGTATTCTTAACTGCCTCCTGGTAAGCAGATTATCAGTTCAATTCCCCTCTAATACCTCAGGTCCCTGTCGCCTTCTTTGGTGGTTAGAGAGTATTCGTGACTGCCTCCTGGTAAGCAGATTATCAGTTCAGTTCCCCTCTAATACCTCAGGTCCCTGTCGCCTTCTTCTGATGGTTAGAGAGTATTCGTGACTGCCTCCTGGTAAGCAGATTATCAATTCAATTTCCCTCTAATACCTCAGGCCCCTGTCGCCTTCTTTGGTTGTTAGAGTATTCATGACTGCCTCCTGGTAAGCAGATTATCAGTTCAATTCCCCTCTAATACCTCAGGTCCCTGTCGCCTTCTTGTGATGTTTAGAGAGTATTCGTGACTGCCTCCTGGTAAGCAGATTATCAGTTCAGTTCCCCTCTAATACCTCAGGTCCCTGTCGCCTTCTTCTGATGGTTAGAGAGTATTCGCGACTGCCTCCTGGTAAGCAGATTATCAATTCAATTCCCCTCTAATACCTCAGGTCCCTGTCGCCTTCTTTGGTTGTTAGAGTATTCATGACTGCCTCCTGGTAAGCAGATTATCAGTTCAATTCCCCTCTAATACCTCAGGTCCCTGTCGCCTTCTTGTGATGTTTAGAGAGTATTCGTGACTGCCTCCTGGTAAGCAGATTATCAGTTCAATTCCCCTCTAATACCTCAGGTCCCTGTCGCCTTCTTTGGTGGTTAGAGAGTATTCATGACTGCCTCCTGGTAAGCAGATTATCAGTTCAATTCCCCTCTAATACCTCAGGTCCCTGTCGCCTTCTTTGGTGTTTAGAGAGTATTCTTGACTGCCTCCTGGTAAGCAGATTATCAGTTCAATTCCCCTCTAATACCTCAGGTCCCTGTCGCCTTCTTTGGTGGTTAGAGAGTATTCGTGACTTCCTCCTGGTAAGCAGATTATCAGTTCAATTCCCCTCTAATACCTCAGGTCCCTGTCGCCTTCTTTGGTGGTTAGAGAGTATTCATGACTGCCTCCGGGTAAGCAGATTATCAGTTCAATTCCCCTCTAATACCTCAGGTCCCTGTCGCCTTCTTTGGTGGTTAGAGAGTATTCATGACTGCCTCCTGGTAAGCAGATTATCAGTTCAATTCCCCTCTAATACCTCAGGTCCCTGTCGCCTTCTTTGGTGGTTAGAGAGTATTCATGACTGCCTCCTGGTAAGCAGATTATCAGTTCAATTCCCCTCTAATACCTCAGGTCCCTGTCGCCTTCTTTGGTGGTTAGAGAGTATTCATGACTGCCTCCTGGTAAGCAGATTATCAGTTCAATTCCCCTCTAATACCTCAGGTCCCTGTCGCCTTCTTTGGTGGTTAGAGAGTATTTATGACTGCCTCCTGGTAAGCAGATTATCAGTTCAATTCCCCTCTAATACCTCAGGTCCCTGTCGCCTTCTTTGGTGGTTAGAGAGTATTCTTGACTGCCTCCTGGTAAGCAGATTATCAGTTCAATTCTACTCTAATACCCCAGGTCCCTGTCGCCTTCTTTGGTGGTTAGAGAGTATTCATGACTGCCTCCTGGTAAGCAGATTATCAGTTCAATTCCCCTCTAATACCTCAGGTCCCTGTCGCCTTCTTTGGTGTTTAGAGAGTATTCTTGACTGCCTCCTGGTAAGCAGATTATCAGTTCAATTCCCCTCTAATACCTCAGGTCCCTGTCGCCTTCTTTGGTGGTTAGAGAGTATTCATGACTTCCTCCTGGTAAGCAGATTATCAGTTCAATTCCCCTCTAATACCTCAGGTCCCTGTCGCCTTCTTTGGTGGTTAGAGAGTATTCATGACTTCCTCCTGGTAAGCAGATTATCAGTTCAATTCCCCTCTAATACCTTAGGTCCCTGTCGCCTTCTTTGGTGGTTAGAGAGTATTCATGACTTCCTCCTGGTAAGCAGATTATCAGTTCAATTCCTCTCTAATACCTCAGGTCCCTGTCGCCTTCTTTGTTGGTTAGAGAGAATTCGTGACTGCCTCCTAGTAAGCAGATTATCAGTTAAATTCCCCTAAAATACCTCAAGTCCCTGTCGCCTTCTTTGGTGGTTAGAGGGTATTCTTAACTGCCTCCTGGTAAGCAGATTATCAGTTCAATTCCCCTCTAATACCTCAGGTCCCTGTCGCCTTCTTTGGTGGTTAGAGAGTATTCGTGACTGCCTCCTGGTAAGCAGATTATCAGTTCAGTTCCCCTCTAATACCTCAGGTCCCTGTCGCCTTCTTCTGATGGTTAGAGAGTATTCGTGACTGCCTCCTGGTAAGCAGATTATCAATTCAATTTCCCTCTAATACCTCAGGTCCCTGTCGCCTTCTTTGGTTGTTAGAGTATTCATGACTGCCTCCTGGTAAGCAGATTATCAGTTCAATTCCCCTCTAATACCTCAGGTCCCTGTCGCCTTCTTGTGATGTTTAGAGAGTATTCGTGACTGCCTCCTGGTAAGCAGATTATCAGTTCAGTTCCCCTCTAATACCTCAGGTCCCTGTCGCCTTCTTCTGATGGTTAGAGAGTATTCGTGACTGCCTCCTGGTAAGCAGATTATCAATTCAATTCCCCTCTAATACCTCAGGTCCCTGTCGCCTTCTTTGGTTGTTAGAGTATTCATGACTGCCTCCTGGTAAGCAGATTATCAGTTCAATTCCCCTCTAATACCTCAGGTCCCTGTCGCCTTCTTGTGATGTTTAGAGAGTATTCGTGACTGCCTCCTGGTAAGCAGATTATCAGTTCAGTTCCCCTCTAATACCTCATGTCCCTGTCGCCTTCTTCTGATGGTTAGAGAGTATTCGTGACTGCCTCCTGGTAAGCAGATTATCAGTTCAATTCCCCTCTAATACCTCAGGTCCCTGTCGCCTTCTTTGGTGGTTACAGAGTATTCGTGACTGCCTCCTGGTAAGCAGATTATCAGTTCAATTCCCCTCTAATACCTCAGGTCCCTGTCGCCTTCTTTGGTGGTTAGAGAGTATTCGTGACTGCCTCCTGGTAAGCAGATTATCAGTTCAATTCCCCTCTAATACCTCAGGTCCCTGCCGCCTTCTTCTGATGGTTAGAGAGTATTCGTGACTGCCTCCTGGTAAGCAGATTATCAGTTCAATTCCCCTCTAATACCTCAGGTCCCTGTCGCCTTCTTTGGTGGTTAGAGAGTATTCGTGACTGCCTCCTGGTAAGCAGATTATCAGTTCAATTCTCCTCTAATACCTCAGGTCTCTGTCGCCTTCTTCTGATAGAAAGTATTCGTGACTACCCCCTAGTAAGCAGATTATCAGTTCAGTTCCGCTCTAATACCTCAAACCGTTGTCGCCTTTTTCTGTTGGTCAGACAGTATTGTGTCTGCTTCCTGGTGAGCAGAATATCAGTTCACCTTCCCTCTAATTCCTCGTGCCCCTGTTGCCTTCTTTTGGTTATTAGAGAGTATTCGGAGCATATTCCCCTCTCATACCTCAGGCCCCTGTCGCCTTCTTCTGATGGTTAGAGAGTATTCGTGACTGCTTCCAGGTGAGCAAATTATCAGTTCACTTCCGCTCTAATACTTCATGCCCCTGTTGCCTTCTTCTGGTGATTAGGGAGTATTCGGAGCATATTATGAGTTATTTTCCGCTCTCATTCCTCACGTTCCTGTAGCCTTCTTCTGGTGGTCAGACAGTATTTGTGACTGCCTCTGAGTTCTGATAACATTTTCAGTGTCTTTCTCCCCCATTCTCATCACTTCTCCTCATTGTTCCTCTCTTCACGACGTTTTACACAAGCTGTGTACCTATTATCCTATCGAGTACCCTTAAATATTGTATACGTAAGTACCAAATGAGCACTATTTAAACAACGAAAACCCTTATGTAATGTAAACAGCTTATCAAGACAATTTCCAATACAAATGCGTTGTCATTTTTTTAAAAATACTAAAGAGTGGAAATCGTTAGGTCGATAATGTGATGGAATATTGATACCTTAATAATAATAGGAGTTCTCAAATTCATTTTCATATAACGTACTCCAATGGTTACCTTCAACGTTGTTAGTAATTTCGACCCGGACTTCATAGTTAAGCACTTTAGATTGTCCTAAGTACCTAATTGCTATTTTACCACACATGCCGCATGTCGTTCTGCATGAAAGTTCTGTACAATTTAGCTTACACACGACATATGCTGAAGAAAAAACTATGAAATACATGGCTGAATGCGAAAGTGCACCTCAGTGGTATCGTATTGACCTACCAAATTAGCGCAGTAGACTTAAATATCGTGCAAGGAATACGCTGAAGCACAACAAGGGACATGATGTTTGGAAACTACTGTTCAATCAGCAGTTTTATATCGATGTTGATCACATTTGGTAAGTTTGTCAACAGTCACTGATTTATTGCTGTAACATACACATGAAGCAAATGCTCCATTCCATTTCCTTCGCCAGCTGACGTTTTAACTCACGTGCATTCAGAACCCGGATCCCAGTCTGCTAATGTAGCTGTAGATTAGAGAAGAGAATGTGGGGAATAAAAATAAAGCGTTTCACTGAGTTTATGAGCAACGTGTTTGCTTGTCCCGTGGCTGGAAATAAGTTGGCTAAGAACACTCTGAGGTCGCGCCAAACAGCACAGTACTCCATCCGCCAAGAAAAGCTTATTGCCTCATGTTTTAGTCTTTATGAAATCTCCCAGTTCGTTGCACTTAGTGATGAAAGGCTGTATAAAACTGCATAGTTTGCCTGAGGATCATGTTACAATTCTGCGTTCTTTGTTATTCTGTTATTCACTGAAACTTTGCTTGGCTATTTGCAGAACATATCATCAGTGAAGATGTTTCAATGAGAGGCATCGCAGCTCAAACAGGAATTAACCTTCTTTGAAAGTAGGCACATTTACATCACCCACTCCCCTCGGGAGTGTTTAAGTACTACTTTACTTGTAATTAGAAGAGAGTGCAGTCCACTGATTATGGTATACCCTATGTTTCATCGCGGTTGGTGAGAAGCCCATTGCCTGCGCGTACTCCAACCATTCAGACTTGATTACCCAGACTGTACCACAGTTACGTCTAACAGGACTACCGTGGCTTTCAGTCTCTACGGAGAGAGACCAATCATTTGCGCCGTTGATATGTACTAATGGCAAAACGAGGAAGCATACCGGGAAAATATCCAAACATGGAGATGTTTACGTGAAGTTATCGCACATACACGGCAAGTCGTGTACCATATGCGCACGATAACTTGAGCGCTTGGGTTCCAAGTCCTCATTCGGCAGGTTTCGTCCAAATTCTTAAACGCAGATGACAACTTTGAAACATAAATGCGCTTTACACTCTTACATCTAGTGGCTAACATGCTATGCTTTCACGCGTGTGCCATATTTCCTTTGATATTTGAGCAATTTTGAGGTTAATTAACTAACCAGTTTACAACAAACCTATGTTGTGGATGTTATGGCTCTCGAAAGGGGACACACTATTATTCGTCTAACTCCCTATAAATGTGATCTGAAGGCAATTGAATTAGCGTTGGAAAAAATAATTTTTTCAGAGGACGCAACGTTACTCGTGATGTCAGCTACAAATTGCAGAAACTTGCTATAAAAGCATTCTTCCCTAACCGCGACGGATTGCAGAAAGATCCAAAAGCTGGAAATGCAATACTAGAGAAACGACGGTAAAATAAATAAAGCATTTGATGAAATTATCGTGAAGTCAGAGGATACCAGCGATGAAAGTGAATCACCGGAATTGGAAATCGAAGAATCGCAAAGCGAATGAGTGAGTATAGCTCTCATAATATTTGTTTTCTAATTTTATGTGTTTCATAAATAGTAAGTATATAAACAGCTTATAGGATCGAGTTCAGTTTACTGTGTGTGCACATTTCACACTTGCGGCGCTTATCTTCGCTTATCTTACACGCTATTTTGCTGAATTGTGTTTTTTTTTCCTGGGTTGACCACACTGTAGAAACAAAAGAGTGTTATCTCTCGTTTCTCCCCCTCTGCCCGCACCACACCGTAAAACTAGCGCTCAAGAAAATGTGCTCATATAGTATGTACACTCTCTTCAGATGAAATCACAGCAATGGGTCATATATCGGCACCCACGAGAAATCATATATAACGTGACTGAATATTGCAACAACAAGAAAGCCCGCCTTGGTACCGTAGATGGTAGCGTGTCTGCCTCACATTCAAGAGGTCCGGAGTTCGAATCTCAGTCAGTCAGGTCCAGTTACCTGGATGAGGTTTTTCCGGGGTTTTCCCTCATCCTGAAAGACGAATGTCGTGTAACTCTAAGCTCCATGTACCCTGGGCTCATTTGAGCATCATTTCACCCATTCCATTCTTCGTCCGATATGACAACGTTGGAGGACGTAAATAAAAAGAAAGAGCAAGTAGAAAGATGAAAGATGGGGTGGTCAAATTCCCTTTGTGATTCCTAAGTAGATACTGCTGATGAACTGTCTGAGATTATACCTGTAACACTTTTAATCCTATAGGTATATAGAATCAAAGTCAGTATAACTTTTAGTTAATTGATGGAAATTAATCATTTCTTCACACTAGCCGTTTATAGGCTAAGGTTTTTGATGAATAGAGTCGACATGAAAAATTCAATGCCATGGCCGGGATATGAACCACGGATATCCTGGTTTCCGTCCAGTCGCTCTTAACCTTTGAGCTACCATGGCCAACGTGCCGTCCTGGCATTAAATTCTCCATTTGACTCGTATATTTCCCCGGTAGACAACTAGGGGCTATCGCATCCGAGATGCACCGTTTGTGGCGACTTACTATCGTAAGTACTTGAGTCCCAGGATCCATCTTTTAACTCCTATTATTCTAGTTAATTGATGGAAATTAATCATTTCTCCACACTAGCCGTTTATAGGCTAAGGTTTTTGATGGATAGAGTCGACATGATAAAATTCAATGCCATGGCCGGGATTTGAACCACAGATCTCCTGGTTTCCGTCCAGGACGGCACGTTGGCCATGGTAGCTCAAAAGTTAAGAAACCAGGAGATCCGTGGTTCAAATCCCGGCCATGGCATTGAATTTTTCATGTTGACTCTATCCATCAGTATAACTTTTTTTTTTTTTATTTGTTCCATTTATACCCCGCCTTTAACTACAATGGTCACATCGGCGGCTGTTTTCCTATGGAACACGTTGAAGCTGTTAACTCGTAAACGTTAGGTTTTTTAATCATTAGATCACGCACACATTCACACTCTCATTCATACTTCCAAACTCTGGGGAAGATGAGAAATTATCTTGGTTGGAGAAAAATCCCCATCCCCACCGCCGGGAATCGAACAAGGGACACCTAGTGCGGCCAGCTCAGTATAACTTGTTTATCTTCATTCCGTAACATGTTGTGAACAACGCATATCATTCGTCGTGCTATGTCGGAGGGGGGATTTATATTATATCGTGTGATGTAAACAAAAATTATGCATATTTCCTTAGTTTTATTTATATTTTCATTCAGATTAATCATTATTAAACTAACATGAGGCTGTATTTCATTAGTAATTGCAATAATAGTATCTAAAATTACATACGCATAATTTTGTATAGCTTAACATAATGACGCATTTAAAACATGTGGTTTATATTACGGCATTACTATATACTTCCTATAATAACGTACGAAAAGCTTTCCCTTATTGATATAGTACTTTTTTTAAACCAGAAGGCTAAAAGAATGGATTATTGGGAAAAGGAATGGAACACTGAAACAAGCTCGAGTTTGATAATAGTGACAATGACAATGAAACAATCTTTTAGTGATAGAATATTGCTGATGATATATTTGGTATTACGCCTTTGCCAGTTGAGTAAATCATCTTTTTAGAAATTACCCCGTTTTATAGATTAATCACACAAGAAAATTAGTTGTATTACCGTGTACTTTCTATAGTTGTATTACCGTGTACTTTCTATAGTAGCAGTAGTCTTTTAATACCAAAAGTGTAGTAACTAATTTTGTTGGTTTTCTCTCTTTTTCCGTTATGAAAATTACCTAAGATAGCGCTGTTTAACCTCATTTTAATTATTTGAAAAATATTGCAGTAAATAATTACGTGGGTATATATTTAATTTATTATCCTTAAAGTTATTTTTTATGATTATGCACCCTTGTTGCGCATAATTGGCTAACCTTTCATATCAGATACGTAGCTCGCAATTGCTCCATTTGTGTTTCGCTCCTAACTGTACGCCAAATTTCTAATACTTCACTGTTCTAATGAGCAAATAAAACGATCGCAGCGCTGGTCACTGAAGGTTAAATCGCCTCAATGCTCTGTCGGGTAGTATATTTCGCGCGTCCCTTCCTCTGATTGACTAATGTGCGTACACTTTTAAATAGCGATGATGACAAACAAGCTCTGTGAAATGCAAGGCCGGGCGATACAAACTATAAAATATTCTATTAAGATAAATGCAGGTATTTTCGTTATTCTGAGATGTAATTTTAAACGGAAACATCCTTTTACCTATTTGTCCATAAGAGTTTTCACGCGTTCCAGATTCTTAACTGAATTAAATTATATGTTTTCCATTCACACGATTGTGAATATGTAAATCTAGGAAGTCTCATAGAATATATCGTATTAAGATAAGTGATTGTTTTAATTCCACTATGAAGTCGATGAAAGGTAACTATGCATTGATGGTTAAGAGATACGGGGCAAAGTTGCAAGATTTAGTTGCAGTTTTTTCATTGCTTGTTTGAGGCAACATTGAACTTTTTTAGAATGCCATGTTTCTAAAAACAAATGAGATATACTTAATTATACTTAAAAATTTTACGAATTAATTGACGTGGAGATTTTTCTATTTGGTCTGCAGCTGTTAATTATCGTTATTTTCATATTTTATATCCACCCGAAAAGAATTTGACTAGGGAATATTTGTGGGCTGATTGTTTTACAATTTTAAATCATCATTAAGACCTAAACTATGTGCATTCGGTTAGAAATCATTTAGCGAGGAAGTCCATCTAACACAGCTCCTTATAATTGGTACGTCGAATTCAAGAGAGATCGATTTTTTTCTTAGTGATGGATTTCGTGAGAGACGTCCAAGAGCTGTTTTTACAGGCGAATATTTAACGCTGTTTGAGCAACTCTTCGTAATTCTGTTTAGCGAGTCTTCCATTGCATTTCGTTCACCAATTTAATTCATAAGTATAGTTAACTTTAAATAGCCGCGTCGTGGCCGAGCGGTTAGACTGCTTGACTCTCACCCAGGCGCCCGCAAAGTGAGATTTGTAGTGAACAGCACGCCGCTGGGTGGGTTTTCTCCGGGATCTCCGGTTTTCTCCGCCATCATTCCATCAATTGCTCCATTGGCTGGCCCCGTAGCTCAGTCGGTAAAGCACATGCCTGCCGTGCAAGTGGTCCTAGGTTCGATTCCTGGCGGTGGGGGTGGGTATTTTTCTCCGACCAAGAATGAGAGTGGAAATACGTGTGTGATGTAATGATTAAAACCTAACGAAGAGTTAACACCTTCGATATGTTCCAAAGGAGAACGGCTGCCGATATGACCATTGTAGTTACAGGTGGGATATAAGTGGAACAAATAAAAAAATTAAAAATTGCTCTATTATCATCTTTCCTTTCATCCACTTCGCCCTCACTGTGTCATCTACTTCCCTCACTCTCATTCCGGGGATCGGGCTGATCATCCATCCCCGGATTTCTCTTTCTGATTCATAGTAGTGGCTCCCTCGCTCGACGTCTAAAGTGGTATAAGGGGTAGAGAACCATAAATGAACCGAACTGTGTCCTGTATCAAAAGAAGAACTGATTAGAACTGATTGATTACAATCAATAAAAGAGTTTAGTTTCATTTATAAATTAATTATTATTAATCTGAAGAAATTCACTGTAGCTAGCATATAAAGTTAACTAACCTTTGCAAAAGGTTTCAGTAAATGTTAATACTCTGGCTTCTACCCTGGGATCGAATAAGAAAGCTTCTAAGTGCTAGTCTCAACATGCTGCCAATTTGAGCCTGTCTGTAGTTTCCCCCTTGCTTTTGATTTTCTCTTTTATATTAGCGTTTGTTTATTTTGTCTGCTTCCGTTCTGTAATTCCTTTTCCCCAGAGTCCAAAAGAACTCACTGCCTCGCGAAAGCTGAAAATAGAAGTTCAGTAAACATCGTGGTTAACGAATTCGAGACCTTCCGCTGTTGGATTATTGTAGCCGGCGCCTTCTCTACAACAAATAAATATAAAGGAGGTAATGGCCACTAGTTATATAATCGTCTTCATAAGATTGTTGGTTGGCCATTTCTGTCTTATTCATCTTCTTGCGCTCCTCTCACATGGCCGTTGGATGCTTGAAGAATCAAAATGTGCTTTGTTGATTGATATTCGTACAGATTCTGATACCTATATAAAGTCTTCAATTTTTGCGTCATAAACATTGCTAACGTTTACATAAATCCTTATTATGAATCCCAAATTATGGAAATGCACATTCATTGCCACCTTGGTAGCGAGGTGGTAGCATGTCTGCCTCACGTTCAAGAGGTCCCGAGTTCGAATCTCGGTCAGGGTGAGTTATCTGGATAAGGTTTTTTTCGGGGTTTCCCTTATTCTGTAAGATGAATGTCGGGTAACTCTAAGCTCCATGGACCCCGGACTCATTTGAGCATCATTTCATCCATTCCATTCATCGTCCGATATGACTTAACGTTGGAGGACGTAAATTATATAAAAAAGCACATTCATTAAGTAATGTTAATCATTTTATGGCGTTTCTATATCTTTTTAAATTTCAGTGATTATTTTACCATTTTCTCCGTTGTAACTGTATATGGTCACTTTCGTAAATTTAAATTGAGTGTATAAATGTAAAATTTGAAGCTTTCAGGGTGATGATTACTAAGTAGAGCGTCTCGGGCTACCAGCCGTGCGATATTTATGAAGTTGCTCGAGCTTTCGGCCTGTTTACTTTATGACCTTCTTCTGGAAGGCTTCCTGATTTTCTGAAGAAGGCCATAGAGTAAACATGGCCGAAAGCTCTAGCAACTTTATAAATACCGCATGGCTGGTAACCCGAGAAGCTCTACTTAATGAATGTATAAATGTTTTATATTGTTAACACTTGTGGTGAAATATCAATATTGGTTTTGAATGTACGAGGCATGTTTTTTAAGTCAGTACCGTTTTGGAATTAAAAAAAGACGTGCATAGATATCGCAATAATTTTACTTTTACATGAAAGCCTGTACCTTAATCTACTTTTCTACATAATTTCCGTGAATATTGAGGCACTTGTCATAACGTGGCACCAGTTTTTTAATAACCCTGCTCATAAAATTCTGCCGGCTGACGTGTTAACCAATGTATCACAACTGTTTTAACTTCGTTATCGTCTTGAAGATGCTGACCGCCCAGATGTTTCTTCAAGTGCAGGAACAAATGGTAGTCACTGGGCGCCATCTCAGGGCTGTATGAAGGATGATCTAGAGTTTCCCATTGAAAAGATTTGATGAGATCTTTGGTCCGATTAGCCACATGTGGACGGGCATTGTCATGCAGCAAAACGATACCCTTACTCAACTTGCCACGTCTTTTGTTCTGGATTGCATGGCGCAGATTGTTCAATGTCTCACAATAAGACGCTGCATTGATTGTCTTATTACGAGGCAGAAACTTCACTAGCAATATTCCTTTTCTGTCCCAAAAAACTCTGCACATGATTTTGCGGGCAGAAATTGTTTGCTTAAACTTCACCTTTGTGGGAGATGATCAATGTCGCCATTCCATGGATTGTTGTTTCGATTCTGGTGTGACGTAGGCCACCCATGTTTTGTCACCAGTAACAATTTGGTCTAAAAAATCTTCACCTTCATTGTAGTACCGCTCAAGGAAAGTCAATGCACTGCCTAAACGTTGGGTTTTGTGCAAATCCGTCAACATTTTCGGAACCCAACGTGAGCACAATTTCCGGTACTTCAAGTTCTCGGTCACAATGTAATACAGAACACTGCGAGAATATTGAGGAAAATAGTCGCACAGTGATGAAATTATAAAGCGTCTGTTTTCTCTCGCCTTATCGTCCACTTTCTGCACCAAATCTTCAGTAACGACCGAAGGACGTCCACTCCGTTCTTCATCATGCACATTTGTGCGGCCATCTTTAAATGCTCTCACCCATTTCCTTACCATTCCACCACTAATAATGTTTTGTCCGTAAACTTCACAGATCTCACGATGAATATCGATCGGTTTTACGCCTTTAGCACTAAGAAATCGTATAACAGCCCGTACTTCACAATCGGAGGCATCTTAAACACTCGGTATGGTGCAATAGTTGGGAGGAAAATTAACAGTTAGCGTGGGAATCGCTGAGTTGGCTTTTGGGTAGGAAACCTATTTAAGCTTGGTTGAGTTAGCAACCGCGGGACTTGACAGAGAGATTTGAGAGGGGACTTGCTGATGGTCTCTATAAAGAGTTTATTTTAAAGTGCTACTACGAGTAAGATCGCCAGCAGGGTGCACCAGACCGTACATCTCTTGCCAGTTGCACAAGGCTCAGCCATACAAACAACGCATCTCTAAAGGTATAGTTGCATCATGTTATTATGTATTTAAACGTTACTAAAGCGTCCCTGACCTCATCCACATCCAGGGAGTGCCCTGTAGAAACGTTAGGTATCTCTGAAATACGGTTACTCAGTTCATTTTAATGTTTTTTTCTGCTCTACCTTATCCATAGCTACGCTCACAGTTACATGCGGTTAAAGGTTAAAACCCCTTACCTTATAAACCCCTACAACACTTGGTAGTTCTGTCATGTAGCATATGATCTCGGCACCGGGTTCCAAATCCTGTATTTGCACCTCTCGCAAATCCTATCTACCCCCCAAACCGTCATGTAACAATATACCATATCTACATGTCACTTCTAGGGTTAATTTTTCAAAACACTCCGAGCCGTTCCTAGGAAGTGACCCCCGAGCTATCTTTTGCAATTCCTTTTAGTCACGTTATGTTACTACTTTCTAGTGAAGACACCCAGGTTCCATTTAACATGATATATGGAGATATCGCCCCTTACCCACCGTCACATCATTATAAAAACACACCATCACCTCGCTATTTGAAAAGGACGTAACCAACCACTACCACTTAAATTCTGACTATAAATTGAATGCTAAGCGCCGATAAGCTGAAGAAGAAGAACAATAATGGCTTAATATTCAGGACTTTACACTGACAAATCTAAAGAATTATGAGTTTCTGGTAGACTATGTATCATAAATATGCAACAACAGTAATGCTCATCAGGGAGGGGGGAGAACAACATCCCCCTAAACAGGTGTAGCCGTGGAGTAATGCGTCTCCATCTTAGGGCATGTTAGGGAATCAAAAGTATTTTAAGGCTAAGAGTGATCTAAGTAAGGCTAATAAACAGTGAACCGTTTTTATTAATGAAATATATTATATACAAGAATGGTAAGTTCATATTTTCAGAAGAAGTTTAAAGTATGAGACAAAGTCTCAATATAATAAATAAAATTCATTAATCACAGCTGTTAAAAAGAATGTCCACTGCACTGACCTCTATGAACTGGCATTCGATTAATCATACCTGATAGTGGTAAACGAGCCAGTTAACACGTAAGGTGAGATTGCTGCTTGCACCGAAAGCATTACATTTACATGATACATGAATTAAATCGCCAGTAAATGCTTGCAAATAAAGAGAAGTAAAACCGTTAAGATTTAAGTGGTAAAATTCAACTATCAAATGTAGTTATACTGTGCTTATGCAGCAACAAATAGACGATCAAATAAACCTTATTAACAGACCGTAAGAATGCAAAACGTATAGAGTGCAGGAAGTTTAACTTTCCATTCATAATAACGTAAGCGAGAAGTGGATAAAATATGCTACCAAAAAGTGTGTGTGTGTGTGTGTGTGTGTGTGCGCGCGCGCGCGCGCGCGTGTAAGCTTTAACAGAGTGGGTTAGTATAGGACCGTGAAAGAATAAAATTTATGAAAAGGTGCTCAAGTAAGTTCCAGGCCCGTTGAGTTACCTCAAATTCATCTTCTCGCAGAAATAAATACAAATTTGATGTGTTACATTCGCATGAATACGTTAATTTTTATATCTCTTCTAGAAACGATTCTTATAAATTCAGTGCCTTAGCGGGGATTTGAATCACAGATCTCCCGGTCTTCGACCGGTTGCTCTAAACATTGAGCTACCATGGCCAACATAGCAGCACGTCATGGTAGCTCAGTAGTTAGAGCAACCGGACGGAGGCCGGGAGGTTCGTGGTTTAAATTCCGGCTATCACATCGAATTTTTCAGTGTAATGCTACCTATTCTTATAAACATTATTTTTGTATTTACTTCAACGTTAAGTGTTTGCATAAATATTTTTATAATACACTTCATTTAAGGTATTAGGGGAGTACAGGAAGCTGAAGCGTTAGCCAAGTCGTCATTCATTCCGAATCAAAAGGCCTTCAATGTCTATTACCAGAAAATTAAATATATAAATTTGATTAGTCATGTATATATCTAAAATAGTATATATGATACTTTAATGAAACTCGAAAATGCTTTTTTTAGGAAAATAAACATCAAAACATTTTCATATAACTAAAGGTTAGTTTGTAGTGAAGGCATTTTCTTGAAAATATTTATTTTGTACCTTAATAAAAATGTTGAGGCTAAATACCAAGTTGGTACTCGTAGTTATTCAATTTCCGTTTTTGAGTTATGCTGATAATACACACCAAAGGCGCGAATTTCTGTGGGGGATTCTGAGAGCACAAAACATGTATTTCCGGTGAAATCTCGATATAGAATATTTAGTTGGTAAAGAGGTACCCCTGAAACCAGAGAAAACACCGTACACAAATTTCTAATGTGACCACTGAGAGAGTGGGATAAGGGGAGTGTACCGAAGTCCAAGCGTAACCATAGACGATGTCATTAACGTTTCCAATCCCGAATGCATCCAATGTTGTTCAAGTCTAGCAACAAATTTTGAAACCCCGGGAGATACCTGAAGAGCGCACCACTGTAGAGCATACGGGTACGGGATCTAGGTAAGCAGTACCGAACGACAGCAGGAAGGAAACCTTTACAAAGTACACTTCCACCGCCCAGTCGCAACATGCATTCACCTACGGACTCGCAGAAACCACAAAACACATGATCGAACCCGAGACCTACCGATTGTTAGCATCACACATTATCGCGGATCAATCTTATTAGGTAATACAGTACTTCCTCTTACCTAAGTTAGGTGATAGAGAAAATAAAAGATGAAGAATAATGCTATGCAGTAATTCATAAAGAAGTATTATATAATTGTTCTGACTATGTATATTTTCCGAGCGGGATGGCTCAGGCGGTTTCGTCTGGAGCCCGCATTCGGGAGGCCCGGGTTCGATTCCCGTGCCCGACCTACCTGACACATGTTTTTTTTACGGGGTTTTGTCTGTCCTCTAGGCGAATGCTGGGTAGGTTACTTACATCCCCCGAATTTCCTAGCCATCCATTTCATCTCCATTATCATTTCATATCATCTCTGTTCTGGTGGCCTCTTTCAGGGCAGAAGTGTCGATTGGTGTTTCGGCGATGCATGGCAGGATGATATGCTCTATGGAAAACTACTTCCTCCTCCGGTAGGTCGGTTGTTGGTCTCCGCTCCTCTGCTGGGACCATTTCGGGACCGCCAACAAGGGACTTTTTGGGGCTCGGATCGTCTGCCTAGGACCGTTAAGGCTCAGTTGCTGGGCTCATTGCCATTCCGCTGTATCGGAGCGAGGTCGTTGTCCTGGCCTGTTGGGGAGGTCTCTATCCAAGTAAACTGTAGGGACCCTGCCCTCTGTACTGTCGTGTCTCCTTGGGTCGGCCGCCCTCTGTCTCCTTCACCTCATCCTTCATCCACTTGGAGGCATAGGAACAATGGGCCCAGCATGGTGGCCTACGTACCGAATCCCCTCCGTAATGATATCCTAATCCTAATTCTATGGTATATTTTATAATATTGTTCTCATACAAATCAAGCAGTTTTAGATATTAACTTTTATATGTAGAGTACAGTAACAAAAAGACAAAGCTCGCTTCAAACTTATTTATTTTCACTCCAAGTCGTTAGCAAAATGCTAATTTATAGTCACCTGCTCCTTTCCACAAATATATAGTTTCAAGAAGTCTCTTTAATGTTTCTTTATGTCTCTTTATCATGCACCAATTTCTGCTGCTAGTAATCTCTTTGATGTAAACACAAGTTTCCCCTCTTACACGGAGCCACATGCCGATTCTGAACACAACTCCGGTATTCACTCGTAAACTGCTTTGCTGCCTGATCACAGTCCGCCGATTCCACACTACGGAGCCCCACTTACTGACTCGTTAATGCTCCCTGTGTCATTCCACGGCTTGCCAACTCCTCACCACTGATCTTGGAAAGCACCACACTTCTGCGCACTGCTCGGTTGACTCACACAATTCAATTGACCTGCTGATTCATGAACGGCTTCAAGGCGCCGACTCCTCACCATGGAGTCGCATTCAACTAGAAGCTCGTAACACATACGAATTCTATGCACCAAACATTACTTATCTCCGCCAGGCCTCGGAATGGCTCTTTATATACCCTGTCGTGCTCCTGAGATGCTTCTGGAACTGGAAACATCTCGAATTATAGTCTCGAAAGTTAGGTATTTTTGTAGTAATAATGATACTCGGTTCCTTCGTCAGCTAGTACTTCTCGAAGAAGACGTGTTAATTTCTCACGGTAGAACTTGCTATCTTGTTCGTGATGTTAGACAATGGCTGTCCTTGGAAGTCGCATTAACTCCTACGGTGAGCTTGCGCAATCGTGTGCCAGTACACTATATACTACTCTCTTATATAAACACTTTAGAAACATGCATTTTATGTGGTTTCCCCCCTGCCAGAACTCCAGATGTACACGCAGTTCACTTTAGTGGTAACCATGCCATTAACATGTTGAGAATGTACTAACAAATTACGAAGAGAATGTAATCGAATGTATCATTTATGTGCACGACCAACTAAAGCTTTCCTTGGCTGCGTCCTGGGATTCCTGTCTCGTATTATTTCATTGTTGCTGTAAGGCTTCTCAAACAGGAAGTCCACATGCCTTTGGAGATCTCGGCTGAAAAACCCAATGCAAGTGTGCATAACTTTCTGTTCACTATCTCCTGAGCAAAAACTTTCGCAGCTAAACAAATTACGAACATTAAACGTTTCAGTCATTCATAGTTAGAAACATACACAAAGGATTATTTGTTATTTGGATTAGGAAATAAGAAGTATTTCCAAATTATAGTGCGCGTCTTGATCAATTAGAATATTTCAGTGACGCTTGTATACCACAGTTTCAGAAAACAATTGTGAGCAACATGAAATACTGCTATATTCCAGAATTAAAAAATAATTTGATGTCGAAAAAGATTTTTGAAATCCTCCTTAACCATTAACCCTTCTTTGCTCATCTTTGTATAGATTAGATAAGCACGGAATTGGTTATGAATTATTTAGGCGAATTTAGAATAAGGTATTGTTTCCATTACATAATTTTGTTCGTGGAAACATTTTCAAAAGCTCCCGAGCTGGAAGGCTCTGTTCAGTTAATCGTATCTATCATTTCATGCAATGTTTTGGTTGTCATTTTCAGAAGGTTCAAAGTTTTGGTGAATTTGGAAGTATGAATAAGAGTGCGAATGTGTGCGTGATCTAATGATTAAAACCCAACGATTACGAGTTAACACCTTCGATATGTTCCAAAGGAGAACGGCCGCCGAAATGACCATTGCAGTCAAAGGTGTGGTATAAATGGAACAACATTCAAATTGCTTTTATTTATTAATTATTCTCTGAAGAAATACACAGCAGTTTTCAAAAAGCTTTGGAAATTATAAAAATATTGAATTACTTTAAGAATTGTTAAGCAAGCAGTCAAAAATCGTTGTTTAATGTAAACACAACCATTGGAAGCCGAATGGATTGTGCTCTATGAATTATGAAATTAATGTTGGTGGAATATACTGCTGATGTCGAGGTTGCCCGCCTCGGTAGCGTAGATGGTAGCATATCTGCCTCACGTTAACGAGGTCCCGAGTTCGAATCTCGGTCAGGGTGAGTTACCTGGATAAGGTTTTTTCCGGGATTTCCCCTTATCCTAAAAGACGAATGTCGGGTAAGCTGCATGGACCCTGGACCCATTTGATCAACATTTCACACATTCCATTCATCGTCCGATATGACTTAAAAAGTTAAAGGACGTAAATTAAAAAAAAAAAAAAAAATAGATGACGAGGTTACCATGTTCTATGAATGGTATGTGATTTGCAAACTGTATACGAATGTATACCTTTAAAGCACTTGACGATGTAAGTTGTCTTAGGCATTCTGGACAAATCCTTTATTTTACAGTACCATCGGACCAACGTATCATAAAATTAACCCAGAAATATGGCTTCCTATTGAAGTAGTAACAACATTCTTGTTTAACTAAAATGCTAAATACTGGTAGGGGTATACCGGAAAGGTTTATGGACACTTTTCTTCTATCTTTGATAGAATTGTAGTCAAAACTATGTCACGCGAAGACGTTTAACAACAATACGCTTTTCCTTTCAGGTGAGTGGGGAAAACAACACTTCAAGGGTAAGGTCAGGTCTGTCATAGAACAGAATGCACACTGTTTCACCAGTGCGAAGCTTTTGTCTACGGTGCTTTAAGGCTTTCGTATGCTTTCAGTGAAATGTTTAATGAAAGCAAGTACAATCGAAACACATTTGTTTGATTTTAAACGGAATAGTAAAAGAATAAATGTTTTATTCTTAAACATTTAGTCACTATGCATTTATAGGTGTAGTGTTTTCAAGTACTGTCGGCTCCAAACGATTGAGACGCTTATCGAATATATGAACTAAAATAGGTAATAACTTTTAGTTAACAATTTAAAGAAATACAATGAAGCAAAGTACACATTTTATACAACATTTTATATAAGCATTTAATAAACGGGACTAACAACCAAATTATCTCTATTTAAACATTCAGTAAAACAAACTGATGTAGATATAATGTTTACACAGAAGACATGATAGCGGAGAAAGACCATGGTTAGGATTTAGGATTAGGATTACTAAGGAGGGGATTTGGCACTACGATCAGTCTTGATCTATTGTACTTATGCCTCCAGGAGAAAGGATGAAGTGAGAGGAGGCAGAGGGCGGCCGTCCCAAGGAACTACGATAGTTTCAGAGGGCAGGGTCCCTACATTTTACTTAGATGGAAACCTCCCCCGGTAGGCCAGGACAACGGACATACCTCCTTACTGTGGTTCGGAAGCATTCCCAGCAGCCGGTTGGTAGACCGGTTCACTCAGAGCATATCATCCTGCCAAGCACCACCGAGACTCCCGCCATCACTTCTAAATGAAATGAAATGTGTAGTGTTTAACGCCTGCTTTTACTACACACGGCACCGCAGGCGGTGACACTGATGATACATGAGGTGAAGATGCAGCACCGGTGGAATGAGATGGCGGGGCAAACCGGAGGTCCCGGAGAAAACCCGCCCCAGCGCCGTGTTGTCCACCACAAATCTCACTTTGCGGTCGCCTGGGATCGAACCCGGGCTGCCTTGGTGAGAGTCAAGTGGTCTAACCACTGAGCCACGGCGCGGCCATGCCGACACTTCTACCCTGAAAGAGACCACGAGATGACAGATGATGTGAAATGACAATGAGATGAAATGGAGGGAGAGGAAATTCGAGGGATGTAGTTAACCTATCCAGTATTCGCCTGGCGACATGGGAAAACATCCGAAAATACCCCCTGGGTCAGGTAAGTCGGCCACGGGAATCGAATATGGACCTCCCGAATGCGGGCCACATATGAAACCGTCTGAGCCATCCCGCTCGGTAAAGACCATGGTACTCTGAAGTGTATGTGTGTGGTCAATGATCGAGCCTCTGTTGCGACGGCTAAACTTCAAGGTAAATTACAAACAATACTAAATTGTGCCGAAACGAGACGCGTAAAAAAGAAAGTGAAGACAATAAGTAATATAGAGTACTGCTCTTCTACCACGTGGTTCAATAATACTATTCTTAATTGCTTTCTTTTTGAAACTAATTCATAAGAAAAGAATTTGCGCTAAAATAAAAACTCGGAGAATAAAGTGGTATTACAGATTTTGATTGTTCTCATAGATGATACCTATCTACACCTTTTCCACTCGAGCGATATATTTAATACTTTGCAAAATAAAAATTAAACTCATATTTATTTCTTAATGATGTTTTATGCTTGTCTTAACTTGAGTTTCATTACTACAGGGCAAAGTGAGAAGGCGTATCGGAAAAAAATTCGCAACACAGAGATGTTTACCCGAGCTTATCGCACATACACGGTGAGTCCAGTGTATGTATAGTCGGTCAGATGTAATCATGTCTTCTGGACAGCAATGTGTCATACATCGGCAGGCGCGAGAAAACAAATCATATAGACACACAGCTTCCAATCGCTCTATTTGTGTTTCGCAACTTACTGTACGCCAACTTACTAATATTTCACTCTTCTAATCGACCAGATAAGACCTCATAAGGGACGATTGCAGTGCTGGTCACCTGAAGATCAATACGCCTCAACGCTCTGTCGAGTAATACATTATCTACTATATAGTTTTAACAAGTTGACATTATAACATTCCACCCAAAATTCGATACCATGGTTTCATCCAAAATATGCTTTTTAAGTGTCTGAATGCAAATAAACGTTTTAGAAAACTAGTGTGTGTTTGTGTGTCTACGAACAGCATAATTAAATACGGAAAAATCCATTGATTGCTAACTTGCTATTTAAGTCCAGCATCTCTACAGGATGCGACACGAAGATTTCCAAGGAACTGCGTGTTAGAAAAAAAAGTTTGTAACTTTTTGCTTTCTCAAAAATGGCTGTAACAGTTTGATTAAAATCTTTATAAGTACTTAAGATATTCGCAATAGAAGGTATGCATCTTAAATTTTTAGCAAATTGTGAGGTATTCTTCATTCTAAATCACTTTTGCATAACTGATAACCCGCAAGAGATAGACAAAATTGTACGACAAAAATGTATCATTTTCGAGCTGTTCTTAGTTGTTGCTGATTTGAATTTGCAAATACTTCAGCTTCTCTCGACAACAAATAGCTATTCGTTTTTTTCCATGCTCATGCTAAGAAAACGGAGCCTTAAAACTATTACATAACAACCACCATTAACAGTTATTTACGATATTAATGTCGTAACGTATCTGCAATATTGTCAGACGAGACCGTAGGTCGAGACTGATAACCGGCCGAGTACTGTTATATGATATTATGATGCGTACGTCGTATAACGTTTTATCCACTTGAGTAAAAAATATTTTATACTCAAAATTTGTACGGTAGCTGTGCAATTGTTTTTCTAGTCAATAGTTGGATGTAGAGGGCCATGTACGAAACCAGGACATAGTTAAGGTATAGAACTGCGGTAACTAAAAATATCATGGGAGATAATATTCAGTAATTCCTACTATGAATTGTTTAGAATCAACATCAGGAGAAATTTATTTGACACATTGCCAGAATGTTACAATAAATGTATTCAACATATAAATATTAACTTTAATTTCCTGTGTTTCCTTTGTGGTTTCAGTTGTGTATTTACATGAAATTAATTTTAACTTTACTACACCGAGTAACAAGTATACCATTATGATACTTGTGATTTTGTAATGTTCCTCGTTACACAATTAAAATAGATAAAATTATTTTACGATTTATTTTCCTGTACTTACACTAAGCTGTGTAAATTTGTGATGAAATTTATCAGTATTAATAAAGTATAAAAGAATTGGTTTTATAAGCATGGTTTGTAGAATAGCGAGCTGAGAAGGTCATGTGAATACAATATATCAGGTTTTTATATTTATTGTGGTTTATAAATAAGATATACTTATTCTTAGAGGTCGTTTTCTTGTTGTACAAATATGTTTTGAAGAGTTATTAATAGGGAGCAATTTTTTAGGTAAATGCCTACATATTGTTTATGTAATTAAACATGTTGCACAATTTAGTTATAAATACATATATGCATATTTTATGCATTTCGTGTGTGGCAAACAAAATGACTTTATTTATGATAAGAGAAGCATTCTGCTTATATTGCACCTTAGATTAGATCGCATATTGTCAACAGCTCGCTACAATATAAACAGACGAAACTCGCAGGGACTAGATTTCGAGTATTGAACAGTGTACTTGAACTCAACACGACTAGTATAGGTTGCGCGTTAGTTCTTGACGAATGATATTCAGCAGAAATCCAGTGAGCTGGCCTACCCTTAATAAACAGGTCAGCAAATTGTTTGTTACGATAGCAAACAGCTCTTGTTTCCTTTGTACCTGTTCGCGTTATTCCAGTTTCTTCAGTTCAGTTCAGAAGTGCCGGTTAACGCTTAACATACGTGTTGAGTGATTCGTGTATATACCGAAATGCCGAAGGTTAAATGCAGTTGGTTTGCAGCAGTACATCAAAGAACTTTATACATTCAAAACAGTTGGAAAAATTCTATATTGTCAGCCTTGTGGAAAGTCTATAGCAGCCGATCACGCTCCCACGCAACGCAGTATTTATGTTCTTCTATGAAGCAGGTGCTTCTAATGGACTATGTAGAGAAGGCATGTGTTGTGCAATGTAATTCTAATTTTCAACAAATGTCATGTGACATCAATAATCTATTACTGGTGAGTTATCAAAACAGTTCTTTTTTATTAAATTTTTTCTTATTATATAAAGTGAAAGAAAATATTTTTTGTTTTAGTAAATATTTTGAACTTTTTAACAAATATTTTCTTGATTTTTAATGCATAAAAATAAATAAATTTAATTTTTAGTACCTAAAAATCCTTTCCCTGGTTATTATTTTAGACATGACGCATTCATTTTATTCTCAACACCATAAAATAAGGGCCGTAGGGAATGCAGATTTTTCTGTCGTCTCAAACATATATGTGAGGTAGTTTTTTCCTGTTCTCTGACGTTCAGACAACAGATTTACACGGATCGCGATATTTTAAGGCGTATTCACCTTGTGCCTGGTTCAGGAAGGTCGTGTTCTGCTGCGTAGCCAGAGATCAGACGTAAAGCAGACATCTTCACTGAGGGTCTGTTTATTGCCTCATCGACAGGAAGTCACGGGTTCCCTTGACCTGAGCCGACGGAAGTTCCCATAACCCAACTTGGACCGCGACAAAATAGAGCAAGGCCACTTGGGAAAACTTATGTAATATCCTATTTGCATTATCACAGACGCGAATACCAGCGTACTGAAGAGCTTTTTAAATTTAGCTTGTTCTGAATTTAAAAAAAAAGGAGTCCGTAATTTGATTTTAACTTTCATGTAAATGAGTGAGCAGTTTTAAACATATCTTATCTTTCGTTTTTTAATTCGAAGTTAAACCAAGTTATTTTGTTTTAGTGGCTTTCATAATACATCAATATTTGTGCAAATACGTGGAGGTGGAATTATTTCAAGAGCTAATTAAAGTTAATGTTATTATAATTTCCAAGGAAGTCATTATCTTTCTTCACGTTTTCTACAAATGTAATAAAAATAGGCAAAAATTGGAGTGATTTTATAATGTGCCCAAGGAGAACTTCACTTTTAAATTAAATATTTGACATTTGCAGTCGACGTATAAAAAATAGATGGCGCTTCTGTACGCATATTCATTGTGAGTATAACTTTATTCAAGTGTTTTTTTGTGAGGAATGAAGGCAACATATCTGTAAGATCTAAAAGTACTGTAATATTATGATACTTCGTTTTCTTTTACATTGTTGTTATACGTATAATTTGTATGTACTTGTACTTAACCCTTTGAAGCATCGTGTAGCGTTACGGCAACATTAGTCTGTATTCAGCTTGATGAATATTTCATAGTGGTGTTTTCGTTATTATAATACTGTAATGGCCTTTATCAGTTACACAAAAATGTTGAGCCTTTTGAATTGTAAATATTATTTTATTTTTACAATTACATTGAGTGCTTTTTCAGTATACAAAGAAAAGATCCAAGCAACTTAGTCAAATGATACCCTGTCAATATTCACACGTGCCATCATACCGATTATTTTACCTGGGCCTTCCCCGTCTTTTACCACAGTCACATTTGATTGCAGTTGCCGCGATTCGAATTCTCGACGTCGGCTATGAATGGATGGTCATTCCATTACGTATTGCTTTAACGAACGTGTCTATTGGAATCAGTTGCGTTGAGGCACAGAAGAAAGCTATATAAAAAGCTGTTTATGAATTACAGCATAAGTGGCATAAATATCAAAATAATTCATACATTAAAGGGATAATATTAACAGTTTTAAAGCAAAGGCAAATGACTAATTTTCCCTGTACCATTTAGCACTGAACTTTAAACTCCATACATCTCAACTTGTTTTTTCCAGAATGTTCCTCTATTTAATATGCCTTTTTTTGACCACAGTTTTTAACTTATTTGCTGAAAATTTTCCAGAATTATTTAAAAATTTTAGTTCTGTAATTAAAGACATTACACAATGGAAAAGTTGAAATATTCGAACCATTTATATAATACTGCGTTTTACTTTAAATTAATTAAAATTAAAAAAAAAAAAAAACAGCTGAACAACAATTTCTTTACGTTCATATACTATGCTAAATTTAAACATTTGAGGGCGATACAATAAACCATAAAGTCAAAGCAGTGTATATTACCATATAAAACTGATTTATTATAAGTAAGAAGTTTATTAACAACTGTTTGTCACGTTCGTGTATTTTGTATTTCATGTTATAAATATATTTTCATAAATTTCAGTCATTGAGTGTTCATAAATTTAGACCCTTAGTTTCATTAGCTAAAAGGCTACAGACGTGTGTTATTTAAATAGAGAGACGTTTCAAATAAGAGACATCAGGACAATGACTTCAGCTGTTCGGGTAGCTCCAAACAGCAGAGTTTAAATAATTGGAGGAAATGGAAGGAAGCAGCAAAAGAGACGAATAAGATTTAAAACAGAGCTTGTGCTTGGGATGGTGGAAGAAAATCAGAATAGAAAACACAAGCTTAAAATATTAAAATTACATTCAACGCAACAGATTCCATGGGCTGGAACATTATGCAGATCCAAAGGAAAGTAAATTTAATGAATGTACAGACAAAATTGTCGCGCTTAATGAGGAGGCCCTGCTGCAAGGTGAGGTGTTTGTTGGCAACAAAACAATGTTGCCCGCCCGCATTCTCACCTTGAGGCTAAAATAATAGACAGTCCAATGTCAGCGAGCTACACAAGGACGGGAAAATGTTAACACCTAACGGGCATATACAATTGTAAATGTTCACTTTTTTTTCTCCTCGCCAATTGCATGGTGTAGTGTTGAAATAGAGTTCTTGACACATCACTGCATATATCTGTTTTAAGTCCTATTAAGTTCCCCTAAAAGTATATTTAGTGCATATAGGCCTGTGTGTATGTCTGCTATTGAGTATATCTCAAAAATATATAACATATTTTCATTTCCTCATATTTTACACAAGGTTTGTATGGCTATTCTCCAAAAATACAAGTTCTGAGGTTTACTGAAGCCTTCCACAAGGCACCTAAACATAGATTCTCCACAAAATGTAAGGTGCTTATTAAGATTATAACATACTGATATGTGCTTTTAATCATCTTTTCATACATATGTATTGGTTTGGTGTAAAAAATGTACGATCATTTCTCTCTTTACAAACACATAAATAAACGAGTATACTTAATTAAACAACCTGGTGCAATTAATTTCGTTCTAATCGTCCCATAAATGACAATAACTTGATAAATTTTAAGACAGTCTTTAGTACATTTGCAAAGAAGTACTTAATAAAAACATATTTGAAAGAAAAAGCTCAGAAGAAAACAAACCTGGAAATCAACAAAATAGTTATTTGCAAATAAACTGATTTAAATGTAGAAATATTGTAACATAATTAACTTTATAATTCTGCTAACAGTGCTGCAATATTTTTCTTTCACTATAAAATGATGAACTAAGATCTTAAAAACTACAATATTAAATTTTAAAGAACTAAAATGAAGTGAAAAGTTAAATCTGAGAAAACTGTAAAATTCAACATTTGGTTTTAATAATTGTCCAGACGAGTATTTAAAGGGGCGTAACTCATTTACTGTTCAACACATATATGTATTAAAATTAATGATTAAAATAAGAACTTTGAGATAAAATATATCTATATTGGTTGATATTTAATTTGTCATTAACTGTTTTTGAAATGTTCATTATTCTATGCATATTTCCCAGATTTTAACTAATATATTTTGTTCATTGTCTGGGGTATGTATTACTAAATGAGAAATATTTCTGTATTTTTATCGAGATTAAAAAACAAATAAAAAAAATTTTGTATAAAATATTAGCAGAACCACTGTGAAATGGTTAACGGGTATAGAAAATCCTATGATTGGTAAATACGAGAGCTCCATTTCTTTTCTGCACTGTTAGTTCAGGCAGTCCGCGGTCTTAATGCAACGATTCCCAATGTTTTTAACGTTGCGTCACTCTCTTGGAACACGTGCCATTTTGTGAAATCTACAAGATCTTTTGTCCTCTTCTTCACTTTCTTCCTCCTGCCTTAACTTCAGCTCTGGATCTATGCAAACCCGCAAGCCTTGAGGAGTCAGTGTAGTTGCCTATGTAGAACGGCGAAGTTTTACCTATAAGTATGCCACGGAATGCACGGTGTGTGCTATAAATATATTGGAGTAATGCGAATTAAAATTAAACACAGCACTGTTTTCTGTGCAACAAAGAGTATAAAATTAGCTAAGCGCTTTTCTAGAGAGTAAATAGTTTGCAATTAAATCTACTACTTGAAATATTTATAACGTTTTAGTAGAAGATGCTTCATCTTAAAAGTGCTAATACGTAAAGCTTTTCAGATTTTTCTGTCTTTGTAGATCAGCCACATCCAAACTCAGAGTTTGTAGGTTCGATGTCTGTCTAGTAGTAGAATTAGTTAATGGGTATCGTTCTTTAAATTCTCTATTATTTGTAAGAAAATAACAAACTGCATTTTTAGTTAATTCAAAAGATTTAAAATTCCATTTTCACGGCTGTCCGATAAGGAATTTTATTCTGTACCTATCCTCAGTACTTAGGGCCAAGAAGTTTAGAAGTTTGATTCTCATTTGCTTATTCATAGCAATTTTGTTTAAAATGCGCTAAATCTACAAATATCTATAATAATTAAGTCACCTGTTTCGAAAACTTGTTAAGTTCATACAACGTCGAAGTTTAGTTACGCATGACATCTTATAGAACTTCGATGCTACAACTTTTCATTATTTTTAAGCATTCAGAAACTTTGTACTTACTACAGAAAACTTAATTCCAAGATTAAATAAATTTTAGATCATGTCAATTGTAAAAATCATAGAAAACTAAAAACAAGTAAAGCATTGGTTATACTTCATGCGCCGTAGTGGAGCACTTTGGTTATTCAGGACATGAACGAATGCTGTTACAAAAATGTCATTTTTGGGCTCTGACATTTAGATGCAACGAATTAATATGATTTTTTTTAATTTACGTCCTCCAACGTTGAGTCATTTCGGACGATGAATGGAATGGGTGAAATAATGCTCAAATGAACCCGGAGTCCATGGAGCTTAGAGTTATCCGACATTCGTCTTTCAGGATAAGGGAAAACCCCGGAAAAAACCTTATCCAGGTAACTCACCCTGACCGATATTCGAACTCGGGACCTCTTGAACGTGAGCAGATACGCTACCATCTACGTTACCGAGGCGGGCAATTAATATGATGCTGAGCAGTTTTATGCTGGCTAGAGTCTTGGTCATAAATAAAGGCCGCACCACGGCTGAGTGGCTAGGTTCTCACCAGGACGGCCCGGGTTCAATTCCAAGCGACCGCAAAGTGAGATTTGTGGTGGATAACATGGTGCTGGGGCGGGTTTTCTCTGAGTCCTCCAGTTTCCCCCGCCGCAATTCCACCAGTTGCTCCATCATCATCTTTCGTAACACTCATCTCGCCCTCATAAGATCATCCACTTGCTTCACCCCCACACCAGCCATTGGCTGATCACCCATCCTCGTTCTCTATCAAAGATCCAGAGTTTCGGTTCCTCAGGCCCGCCTTAAACGCATAGACGAACAATAATTGCCTAACACCACGGTAGTGGTACCACTAGGGAAGATGAAGAAGAAGAAGAAATGTGCGGTCGCATGCGATACAAGTTATCTCGATACAGAGTATGAATGACGTCAGAGTACAGCACGGGTATCAAGTGTGCAAACGTCAAAAGTAACGTAACGTAGTATTCTACGAAGTAGTGAAGCATTGCCTTGCAAGTGCATACACACGCAAGGTCAAGGTGTAGTATAATGCGACTGTTTTGTTTCCTCTGGCATGTGGCGGTTGTCATGGTCAGGCTACACCTACATGCAGTTTTTTACATGCGCGACCGATAACAGTACAGTCCATGTGAAGTATATCTATAGAAAAATGCACACGATCCGGCCTGTTGTGATAAACGAAGGCGGTGATGACATTTACCTCTTACGTAGTTGCAAGGAGGGTGAAAAAGGAATGGTTGCAACACCTGGTATTTGACACAAGGTGTGCAACACTATTTTCTGCTTGAACATTAATGTACTTCATAATGTATATCTGAAAGTTCACATTAGCACATAAACGCGCTATAAAACAGGAAAAACCGCTGACTGCTAGAATAAGTTCAGAGTTTTTTTTTTTTTTCTACTGTGCAACCGACGTTTTTGACGAAACTTCTAACGAAGAAACCCAAAGAATGCAGTAAATGTGCAAGAAAATATTTTTTAGCAAACTAATAAGAAAGATTCCAATAGCTCGAAAGTGATATTTAGTTTGTGCGAACCCCTCATAAATGCAAACCATTTGATGATTTAGGGCAGACTTCGAGCATTGAAATTTTAGAGGTCGTCCTTGTGCTTGGCACTTCGAAGGAATGAAGGAATAGTCAGTGACAACAGAGGGACCAAAAAGCTAGCGTTCTGTTGGGTATATCAGTGTACTGCACAAAACTTCATAAAACTGATATTAAATAATATCAACTAACCTTGCAACCCGAATGAAATCTCGGTTTCAGTGTTCTTCTGAAGTTATATTTTGTTATAATTATTCCTGTATAAGTGCATCTATAGCTGTTCTCTCTCTCTCTCTCTCTCTCTCTCTCTCTCTCTCTCTCTCTCTCTCTCTCTCTCTCTCTCTCTCTCTCTCTCTCTCTCTCTCTCTCTCTCTCTCTCTCTCTCTCTCTCTCTCTCTCTCTCTCTCTCTCTCTCTCTCTCTCTCTCTCTCTCTCTCCTCTCTCTCTCTCTCTCTCTCTCTCTCTCTCTCTCTCTCTCTCTCTCTCTCTATATATATATATATATATATATATGGCCATTATGGTTTTTAAGTATGCATGTTTAGATATTTTTTCATTTAAAACGAAGTTTCTACTTAACGTAGAATAAAAATTGTTTTATTTAATACGTTGTTTAATATTTTTAAATTACGGTTGCAATATATCTTTATATATCAAATTCTAACGTTTTCCCGCAAACTAAAACAAAATTGGTTAGCTAATATGTTAATGGGTCAGAATAAATGTTTTCACCACGTAAAATACAAATAATACAATAAACAGGCAGACTTTTATACTGTTATAAATTTATATTAAATAAGCTTCTATGTGTTTAAAAACTGAGGAGATGCTCTTTTCACCTCTATAGTTAATTTGGAACTCCGACGATCTTCTCAAAGTGGAATTATAATCTAAATCTTTAATATTGGTACAGAAATCTTGGTCAAATAATGCATTGATATTTGTCTGTTTCAGGGGCAAGTTTGGTACAGTATACAGATGCCGCGAGAAGAGTACGGGGTTGCAGTTGGCAGCCAAATTTGTGGCGACACCAAAACGCGAAGACCGGCGTAACGTTGAACGGGAGATAGAAATCATGAGAATGCTGCAGCATCCCCGCCTGATACAGCTATATGATGCTTTTGACAACGGAAAGATCATGTGTGTCGTTCTGGAGCTGTAAGTATTTTAGTAATCACTGTTAGGTAACTGTCAACCACGTCAATGTTGCCGGTTGTCGGTATTTTGTCTTACAGTCATTTTGCAATTTCAAGATTGTTACAGTTAATCATAATGAGCTGCAGTCTTCTGGAGATCAAAGCGCAGCTTGGGCTCAGTAAATTTCTGGTCGCTTTATTCAAGTACCTTAAAGTTCATCCACTGTACTGAAAATATGTTCATCTTGTCTAACGTTTTCCTTTCTATAATAAGACCTGAAGGTTTCCTGCGACCAATATGCTCATGTTCTTCTTGGGAAGCAAGCCAGGTGAAAAGACGATTAGAAATAGACGTTTCGAGAGCGTACATCTCTCCCATCATCAGGATATTTATTAAATGTTATAACCACAAATGAATCACTGGATCAGGGTCTGGTATTCATCTGTGCACTAGATATAGCATAAATGTAAACAAAGACAAAACACTATCAATATTAGCATTAATGAACAAAAGACTGTTTTCAGTAAATTAAATGCCAGGACAGGAGATGGCATGAATATAGAAATTAATTAGGTCAAAGAAACATAACTACTTAACTTGATTATCAAGCTGTTTAAAAATATTAAAAATGAAAATCCGTTGACTTAAGGAGCACAGATCTATACAGCTTGATAATCAAGTTAAGTAGTTATGTTTCTTTGACCCAATTAATTTCTATACTCACACCATCTCCTGACCTGGCATTTAATATACTGAAAAGTATTTTGTTCAGTAATGCTAATATTGTTAGTGTTTTGTCTTTGTTTATATTTGTGTTATATCGAGTGGTTTGTTTGTGGTTATAACATTTAATAAATATCCTGATGATGGGAGAGATGTACGCTTCCGAAACGTAGATTTCTAATCGTCTTTTCACCTGGCTTGCTTCCCGAGAAGAACTTGAATGTTTTTCTTTCTTTTTGCATGCTTCATATGTAAGTAGATGTATTGGGTGACTTAGGTAGATAGAGCAGTAGTTTGGATGGCATCTTCCTGGTTACTGCAGGAGCTTCTTGTGTAATAGTAATTTGATCCTCCTCATAGCCTTTCTCAAACCCTTTTCAGCATCACATACGCCATCTGACAAAAAAAAAAAAAAAAGTCGGTGCCAGAAACAAAGTTCGATTCGAAATACATCGGAAGTATTCACTGACGCTGCGTTCACAATATAGCTTTTGAAAGGTAGAGTTAGACTGAGAAGTTAAATGATTTGAATCCCGGCTATGGCATTGAAGTTTTCAATTTTCCTCTGCCTTTCCAATCTTTGGCCTACACGCGGCTATGTGAAAGAATAATAATTTTTCCAATGTGCGCATTGATACCACTCTGACTTCATTTCAAAACTACGCGATAGATAGGGAGGTGCCTTGTGACTTGGCCGTATGTATTGTTGCCCAATCGTCGAGCATACGAGCAGCTGGCAGAAAGAGATGGCCAATAGAGGAGGACTTATGGCATCGAGGCCATGCCTACACGTGTGACCGAATGGCTCTTGCTGTGTGATTAAGGGAGATGAATGGTGCTAGGCCACGCCTACGCTAATGCGTAGTGCTAATGACCTGCCGAGTTGAGACGGGGTGTGGAGAGAAATAACCAGAAACTACTGGAGCCCCTTTTCCTGCCGCCTTGGAGGACTTGCGTCCTGCGAACTGGTGAATTGTAATTGTGAGTGTTAGGTAATTGTGTGTGGTATGTAATCCTGCTGTGATTTGCAAGTGTACCAACTGTAATTAGGTGGAAATAAAGAACATTTTGAGTTTGTGCAACTTGGCATTTTAATTCTTCGAACCCACAAAGTCACAGTATGGTAGCCGAACGCTGAAACCCACGTGTCTCGTAAGTGGACCAACATAAGTTCGAATCCTTGATATGTATATTTCTTTTATTGTGTTTACTTTAATAGCAGTGCATTATGTTTTTCTTGCAGAAGATAAATAATATTTTAAACACATTCATTTACTAAAACGCAAATGACATATTCTTATCGTTTTCAAAATAAATGCAATGTTATTAGAAAATTGTCCTAATATTGGTTGTGTAAACACTCGGGTTCATTCATCTGTTATGAATAGTGCTGGCATATAATGGGAAGTATCCTCTCACTAAACATTTGGTCTCATCCATGCTCTTTAATATGAGGGCAGTTAGAGAAGCAGTGGCTTAACACACCCACTACTAAGTTAATTCCATTTTTATTTGATTTTACATACAGGAATAAAACATTTATTTCAGTTAATTTAAAAACAGAGTAGAGTGTTTCAGTTTGTATGCGTGAGATTAAAGGTCATACAATCAAGTAAACCTTAGCAAGTGGAAGTTATATTACAATGTGCGTCATACACATTTCTTATTTTTACAATTAAAAAAAGTCAAAATGATGTCCTGGATTCGAACCTTTGTAAATCTAGCTCCTACATACTTGTCTATAACCTTTCGATTGTCCGTGCACGTTTAGTGTCAATTATATGTCAATTTTGAGACTCAATTTTTCGCACACATTACACTGTGCAAGAAAAGGAAGGATTCCCTATGTGGATATGTACGAAACATATGAAACTATACACAATGTGTGAACATTCTCATTATTATGAGAGGATTTAGTAGGACGAAATTAAAGAGACGCCTTCCGTGACACCACAGTAAACCGACCGTGGACACGATGTGGACTCGGAAAAATACACGCTTCCAGAGTCTGCTTTTTCCTTTCTTCAACGGGTGTATGTTAGAGTTGCACTTCTGTGCGAAAGTGATTTATGCTAGGAGGTAATAATAAATACGATCTTTCATGTAGCCCCAGACAAAATACCCCATGGGAGCACGATACGGGATGTGCAGTCCAGTCTACCAACCAAGGTGTATTTCCTATGTTGGGTGTCGTTTATCTGAAAATCTTTGTTCATAAATTGCTCGTGCTTGTCCGCCGTTACATTACTACTCCAAAATCTAACAACATACTATCATAATTCGTTGTTTCATTATGTTAGGCGCTTCATGATAACACGAGTGAGGAATTTATCACAATGACAGAGAACGAGTCACGTAGTTATCGAGCTTCAGCATAGATCTGCCAAGAAGCTACGTGCCACAGCTGTGCAGTAATACCAGTACCAAGCACATAAAGCCCTTACACAAACAAGTCGCCCAATCTACTGCCATCCAGTATGTTGCTAACCCCTGCATCACTAAGGCGTCACTTAGTTTTTCTTGCATAATTTAGCAATGGAAATTAATGCTATACAACTAGTTAAACACAAATTCATAAATTATTAACAGTAGTATACGGTATTATACTTAAGATTGGACTTCAGTATTTTCTTTGAGCCGTTAATACTATTACAAAAAATCATACAAAAATACACCTCATTAAACCTTTAATTTATCCCTGAAATGTCTATATTATAAATTGAGTATGTTATAACGTTTTGTTGAATTTCATGCACAAAAACAGGCATTTCTTAACCCTAGCATGATATCAGCTCTGGAAAAGCATATTGTAACTTTGTGGGTTCGTGAAATTAAAAGTCCAATTGCACCGAATTACATTTGGAACACTTGCCGATTACACAGAATTACGTAGCGCACACAATTACAATTCGTCAGCTCGTCTGTCACAGGTTCACTCTACACTCATAATTACATACAACTCCTCTGATGCACGTACACAGTCTTCCGGTCCGTTCCTGAACTCTCCTCCAGCCCGACGCGTCGCTTATATAGGACCAACTGGCCAATCTAGAAGGTTCCGGGTTAGATGAAATATCCTGGATGTTCCAGAACTCAGGGGGAGGGTAAAGAGACCGCACAGTGGCCTGCGATCCCTTCAGTTTTTTTATTTATAAAAATACATATCTATGTACATAGATATATATTTTTCTTTTCCTTATTTAACCGTTTTTTATTGTTTCCGTTTAATTACCTATCTGTTTTCTGTAGTTTCACACACATACACTATACACATAAACACCCATGCCCAAGGCGGGACTCGAACCCGCGACCCTCTACGCGGTGGAACGCTAGAGACATAGTTCTAACGACCATGGCTACGAGGGCCGGCCTTCAGTTAGCGCTACAAGATAAATGGGTGGGCGTGGTCTTAATGCCTCCTGTCCCCTACCCAGCTCCAGTTGGTCGTACCTTCCGATAATTGGGTGACAATATTATATGTATATATGGGGTCCTTTTTCACCCCAAAGTAATTCTAACAACTATGTGGTGCTAAAGTGTAAAATATTTCCACAAACATAATGTTGACTTTATTTTGAGACCAAAGCACATCTTTTAAATTAAAACTCCATTGTTGTAAGCTATGTAAGTTATGTACTAGCCATATCTGAAATACGAAAACATATGTTTTAGTTCCAAAAAAAATATATATGTACTATTTTAACACCAAATGTTCATGTACCTCACACTATATAACAATTATGTACTTTTTTACTATGATGTGCATTATCATTTTATAAAAAATCCTGTTATAAATAAACTTCTACTCATTCTCCACTTGAAATTATGAACAGTCATTGCAGAAGACATTTACTCTTGCATGCTTTTGCACATAAATTTGTGATACTCATCACATTGTCCTTTGACCTTGGGCAGAAATCACAACTTTTTTGTATCATATTTGCAATATCCTGGTCCTGTTGGTTGTCATTTAGAAGATTCTTGAAACTAGTTTGAGTTATTGCTGAACGAATACGTTGTGTTCTGCACTGAGGGGAAAGAAGTCGTCTCTCAATTTGAGGCCTGACTAGCTCTTTTCCCAGTTCTGAGAGGAATTCTCTTTTAGCATTTTTACCTCTCATATGATGTAAACATTTACAGTACAGCACGTAAGCATTGAGGCATGCTAAGTCAAGTATATCAAGAAATACAGCAAATGGCCACCTTCTTGTTCCACGTTTCACTGAATAAGTGCCTAGCCATCTTATCAGCAGTATCAACGCCTGACTTTGTTGAGTTGTGGAACATTATCACTTCAGGTTTTTTATTTTTTCACATATTTTTTCCACGTTGTGGCGATATATGGTCGAATCGTTTCACCAACTTAATCAGCCCCACGTTAGGCGCCATATTTGTGTCGTTTTCCTCCACTCGCAGCAGATAGGATACAAGTTGACTGGAAGATCCAGGTCGAGATTTGATTAAATAAGAGTCATGAGATCTGTTCCCAGGTGTGGATTTTTTGGTGACAGAAATAAAGTTTTATATGACTCCGATTTCGTAATATATTATTTAATTGTATATTCTGGATTACATTTTACTCGAACTTTGTTTCTTAATCAGTCACTGTAGGTTACCTCCAACACATCGATAAATCCTTATTTTTAAGTTAATATAATTACTATTAATTACTTAAAATTCCTCTTCTATACGTCCACTCATTACTATTACGTATACCGAATAACTCTTTTTGACGATTATTGTTTTTCCGTTACAAAACTTTTATATTCACCGCGACATTTTTCCATCGTCATGAAACCAGAATGAAGAAGTATATCTATCTCAAGATTATTGATTTTTCGTAACTATCGTTACTCTTCTATTAATTTTGTGATTGGCCGATGTACTGCTACGTCACCGCATTACGTAATACAATTATTACTACGGCCAATCACAAGATTACACATATATTTTTATATATTTTCATTACATAGCCTACTAAGTCATATCAGAAAACAATATTCATATAAAAAGTTCTAACTAAAACATATCGTTACAACGTCTAACTTCCACGAAACGCAATTGCTAACTGTGTATTTATTTTATAATAATTTGTTTGAACAGTGCATGTGAATGTATTGACTACGACTTTGTAACAACAATGGACATACAAATGAAGATTCAGAATGTGCATTGTTGACAAGTTTTAATTATTGTAGTAAATTTGTAGTATAACCTAGAAAATCACATATTGTATACCTGGGGTATTTTCTGACTGTTACAAAAAGTTCAAAATTCTGTGCTGCTGACCGTCATATTAACATAAATATTTTGACCATTTTAATAAAAAGTACACAAAACGCATATCTGGAAGATGAGAAGTCTACGTTCACATTAAAAAAAGTTTCTCCGTAGTTAAAGCAACCTTGGGTCCTATAAAGACCCCAGACTCCAAGCAAGGATTAAACTGATATTCGCACAAATATAAATTACATATTACACATGTCAGAAGTTAATTTACGTGGTCATAGCTTTTAATCACGTAACAATTTTGGTCCACAACTTTACAAAAAAAATTCATAACTTAATTGCCAAATATGCAATTTACTAATGCTTCTCAGCACTACAGCAAATCGATAAAAGTGAGAATGTAAAATTTTAAGCAAGTGTAAACTTTTATTGATTTTTGAGAATATCAAATATAACGAATAACTTCCCATCTAAATTAAAGTTTGGGAAAAAGAAAATTTTCTGAAAATCTTTGTCTTCTTTGGAAGATGTTGGACTTTATACCAAGTTTGGTGTATAATAGGCTTATTCATTTTGTGTTATGCTGTTCAGACTTACCTGTGGGTTACACACAGGATCATTTATTGAAGTACCTTTTGTTTTTGGATTCAGAGGACCTCGAAACATTATTTATAGTTAAATTTCCAAATTGAATATTTTCCTAGAATAACCTGCCACAGTTAAAGGTAGATTAACGAAAAGATGGGACATGAACCTTTACGTAACCCCGAAACCTGGAGGTCTGCTGTATGTAATTAATTGAAAAAGTAAATCTCTATAAACTTTCTTAAAGTTCGTCCTATATAAAGTTTGAAAATAATAAAACTTGCCGGAAAATAATGCTTACAAAGTTTTGATATGCAACGATGTAAACGATATATATATATATAATTTTGCGCCCCATTACGACTCCTACCTTTTAAGAAAAGCTATTCTAATTCCATCTATTATTTTCCAAGTGATATCGCAGCTGATTTTATATTTTGTTTTCGTTTAATACAATTGATGGGGCCATCCATATGGTCAAGTTCATAATACATGCAGTTATGCACGAAAAAAATACGATTTTTGGCTTTAGGATAATCCACTGTCGAGTAAGGTGGTGCCGCGGTAATTAGTATTTGGTAGGTCCCGGGTTCAAACTCCCGAGGCCCACCAATTTAACCGATGAGTTAATGCAGATTTTCTCGGTCCATAGATGAATGCCGGATTGGATAATTTGATCCACGAATTTTGCTATCAGCTCGTTAATCACTGCATTTTATTTATTCTTCAGTGTCATACTATATACACACTGAACTAGCACCTATCCTGGATGTTCTATGATCCAAAGTTTGTTGGGTCCTTGACAGACTACTGACCCAAAGTAGCCTTTCTGTTCGCAGTACCTTGGTGGTGTATGTCCTACAACAGAAGGTTAATCCAATGAAGAAGAAAGATGGTCCATTATCCAAGTTAGGATCAGTTATTCATAAAAAAAGTTTAAAAAGATATTATAAATGTGTAAATAGAAAACTCATGATGTCAGCATTGCTGGTAAAAGCATGCCTTCCAGTTTTTTCGCCCTTGTACCATGATCACCTGGTGATCCTAGGTGATTTTATTTTATTATTTAAATTAATTTTAGTGATCAACAGTCGCGCTAATTGTTTAACATCTGATGTGTTAATTTGACATATATTTCTCCACCCATTCTTCAACAGACTTATTAACATCTTTATTCTTCTGTTTACCTCAAGTTAATCAAGATACACTTTTTCAGAAGTGGTTTTATTGCGTACTTCCCTGTAGGTAGAAGGGGACTGTGGAAATATGAATGTAAGCTTAAACGATAATCAGAAAGTTCGCTATGTAATGGTGTTAAAATTTGGTTTTCTTCGCACGATCGTGGGGGATGAATAATGACTTTCCATTTGTGAAAAGTATAAGTACTTGAAAATTCAGACTAACATTACGGAATATCTTGGAAATTACTAACTCTACGAAAAATATTTCGTATAGCATGCGCCCGCCTCAGTAGCATAGATGGTAGCATGTCTGCCTCACGTTCAAGAGGCCCCGAGTTCGAATCTCGGTCAGGATGAGTTACCTGGATAAGGTTTTTCCGGGGTTTTCCCTTATCCTCAAAAACCAATATTGGATAACTTTAAGCTCAACGGACCCTGGGCTCATTTGAGCATCATTTCACCCATTCCATTTCATCGACCGGTGACTTAACGTTGGAGGATGTAAATTAAAAACAGTGTGCCTTAATCATCTACATTTGTATGGTAATATTTTTTCTAACTCTTACGGATTACTAATTATGCAAAAGTCATCCAAAATGAAGAAAACTTCAGAAGCTATTTCAATAAGATATAATACTAATTTGTTGTAGAAATATTTTAAATATATAATCTTTTAATCAAAATCATTCCAGTCATTTTTAAGAAAATAACAAATAATGTTTTGTAAAGTTAAGTTTGTAGTGGGAAGATTTTCTTGAAAATCTTTGCGTTCTTTGAAAATGCTGAATTTAAAATATAATTTTGGCATTTAAATGATTAAAGTGTCGCTATTCACACAAGCATGCACTGACAGAAAGGAAACATTTTCTTAAAATGTATCAAGACTTTTTTTTTCCAATGAGCCACGTAACATATGTTTCTGGTGAAATCATTGAACCTCTGGGTGGAATAGAGTGCGCCCTTTATTTGCCATACGTAGTATAGAAAGTAAAACATATGCCCGTCTTGCTGGCTAGATGATAGCACATCTGCCTCACGTTCAACAGCTCACGAGTTTGAATCTCTGTCATGGTGAGTTACCTTGATAAGGGGTTTTCCAGAGTTTTCACTTATCCTAAAAGACGAATGTTGAGTACCTCTAACCTCTATGAAGCCTGGACTCATTTGAGCATAATTTCATTCATCGTCCGATGGCTTAACGTTGGGGGTCGTACATGAAAAAGAATTAAAACAAATGTATGCCTTAAACATCACACAGAACAAACAAAAAGCATTTTCCTTGCGACTACATAGATAAGTTGGAGTAGAACAGAGAGCAGCAATGAACAACCCCTTCAATCAGTCATTTTGCAGCAGATGGAGCACCTTGTAGAACAGATACAAATTAAAACAGTAGAAAGTCGCAGCTAATGGAACTGTAGCTCAATAATTTATGTATAGTACTTAAGCGTTTTAAAATAGTCATTTAGGGCACACATGTACAGCACATAGTAACACTTCTCCTCAGATATGTTGAATCATCATAACAAAGTCACAGAGTAATGGCTAACAATGCTACATTGACTCAGTTTTAAAATATTTCTGACAGTTTTGATACGTAATGGATGTTGAGTGTTGAGGCCAAATGATGTAATAGCTAAAATAGCCGTATCCGCATTTTCCTGATTCTTTTACCTAACTTTGGCCACAGAAGTGTTTTCTGAATCACTCACTATTTACCATAGGTCATTCAACTCCTCTTGCATCTGCCAGTTTTAGCATGCGATAAAGGGATTACCTGTACACTAGGCTGGACTGTATTATTTTAACATTACAAAACAATGATAATAGTTTTAAAAACGGCAATATACAATGAACGATTTTTCCTCGAATATTCTTATCCTAGAAAATGTAAATAATATAGTCATATTTTAAGATTTAGTACTGATATTTCTGAGTCTGCGATCGAGTGGCCAATGTTCTGGCTTCTCAACCCACAGGTCGATTCCCGGCTTGGGTTGGAAAGTTTTCTTTGACCAGAATAGTTCTTATGAAGTATGAAGTGCTTAATGTTAATGTTCAATGTTAAGAAACCCTGCAATTCAACAAGCAATAACACCATTAGCTATTTCTCTTGTCAAAGCCTCCAAAGAAGTAACCAAAGAAGTTAAAGGGGGCTACACAAATGAAACAAAAAACAAAAATGAATATTTATTACGATTTTAAAATAAAATGTGATGCTCAATTAAAACTGCTCGAAGCAGCATTTTATCGCAAAAAACTTTCTAATACAAGTCCAGTGACCGCAGTCTGGTAAGCTCCCTGTGAGTTACCTGTGACTTAGATGTGTTTTCAATGTTATTTGTCTTTGGTGAAGCTTTTTTATTTTGTAAGTTGGTATGGAGGTATCATGGTGATGAAGTAGTGCTATTTTACAGACTTCTTAAGATTCCATACGAATAAGATACATTTGCAATGAATAGTAATATCAGAAAATATAAACGCATGGCTTTGTGCCCATATTAGTCAATGGAATTATTCATTATTGTAGTGCCCGCCTCTGCGGAGTAGGCGGTAGCGTGTCTGACTCACGTTCAAAAGGCCCCGATTTCGAATCTTGGCCAGGGAGAGCTATCTGGACAAGGTTTTTTCTTCCTTATTCTGAAAGTTGAATATCGGGTATAAAACTCTGAGCTCAATGAATATGGAGCTTGGGCTCACTTGAGCATCACTTCACTCATTTAATTCATCATCCATATGATCTAAATGGTTAAACGAAATTAATACTAATAATAAAAACAAGGTATTCTAGTTACGCAACGCGCTACCAAGTGTTGACACAATAAACTTCATTTTTGCGGTGCGTGCATAGAGGCAGAATTCCACATTTTCCTCTCCATGCACTGCCAGTTTATGAACAAAACACGATCGCGATGCGGGGTGTTACATCACTCTACAATCACGATTCTCTTCTATTTGGCCGTATCAGCATGTTAAATGCTTATCGCAGACATTGATCAGTAATTTGTCTGGTACAATAATTTTATGACTTATTTATTTAATGTTTTTACACACTGGATGAATTTTCATATTGGGTGTTGTTTTTGTGTTCCATTTGAAACTTGCGTTACGCTCACAAGCAGTTTACGGATCTATAAATCAGTATCAACTTCATGGTCTTACCACGTGTATGCCCTTAAGTTTTGTTAGCGTTACATTTTCATTGTGAATTGACCTTTTCAAGGGCGGTTATTCAGTTCCTGCGCCATTGATGTTAACTCAAGCCAGCGAATCATTTTATAAAGTAAATACTCCCTGGAATAACTTCACTGACTTTCTTTCGATACGTCCCTTGGGTTCTAATCCTCAACTAAAGCTATCTATCAAGTTTCATAAGTAGACGATGAAATTTAAGCCATTTGTCCGGCAACACAGGAACCTCATAGGACAGCAATCCCATGATCACGAAAGTTCATCCCTTAATAGTTTTAAACCACTAGGAATAAGACGGCATAGGAAAGTAGTTAACTATCACAATATGACATAGGTGGCAAAATGAATAAGTAACTCTTTTGCATGATAATTTCGGGAAGGATGAGAAACTTCATGCATTTTAACAGTTGAAAAATTTTTGGTTTTAAATTTCATTACTTGAATGTGCTAGTCTATACAAAAGCTGAGTGAAGTTGCTTCTTTTGCAGAATTGAAGGCGGAGAACTGTTCGAGCGTGTTATAGATGACGACTTCATTCTGACAGAGAAAGCCTGCACCGTGTTTATGCGGCAAATCTGCGAAGGCATGGAGTTCATTCACCAGCAGAACATTCTTCACCTTGACATGAAGGTTAGCTGAAAACAATTTCTTGATGTTAGTGTTAACACAGTCGGTTTCACGTTTCAGAAGAAAAAATAAAAAACCGACGATGTTATGTCACTCCAAGAACGTGAGACTTGCCAAGGTCACCGGGCGCGTGGCCGAAACACCTCGTGTTACTTTTTAATTCCTCTTTCTTCCTAATGTCTTTTCGTACCATCACAGGAATTACTGTCATTGTTCCTACGACTACTACTACCACTGCTCTACTACATCTGCATTTTTTGTTTTTCACCTCCAACTCTCCTTTAGCCCTCCAAAGTTAACATATGTGTGCAATATTTTCCTTTTCCAAATTAAATAATATACAAACCTTATATTTTGGTGATAGAGACTGAATGTATTAAGGTAAAATAGGCATATACATACCAGTCTAAGGCCCTTTTTGATTTAAAAAAAAAAACGATCAGAATAGTATAAAATGCATTATTTGGACTTCTAAGATAAACTTGGGCTGATCTTGCCTTGATCCTAAGCTTAAACCCCTAATTTGCATGCATGAACTGCATTTATTTTTTAGATTTCTTGAAAATGTAATGATTACTGCCATTTTATTTTTAAAGGTATTGAGTGATTATGGAATATTGTTTCTGAATTAAATATTCAAAAAGGTTTTAGTTGCTTTCAAACATTCTCCAATTACTATGCATACTAGATTTTTATACAACATTTCCAAAATAAACTTGGACACAATAAAACATTTTCATCCCCAGGTCTCTCCACAGTTGAAAAAAAAGGGGTGAAAAGGCTGTTCTACACACAATTTTACAAAGATCATTGTAAAACTTCTAGCATCTCTATTTATGCTAGACTTGGATATGATCACTAAACTTAGAACCTTGTTTATTTAATAATGTACATTTATTATGGGATTATTAATTTATAGATGAGTCGTATTTATTACAGAGTTGTATTCACTTACGTAAGTGAAGCCGATTTGTAATAAATACGACTCATCTATAAATTAATAATTATTTCGCTTCACTATGGTGTTCCAATACAGTTAAATCTCGTTATTATGGGATATTTTATGGATCGCCAAGTTATGGCGATATGTAAAAATGTTTTATGAACTTCTTTTTTAAATTTGGGTTAGTTAAATTTGGTTTTAAGTTTATTTAAAAGATAAATTCCCAACCATAACATGATGATTCTTCTCCCAAGGTGTAGTCTTGAACAGAATGTCATTCTTCTCCTCCAGAAATGATTTACAATGCAAAATAAATTATTGAATTTCTTTTTAAATATACTGATTATAATTCTTGATTAAATTGACACAAAAAGTTATAACACAAATGAGCTGATAATCTCTCCAGTGTATTCACTCTTTAAGCATACTTTCCAGCAACAATTAAACTGAACTTTTACGTCTTTCCTTTACAAAAGTCAAACTTAAAGTTCTTGCATCCTTGTATGAATATTATTCTCGTAACACAATCTTTTTATTAAATTCTTATTGTCTTTACACACATGTCTGTTCTCTACGCCAATCAAAATCACCACCTCGTGTTTTGCGAGAAAGATTATTGATTAAATTTAAAGGGAGTTGATTAATGACACTAAACAACACTTGATGTCCAGTTGACAATGGAGGAAACAGCATCTGAAACATGTTCCAGGAAAATTTAAAAGTAAGTGTTGTTTAGTGTCATTAATCGGCTCCCTTTAAATTTAATTTATTACAACACTATTTCAACACTTTCATGAAAGGAATTATAAGATTATTGATTTTTCCTTCACCATAGCAACCACATGATTATTTATGACTAAGTCATTCGTAGCATCCTATGCAAACATCTTATTTATTTTTATAATTTCATTTCCTAAACTTAATTTAAACATTATAATATTTCAAACATTCATTAATAATTCTATATTTTAAATAACACCATAAAACAAATAATATTGATTTCTCTTTCCGGGCTGAATCCAAACAACTGTTACAACTTAAAATATATTAATTGGGTAGACAAACTGCTTCCTTATAGGTGTTTGCATTTAAACAATACAAAATAATATCACTTCTTAAAACTACTTTTTGTTGCAGCCTGAAATATTCTCTGTCTTACAAAAACAGGGAACAGGATAAAAATAATTGATTTTGGTTTAGCAAGAAATTTGATCCAACAAAGAAACTGCAAGTGCTCTTTGAACTCCAGAATTGTTGCCCAGAAGTTGTTAATTTTGATGAAATTGGATTTGGAACTGACATGTGGTCTATTGGAGTGATCTGTTATGTTCTGTAAGTATTGCTTAGATGCAGTTTTGTGTTTTAGTTTAATTAGTTGATAAGCACATGTAGTGGAATATATTATCTATTAAATATACTTTTTCTTTCTTGGTATCAATATTTCACAATAACTTACACTGCCAATTATTCTACAGAAAGGTTTCATTTGAGTAGATCTTTAAACTGTTAATGGTTAGAGTAGCCATACTTCCATAAATTCCCTGGAAATGACGGCGATTCCACTATGTGAGCTGTCCAGGCATTACATGCGAAAACCTGTATGTGTGAAAGCCAGTGTATTATTGGTTACAGACGAGTAAAGTACTGTATGGAGCCAAGCTCTGTGTGGTTGCAGGCTGCAGGGAAGTCAGGGTAGGGGAAAGGGGGAAGAAGGATAAACTGGGACAATGAGGCATTGATTAAAGCATCATGTTTTCAATCATGACATGATGAATAGGATGTTCTAAATTTTATGGAAATAAGAAACCATAAAACAAAAGAAAAAAGCTGTTGGAAGAAATGTATAGCATTTATTATATAAACTGTACTTATAAAAAATATAAGTTTATAGGATATTTGGAAAAGAAATAATAAATAGAAAAGTTACAGTATTGATTTTTATTTTATTATTGATATTATCGAAATCTAAATATCCTATTGTACTGGTTGTTTGTAGTCAAGCCTAACTTTGACAGGCCATAAAATATCACTTTTACTCATATGAGATGACTCAATCACTGATGCTAAGAGGTACTTGATGTGAATTCTAAAGATTGACCATCTGAATGAATCGCTTCTTCTTCTTCTTCTTCTTCTTCTTCTTCTTCTTCTTCTTCTTCTTCTTCTTCTTCTTCTTCTTCTTCTTCTTCTTCTTCTTCTTCTTCTTCTTCTTCTTCTTCTTCTTCTTCTTCTTCTTCTTCTCTTTCTTCTTCTTCTTCTTCTTCTTCTTCTTCTTCTTCTTCTTCTTCTTCTTCTTCTTCTTCTTCTTCTTCTTCTTCTTCTTCTTCTTCTTCTTCTTCTTCTTCTTCTTCTCTTCTTCTTCTTCTTCTTCTTCTTCTTCTTCTTCTTCTTCTTCTTCTTCTTCTTCTTCTTCTTCTTCTTCTTCTTCTTCTTCTTCTTCTTCTTCTTCTTCTTCTTCTTCTTCTTCTTCTTCTTCTTCTCTTCTTCTTCTTCTTCTTCTTCTTCTTCTTCTTCTTCTTCTTCTTCTTCTTCTTCTTCTTCTTCTTCTTCTTCTTCTTCTTCTTCTTCTTCTTCTTCTTCTTCTTCTTCTTCTTCTTCTTCTTCTTCTTCTTCTTCTTCTTCTTCTTCTTCTTCTTCTTCTTCTTCTTCTTCTTCTTCTTCTTCTTCTTCTTCTTCTTCTTCTTCTTCTTCTTCTTCTTCTTCTTCTTCTTCTTCTTCTTTTCTTCTCTTCTTCTTCTTCTTCTTCTTCTTCCTCTTCTTCTTCTTCCTCTTCCTCTTCTTCCTCTTCCTCTTCTTCTCTTCTTCTTCTTCTTCTTCTTTCTGAATTGCTTCAAAAAATGAAATGAAATGTGTAGTGTTTAACGCCTGCTTTTACTACATACAGCACCGCAGGTGGTGACACTGATGATACATGAGATATGAAGATGGAGCACTGGTGGAATGAGATGGCGGGGAAACCGGAGGTCCCGGAGAAAGCCTGCCCCAGCACCGTGATGTCCACCACAAATCTCACTTTGTGGTCGCCTGGGATTGAACCCAGGCCACCTTGGTGAGAGCCAAGTGGTCTAACCACTGAGCCACGGCGCGGCTTGTATAGCTTCGATGAATACTGTACAGTTTATCTTAAGTTGATTATGTACCTCTACTGCCTTGTCCTTGCCCTGTGTTTTTCTGTTAGAATAGATATAATTAAGTTGTTATCCATCATTTCAAGACATAACTCTCAATATTTAACTTCGGAAAATTTCATTCATAAATTAAAATTAAAATAGTAATTTTACTTATTAAATATAAATAAATATAAATAATGCTCTGATTTAAGAAAAGATAATTGCTATGCAAATTATATGCTTATAGGTAACATGTAGATGAGAGGAGGGAATTATGGAATACCTTTTACATTTCTAAAAATAACTTATTTTTAAATAAAAATCAGTAAATCATCATGAGTATATACTATAATTAAGGGTGATGAACTGTTACATGTAAATAAATGCTATTCATTTTGTTGTTATAAAAACAATGTATTTAGAAAAGGTTACAAATGGAGGTAAATATGAAATTGTCGTGTAATATGGAATAGGTGGTATAAAACATGAAGCATGATTGGTTTAAAATAGACAAAACATCTATAAATAAATGTTTATATGTCTAGACCATAGACAAAGTCTAGAATAACAGAAAAATAGGTTTTGTTTGCATTTCAATGAATTTAATTTTAAAAAAAAATATGGATTAGATTTAAATTAGGCTATAGTTATATTTATATAACTGATAATAATTGTTTAGCTACTAATATTATACTCAAAATTCACTTTTAACTTTATTTATTTCTATTCAGTATATTTTATATGGTTTTATGGAACATTATACTTTTAAGAAATACCTGTTATTCCATAATACTTAACATGGTATCTTGGACAATGAGCCTATAAAGTAATTGACAAAACTTTGCCAGCTAAAAAAGGACCACAATATGGGGAACGGCAATTTTTGTAGTGTACCTTGTGCTAAACATCAAGCTCATGTTACATGCATACTTGAGGGTTAAAATGCTTGAAGATTTTTCTGCAAAAACTTTTGAATATCACAAAACAGAACTTATTCTGTAGCGAGTGAAATGACAATAATAACAACCTGGCAACTACCTCTGCAGTGCATCATGGGAGTCTTTCTTGACTACTTCATGGCACTCCCACATGATGGCAGCATCAAATAAAGCTGAAATCTTGGTGTTCCATATTTCCCGACTAGTCCTTAATACCCTCCTCTCTTCTATGTTCAGGAAAGCACAAATTCACAAATATGTTGCTCAAATAGATTATTTTGAACTAACTTTACCTTTTCTTTTCAGATTATCAGGATTATCCCCATTCATGGGTGAGACAGATATTGAAACCATGGCAAATGTCACAATAGCAAAATATGATTTTGATGATGAGGTGTTCAATGAAATTTCAGATGATGCAAAGGACTTCATAAGCAAACTATGGTGAAAGATAAAGCGTAGGTGTTATGCTTTATTTATTTTTGAGAAATACATTTAAGGTCTTAGTATTATTTCACTTCACTAATATAGAGAAATTGTATTCCAAAGCATTTATACAGCACCTTTATATCCTGCTATTATTTTTATATGGAAAATTGAACTTTCCAGACTTTTTACACATATAAAACTTGAAGTTTGTGCAGAGTATGCTTTTGTTATGTTTGTGTGATGAGAAAATATTGTTGCTGATATTTTACACAACTGATTCTCTTTTCCATAAAAAATGGAACAAATTTAGGACATTTAAAAGTGGTTTAAAAACCTATGATTAAATCCAAGAATTTTATCCTCTAATCCTGCCCATTAGAAGTATATGTGTTACAATGCTGTTACGGCAGTAGAAGAAAAAAAAAATTAGAATCAAAATAGAATCTTAAGGAGATCCTTGGTAGATTGTAAATAATATATGGTGTTGATTTCAAAGAAATGCAAGGAATTTCTCATTAGAAACATTTTATTATTTTAAATTTATGTACCATAGCATTGTTTAAAATATTACATTAGAGTTGCCAGTCAGTGATATGGTAACTGCTACATTCTATTTAATTCTTCTTTGAAGTTTAATTTTTGGTTAAATGAGGTCAAAGCTATATTCAAATCATTTAACATTATAAAATACTGACTATAAAGTGGATTTTCAGTTGGGCGAAGGTCATAACCAGACAGCCTCATATCTGAACTCTTGGCTGGGCAGATTAGTGTTTCTCAATTGTAATTGGTCAGTATATGTCATAGCAACTCACATGCTCTCTTGCAACATGTGTGGGCTGTAACCTTGCTGTTTAGAAAGTGATCCACTGCACGGATAATTAGATACATAGGTTGTCACTTCAGAAGTAATCCAGCAATTTGACACCATAACAATGATAATTTGAACCTCTGGAGTGTTGTCCATTAATAATCTTGGACTTATTGAATACTGATTAACTTTTCTAATATATATGACTTGCACAGCAATGTTAGAGCATCAAAAGATCATGGTGGAATCACTACACACTTGTTGAAGCAGCTTATAATTTTATAATTTGAAAAGGTAAATTGGAATTAAAGCTGTGGAGTAATATAATAATTAAAATGATACTATGAATTAACTCAGACACTCTGTATTTCACATACCACAAATTTTCTTTTGATGTGTTTTGCCTCCACTTGGATGCATTATCAAGAAATTGTCAACAATGTAAACAGTTGTTTATGAAACTGTTTTCAATTGAATTCTGTGAAATATTCATCAATTTTCTTAAAAAATAAGTGAATTTTGTTACATTATATTTTATGTAGAAGTGGTAGAAGTTAATTCCTATTAACTAGTCTCCCAAAACTAATCTTTTTGTATAAATTCAAGTTGTAAGTTTTATAATTTAGCCTGTACTATGCTCACTCTAACCAAATATGGAAGAAAATGAATCATTTTGTAAACTAAATTTCAAATGAAATTTATTCCAGCCTGTTGATAGTAATCAAAATTAACCTTTCTCTTCATTTTCAGCATCATTCACTCATAGTGCCTTTGTTTATAATACTTCGTCCGTTAACATTTTATGCAGATGAATTTCACCCTTCTTCTTTCAGCAGAACATTTTCTTTTCTCAACAAAATAAATGTATTAAGTTAGTTTCAATACTTATATTCCATATTAGTTATTCTACTCATATTATTTTTATGTTACAATTACTTATAAAGGTTTTATAATTTTCAGATGACTTATAGTTTATATTAAATTCCTATATTCTGCATGTTCTGCTAAGTCATTTATATACACTAATATTTCTTGCAGAATTTATTACACTAGTAAAATTAAAATTCTGTTGCTCAAGAAGAGACATAAGCAACTATTCTCTGGCCTATAGATAGTGCAGCATGTAATGCTTAAAATAGAACTTTCAGACAGTAATGCAAAAGTCTGTTTTATTGCTTATTAATTCTTTTCATGCTTTTCAGAGGAAGATCTTTGGAACTAATGTGCTTTGTTCTTAGTAGAATACCTTTTTGTTAACAAACAACAGCGAAGGCACGACAAAGGCCCATTCTTTTCCATCTTCTTCTTTTACTGTTTTTTTCTTTGCTTTCTTGTAGCTAGTAGTGCATGAATCTGCATATAATAGTAGAAACATATTTTCTATCAGTGCTGAAAAGATATCAGTTTTTAAAAATGATCATGTTCTAAGAAGCATCTATGCATCAGGTTTTATGCTCTAAAATTAAGGGAAAGTCAATCTACTATTGTTTACAATGTTTGCCTTGAGTCCTTATTTTATGTCTCACAATTTAAAACATTGCACATAGTGCATTCAATGGGTATTCTTAGATGTAGTTTAAAAAACATTGAAATTTTATATTCTATTTAAGTTCAGTTTTTAATATTGAAGAAGTAGAAGATGAAAGAGAGAAACAGAAAAGAAAGTCATCAACTAATCTGCTCAAAGCTGTGGCAATATTAGTTTGTAAACGTGGTAATATAAATTAGTGGTTTTATAGTGGTATGTATAGTGAAATTTTTGTTATTTAGAATCAATCCATGGCATAAATAGCATTTCTTTTGCTCTGTAAAAGAAAATTGCATATCCATTTATAAATAAGAGGAAAAGCTGTTAAATGTGTAGCACTTGTCCGTAGGAATCAATGTAGTTGATTAAGAGGTTTGTTAAATAATATTTGGAAGTGTTCTATACTCTAAATTGAAATATCAAGTGTGTGCGTTTTTCAAAGAGTCATTCCATTCCACTTCATTAACTAAAATTAAATTTACATACATAATATTCAATGTATGGTCTTTAAAAAATAATTTTTCATACTCCAAGCAAAAAGGTATTATAAGCTGGATAACTCAACAAGAACATTAGAGCCTGCATATTAGATTCTGCTATTCATATTAATGAATCTGAGAGTGATAAAATTAGATTAGACACTTGTTTAGCTAACCATGAGTGAAATCCCTGCATGGTAAGAGAGCTAAGTTAAAGATTCCTGTTTTTCTAATGAGTGCCATTTCTAACTCTGGGTCTTTGTCTGCCTTCCCTTACAGCCGGCGCATGACCGCCACTCAGTGCCTAGGGCATTCTTGGCTACGAAGAAAGCCCCAACCGCCACCACCGCCTCCACCTACTACAGAAGAACTGGATGTGGCTAAAGATAACCTGCGCTTTTTCGTTGAGCGCTGGAATGAGCACCCCAATAGTCCCTATCTATTTGACAAATCATACCACATTATTTCACCATTTATGTCCTCAGAAGTGGAAACAATTCCTTCAAGGACTTCTCTTCGTGGCCTATCACCTTCTCCTTGTTCCTCTCTCTCCATCTCCACCTCTCCAGAATCTATATTGGAGCCAGATGAACCAGCCAAGGCACCAGAAGAGACTGGACAGTATCTCCAGTACTCATTTGAGCATAAGCAGCCTCCTCCTCCCAAATACCATCTGGAAAGGTTGGCAACATTTGAAAGGCGAGCTTCTGACAGCTCATGTATTATGAGGCGAAATGGGGATGTTGCTGGTCGAGTCAATCTTGCAGATGAAATTCGCAAACTCTCAGACAAACTGTACCAAATGGCTTCCTTACATGGGAATTCCTGTGACCTACAGAACAATAATACAGAGGGACCTAATGCTAATCTAACCTATGAAAATAGCATCCCAATAGAAACTAATGCAACACATAACATTAGTAGCAGGTTCTCCAGTCCTTTTGGTAGTTCACCACTCCATTCACCTTCCTTCCACAGCAGACGTGGTAGCTTTATGGATGAAGGAGGCCGACGTCCCAAATTCCGAGTATCTAACTTGAACCGTGATGTTCCTATTGGGGCTCCAGCACCACCTACTAATTTCACTTCTTTTATGGTTGCCACGGCTAGAAGAGAGAGTATTGTACCATGTCCCTCTCCATTCTCATCCAACAATTCCTCAGATGCTCTTACACCCTGTCATAGTCACTCAACCTCTGCATCCTCCAGCCAGTCAGCACCACCCTCCCCTACACATTCCCCAGAGGCTGAGAGTCCTGATCCTCCAGGTGCAGATATCACCAAAGATTTACTCCTCCATCTCCTAGACAAATGGGATGACAAACAACCAGTCACTCTGTCTCCCACTGAAAACTGTCGCAAGGCATTATCCATGGAGTGGTCAGCTGAGGAGGACCTAGGGCAGCGTACAATGACCTCACTTGCTAACTACTTCCAGACATCACGGACAGTTGAAAAAAAGCATACTGTGTTCACATCTCAGTTTGGAGTTTAAAACCCCAACCCTATTAGCAGTGAGGTTGAAAGGTTGGGATCGTGTTGTTTACTTTGCAATGTGATCCACAGAGCACGGATGAGTGCGACCCAGAGCCTTGAGCACAAATGGCTGGGAGAGATGGCTACCACTGTTGTCCTCAGCAAGACAAAATTGAAGCGCTATGTCATCAAGAAACGATGGATCAAAGCAGTCAACACCATCATAGCCTTGAGAAGAATGGGAGCTAAGCTTGAGCCTGATGAACTGAACGTTGATTGAGACATAAAATTTTGTGTATTTATTTTTTCTACTGAACAGTAATATGAAAAATCATAAATAAAATATGAAAAGAAATCTTGTGTACAAGAGATTGGAACTGGTTCTCTATTTCACCTTTTAAAGTACAAAAATATGGTTGTTTTTAATAAATATACTGGCATATGAAAAGGAAAGGTGGACTAATATCACTTTTAGATCCTCTTAAATAATTATTAGATAATACATCTTAAATATTTTCCAAGCAGTGATATATCTTTAAAAGTTAAATGTACAAATGCTATGAAGCCTGGGTGCAAATTATGCTATGAATTTGATCTCATGTAATGTCCTTAAAATTAATGTAGGGACCTCACCCGAGAATTATTCAGCCTAAATATCCTATTAATAGCAACAAAAGAGGATAAATTAATATGTAGTAAAGATTAATGCAGATTAAGAACAGGAATGGTGTTAACTTTGATAAGATATTTTAATTGGAAACCTTCTTTTAATCATAAGTGAAGTAAGAACTTTGTTTAAAATAGGGACTATGTATAAAATTACAGACACAACAAGAAAGGCTGAATATATTTAATTTTATTTGTTGGTTGAATAATTCATAGTAATTGGTTCCTATATTTTAGGAGATCAGAAAAACCAAGACAAAAACATATGAGCTTGGTGGAAAAGTTTATGACTAAACAGAAATAACATATCAAAATAAAGACTTCATAAACTACATACTTTGTGTATCTCTAGTTAAGCATTTTATAAGATTCATATTATTACAATGTCAGATTCATAAAACTCTTCTTTACATGTTGATTAGAATTTAAAGAATTAAACTTTATACTGACTCATTATGCATTCTAATAACTTAGCAGCTGAACAATGTGTTGTAGGAGAACACTCCCTCTTACACAATCATCCTGCATTCAGATCTGGATTGTTTTTATTGTGCTGAGGAATTTTGATTTTTCTTTCGCTGCAAATTAATTTCTAAACGTTTGATCATAAAAATACTTATAATACTCAGCTTCTAAATTAGTTGTTTCTTAACATAAAACATGATAAGGCTAAAAATGTTATAATAGATAGAATAAGGTGGAAGTTGTTTACTTAACTGCGCTTTCCTGATCTAGAGGAAATTTAGTGCCTCATCTTTCGAAAGACAAGAAATATTTCTCAAAGTTAGCAAAAATATAAATGCTTGATGTTTAAAGTGTTAAGTAAACATATAGGAAGTGTTATATAAAATATCTGAGATTTCTATTCAGTTTACTGGAACACACTTTTCATTATTGGAATTTAGAACAACCCTGGTTTCTGAGATATATGGCAATCTTAAGCATGAGAAAAAAATGGTAAAATAAAAATGTTTGATATATTTGCATCCATTAATGATATTACAGACACTGATGAATGTTTGCTTTTTATCAGATGCAGACTATAATAGAAATTAACATTTAAAAAAAATAATAAAGTGGAAATCAAAATAAATACACAGATATTTCAGAGCTTTGGATTATAATTAACACAGTATGTTTCCATATGTACCTTGAACATGTTACATGACCTTGGAAGCTGCTTTTACTTTTTCAAAAGCCATCAAAGTGATATGATGATTGTGGGTGCTTGATTTTGTCGTCAAAGTGCAAGAGCATTGCTGTATTTAATTTTCTTGAGGGATTTAAGATTTGATTATCTATGAATAATGTAAAACTGGATTGTATAGTTTGTATGCAGATATGTAAAAACAATAAATATATGTATAATTTTAATTGTGAAAATATTTTTGAGTATATTGTATATTATTGCTATAATTAAAATATTCATATAAACCTTAATTTCTTTAAACTGTGTTTCATATGAAGAATTTCTTTAAAGGAATAAATTGTTACAGCACCATTAAAGCTCATGTGATATAAAAATGTTGTAGAATCCTTGTAATTTTGTGACATGTGACATGTGTATATGTTTGTTAAAAATATTTAGGAGTAGCTCATTGTGAGTCATCCTGCACTGTGGCATAGGCTAAGGCATCCTGCTTTGGTTCCCTGCCACAGAAGGCGCTCGGAATTGGTGCGTGTGGATTTCAAGTCCCAGGTATAGGTTCAGTGCCACTCAGCATCATGAAGAAATTGAAGAGCTATGCTAGGTAGTGAACCCTGGTCTAGAAAGCCAACTTTCCGGCTGGGGTGCCAAGATGCTGACCACATCCCCTCCCTGTATCGGTTGGATGATCCCGCATCTCTACCTTGCGTGAGGCCGGCAGTCGGGTTGGCAGGCCTTGGTCCAGTAGGGCCTGTTGTGCCATGGGGTCATTGTGAGTCTCAGCAATACTTCTGAGTCATCTTGTTATATATATCCTTCTTATACATTATACTCTGTATTCTCAAAACCGGATTTCTTTGTAAGATAGTATTGCTGAAGTTGAAACATTGCCTTGAAAGCTGCAATATAAAAAAAAAGGTTTTACTGTATTTTTTGCCCTTAATATATTAACAAATTTAGATGATTTCTTTATTAACCCAGAATATAACTATTTTGTAACTATATTAATAAATTTAGATGATCTTCTCATTAACTTCTTCTTCTTCAACTGCACTGGTTTTACGACTATCATGGTGTTAGGGGATTCTTTTTCCTCTATCCCTTTTGACTTTAGGTGTCAAGTTGAAGAACAGAAATTCATGATCAGTTAGAGAACCCAGGATGGGTGATCAGTGCCAGCTTGATATGACAGTGACAGAGGTAGATGACAGAATGAGGGCGAAATGAATGTAAGGAAATATGATAATGGAGCAGTTGGTGAAATGAGGATGGCGAAAGCAGAAAAACCACCCCTGCGCCATGTTATCTACCACAAATCTCACATGCAGTCGCCTGGGGTTGAACCCAGGCAGCAATGGTGGGAATCAAGTGGTCGGCCACGGCACAGCCTTGGTTTCCTCATTAACACAGATTATATGAGTAGCTATATTTTATGCAATTGACATTACTGTTTAAGGTGACCAATTAACTCAAAGTTAAAAGGTCTTGCATATTTAAAATTTGGAATATGAGGGTGAACTATTGAGGAGAAAGATCTATATTCATTCATCATTTTAAAACATATACATCTTATTGGACATGTCAAATTCACAGAATAAATAATGTACAAAAGAAAAAATACAAATCAATCCAGCCACATTAATAACACTAAATAGAAAATGTTTACAAAGGCCATACATTTATCTTACATATCCAGTTTTATCCATTTATTTATCATACTATATTTATTTATAGAAATAGAAGTTTTATACAACAATTTCAGTGCATAATTCAAATAATATGTATCCTCATTCATATTAAAGTTAACTTAAGTAAATAATTTCAAGAAATTCACTCACTGAATAAAAGCAACTACTTATATTTAGCAATAAAATAAAACTATCTTGTAAGGTATACCAAAAATGGTGCTGAGTATTTAAAAAAAGTTTTAGAAATTATATTGCTTTTATCCACTTATTCATAGGTATATCATATTGATTGAATTTCTATTAAGTAAAATTAGTTTGAAAGCAGGATTTTATTTATATCAGTTCTGAATTTGATAAGAGATCTGTGTTCCTCAAATTTTATATTAAGTTATTATCAATTCTAGACTACTGTATTCAAAGACTTCTCAAATAGTTTAGTTTTATTACTGGGGATGTGCAACTTATTTTTAATCTCTGTGTAATGAGTATGAATGTCAGAATTTGTGACATCATTGAGATTAGATTTAACATATATTAGGTAAATACAGCGTAAGGTTAAAATTTTTTGTGTTCTCTGCAAACTTTTCTTTTTGAAATACCCATTATAGTTGTCGGAGCACTTTTTTTTCCTTGTATTAATCTGTAATGTAAACATGAGTAAAAGTAGTCAAAGTAGCAGGATTTTAGCACATCATAATGTGACTGTGACTTCAGTTGATAGAGTACAAAACAAACCCTACTTAACTTTGTAATCATATAATCTATACGTTTATCCCAGCAGAGATTGAAATTTATCCCTACCCGAAGAATTTGGTTTCAGGTTTTCAATTTAAAGTCATTAATTCAACTTTGACACAGGCTTGATCAGCACATTTGCTAATTTTGTGCTGAATTTTAGTTAATTGATGGAAATTAATCATTTTTCCATAACATAGAGTCAACATGAAAAATTCAATGCCATGGCCGGGAATTGAACCACAGATCTCCTGGTTTCTGTCCAGTCGCTCTTACCCTTTGAGCTACTATGACCAAGTGCCGTCCTGACATTAAATTCTCCATTTGACTCATATATTTCCCTGGTAGACCACTAGGGGCTCTCGCATCCAAGATACACCATTTGTGGTGACTTACTATCGTAAGTACTTAAGTCCCGGGCTTCATCAGTTAACTCTTATTATTTTAGTTAATTGATGGAAATTAATCATTTCTCCACACTAGCAGTACATAGGGTAAGGTTTTTGATAGAGTCAACATGAAAAATCAAATGCCAGGGCCGGGATTTGAACCATGGATCTCCTGGTTTCCATCCAGTCACTCTTACCCTTTGAGCTACCATGACCAATGTGCCGTCCTGATATTAAATTCTCCATTTGACTCATATATTTTCCCGGTAGACCACTAGGGGCTCTCTTCACTAGGGGCATTGAATTTTTCATGTTCACTCTATGTATTTGTGCTGAATGTTTATTGCCACAGTATTATCTTCATTTAGGATGAATTTATTAGCACTGAACCAACAAAATATGATATCTGTTACTGTTTTTAACTTTTCTTTCATTCCAGCAGAAACTTTCCTCTAAAAATAGGTTTGAGTCATTGTGAAAAGGGTGATTTTAGCCTCAGTTATATCTCTTAAACTGTTTTTCTCTTTTAGATTAATTTTAAATGCTACAAATTTTGATGGAGAAATTGTGGTAATCCTTGAGAGCTTACAAAATCTTTTATATCATATAAATAAATATGGAAAGTTGTATTATTATCTGACTCTAAACCAGCTATAATATCCATAACATCTAAAAACCTAAATATTGCAGAATGTTGTAAAATCATAAAACAGTTAATAATTAATTTACATAAAGGATTAATACATCATTAGATACCAGCACATTGTGGAATACATGGTAATGAAAGAGCTGACTTTCTAGCCAAAAAAGCCAGTAAAATTATGTCAAACTCATTTGAGCCACTAAGTTATCATTCTATCAAAAGAATAATTATATCTTCTTCTTTTTCTTCTTCTTCAACTTCGCTAGTTGCACCACTATTGTGGTATAAGGGGCTTCTTGTTCCTCTATCCCTTTTAACTTCAGGCCTGAGGAACCAAAGCTTTGGATCCGATAGAGAACGAGGATAGTTGATCAGCCCAATGCCTGGTGTGAAGGTGATGGAAGTGAATGATATATGAGGGCAAGATGAATGATAGGAAAGATAATGATGGAACAATTGGTGGAATACTGATGAAGGAGACCGGAGGACCTGGAGAAAACCTGTCCCAATGCTATGCTGTCACAACAAATCTCACTTTGCGGTCACCTGGGATTGAACCCAGGTTACCTTGGTGAGAGCCAAGCGGTTAGACCACAGTTAGACCACTCAGCCATGGCGCAGCCAATAATTATATCAATATATTGTCACCACGTGGCATTATAGTGCTGCTGCCATAGGCTGGAGTGGGTGCTTAACAGAAGAGAAAAAGACAGAGAGAGACTGGAGTCAATACCCTCAAGGTGTTAGGAGTGGCAGTTGTTTGTTGGTTATTGTGACAGTTGATGATTGAAGTATACCGCAGTGATTTCTTTAATTTGTTTTTGTGTAGCAAAACACAGAGTCAGCCTCGAAGACAGCTTGATTGTCAATTTCACATCTTTTTACTGAAGCAAAAGTTTTTCTAAATTTCTGTAAACTAGATTCCCGAATCTACTTAACCCTCACAGTCACAATATAAAAAAAGTTAAATAAAATAACATATTATAAACAAAAGGAAAATTATGGGTGAATTAATGTAACAGCATGACTAGAATCACTACACTACCAAGAAAATCCTCTGTAGCATCTTTCAGACTTCTAACAGGCCATGACTGTTTCAATAAACATTTATTCAGGATTGGTTTAGTGAGATCTCCTCTATGTCCTTTCTGTACACTTAAAGAAGATATGACTGGAAACCACTTACTCTGCTGCCCAAACTTCAGTCATTGTACCAACATAACATCAAAATATGGAAATATAGAGTCAGACTGAAAAATTCAATGCCATAGCCGGGATTTGAACCACGGATCTTCTGGTTGTCGTCCAGCGCCCTAACCCTTGAGCTACTATGGCCAACGTGCCGACATGACATTAAATTCTCCAACTGACTCGTTTTTTCCGGTAAACCACTAGGAGTTCTCATAAACACATGAGACAACTACCTTAATGGCGACTTACAACATGTAAGTACTTTAAGGCCTGGGCTTTATAGTTAACCACTATTTGGTCAATTAATGGAAATTAATTGTTCTTTCACACTGGCCATGTGTAGGCTAAAGTATGGAAAGATAGAGTCAGACTGAAAAATTCAATGCCATTGCCGGGATTTGAACCGCGGATCTTTTGGTTGCCGTCCAGCTGCTTTAACCCTTGAGTTACTATGGCCAATATGCCGACATGTCATTAAATTCTCCAACTGACTCGTGTTTTTCCCGGTAAACCACTAGGAGTTCTCATAAACACATGAGACAACTACCTTAGTGGCGACTTACAACATGTAAGTACTTTAAGGCCCGGGCTTTATAGTTAACCACTACTAGGTCAATTAATGGAAATTAATTATTCTTTCACACTAGCCGTGTGTAGGTTAAAGTATGGAAATATACTATAACATCAAAATGCTGGAGTGCAAGAGAGCAAATGATTTCATTGTCAACTGCTGAACATTAGATATCATCCATATCCTTTAAACATATTGGCAGATACATTTCTTCTGAGTCAATTTTATTGCTGTATTTTTGCTTTTATCTCTAAATTCGAGTTCAAAAATTTGTTCACTTACTTCCAAATGACTTTTAAACCAATTTAATGCAATGTCCCTTACTCCATAATTTGACAATGCATCTAGCAATATATTGTGGCTAACCATGTCAAAAAGCTTTGGAAAAACATGAATAGTCCCCCATCCCTAATTCACTAATGTCTAAAATAGCATTAAAGCTGTCAACAAAGTTCATTATTACTTAATTTGTTGATTTGTTCACTTGGAAGCCATATTGACTCTTGTTGATTATATTGTATTTATTCAGAAATGTAATCAATTAATTTTACGTACATTACTTTTTCTGGTATTTTTGAAAAGGTAGATATTACAGCAATAGTTCTATAACTATTTATCTCAGCCTACTTTTCTTTTCTAAAAATTGGTTTATGTTTCATTGTTACCAGTATTTTAAGGAATAGTCAATTTTTCAGATAATTATTAATTACATGACAGGATGGTTTATATAGCAATTTGCAGCACTTTTTAATTAAGTAAATGGAACTGTCATGCAAACCATAGGATTTCTTATTTTTCAACTCTTTATGATGTTAAGAGGTCAACAATGTCCATTCAAGCTTTATTAACTGTGAGAGTTTGTATTTTTCCCAGTCCTGTTGTTAGCCTTAAATTAGCTGGCATATTTTGACAATTTCGTTACGTTATTGAGCTTATATGGTGTGATAACAATATGTTCCTAACCTGAAAACTTCCCGACATCCAAATATTTGGTATTGCTTCATTACAAGGTGTAAAAACAGAGTGTCTCCAAAACCTTAGATTATTAATTAACAGGTGACAGAAGAGAGTAAAGGTAACATTTTTGTGGGACAGTATAGGATTGAAGTTTTAATATTTCACATCCTCACCTTATTGGAAGAATTATGCCTTGCGAATCAAAGTAGAAATAAGGAAGGTTCTTATTGCCAATGAGAAATTAAAAGAACCCTTTTTTGAAAAGAAAGAAGGGGCCCTATCATATCCCAATTCCAGAAATCTGGGAGTCTTATAACTTTATGTTCAGACAAGGTAATTAAATAATTGGATTAATTGTGAGGCAAAATAAATGCTTTTGATCTTGCAAATTTATGCTTTAGTATTTTTTTGTTTTTTGTTTTTGTTCCATTTATATCCCGCCTTTAACTACAATTGTCATATCATTGACCATTCTCCTTGGAAACATATTACCTATTGGTGATTGTGTTAACTAGTAAATGTTAGGTTGCAGGTACTTTTTGGGTTTTTAATCATTAGATCACATTCACTTTTGCACCCTGATTCATACTTCCAGACTCTGGAGAAAATGAGGAATCATCTTGGTTGGAGAAAAATCCCTACCCAAGCTAGGAATCGGACCCAGGACCCCTTGCACAGCAGGTAGGTGCCCTACCGACTGAGGGCCAGGGCCAGCTTGCTTTAATTTTTGAAAGTATAAAGATTCAAGTAAAAATAACTCTGGTTTGATACATTTGCAAGAATTTTTTTTCTCATTATTCAAAAACTGTTATTACAGAAGGTTTATTCTTCTATATCTTCATGTTAATCAAAATAAACGTTTTTATAAATGTTTATTTATTTTATTATACATTTCTTGTAGGAAATTAGTTTAACGAGTAGTTAAACTTTTTAAGAATGAGTCCCTATATGATGGCTTAAAATTCCATTCTCTTTGCATGACAATCAAAAAGTAAATAAAAGCGGTTTTCCACTCAAGAAAAGTATATGTGAAATCTCAGACCAATAACAAGGAATATCTTAGAAATGGTTAATGACAGAAAAAAATTATGGCATAATTAATTCAAGATATACATTTTATTTATTTATTTACGGAGATCATCTGCTCCAGTGTAGTGCCCTGAAAAAAACATGGAGAACTGACAGCACAACTAGTCACACGTTATTGGGAGGCCAGAAGGAAAATGGAAATTCTCCAACCAACCAACCAACCAACCAACCAACCAACCAACCAACCAACCAACATTTTATTTACTGTGAAAATATCTTAAACGTGTGATATTTTAATCAAAATTGTAGCCTGCCTTGATAGCATAGATGGTAGCATGTCTGCCTCACGTTCAAGAGGTCCCGAGTTCGAATCTTGGTCAGGATAGGGTTTTTTCAGGGTTTTCCCTTATCCTGAAAGACGAATGTCAGGTAAGTCTAAGCTCCATGGACCCTGGACTCATTTGAGCATCATTTCATCCAATTCATTCACCGTCCAATATGACTTAACGTTGGAGGACGTAAATAACACAAAAAAAAAAAAAAGATTGTTGGAGCTATTTTTGATAAAATAAAAACCAATGAAAATCTTTCCCTCTGAAGGGTAGTTTAGATTGGGAAATTTTTTGGGGAAATCTTTGTGGCACATCTTTTGAGAATACAGAACTTAAATACAAAGTTTTGTATTTATTGCATTCTTTGTTTTTCGCTAATGCACACTAATGCATGCATGCATGAACCTTTATTTAAAAGTGCTCTTTTTTATGATCAGGGAGCCACAAAATTTTATTTATGATAAAATCTCAACATCTAATTTTTGGGTGCAATACAGTACCTTTTCTGCATATTGTGAGTACATAGTAGAGAAAGTAAAGAAAGTGACTTTTAAGTTTTTAATAAACTCCTTTCTGGGATTTAAAGACATGTAACACATAATTTCCATGGACTTAAGTTTGTGGTCTAAATCCATTCACAATAAATCTTTTTATTACTGGGAAAATGGTTAATTTGGTATCAACAAAAATGCTTTACTTGTAAACACAGGTTAGCTTTTTTTTATTATTTTGTGTCATCCACGAAACTAAAAATAAGTGCGCTAAAACGTCCTTGCAGTTAAGGCATAATTTAATGTTAAGCATCTTTATGAGGAACTGCAATTCATAACTGTTGTGGAAAATGGAATGTTAAGCTTTAACAGATATTTTCACATAATGTATATAACATATGCATCATCGGAACCTAGTTTTCTAATATTTAAAATTATGACAAGAAAATGGATCACAGCAATGCAGGAATAATAAACAGAACAATATTTATTTTGTAATAGGTTGTGCATAAGTATTATTACATAAAGAAGAGCATTTAGTTTTTTGTTTGTTTGTTAATTTACGTGCTCCAACCTTAAGTCATATTGAATGAAATGGGTGAAATAATGCTCAAGAGTGCCCAGGGTCCATAATGCTCAGAGTTACTCAACATTCATATCCCAGGATAAGGGAAAACCCTGGAAAAACCTTATCCAGATAATGCACCTTGACTGAGATTCAAACTCAGGAGCTTTTGAACTGAGGCATACATGTTACCACCTATGCTACACAGGTGGGCTAAGCATTTAGTAGAGCCTAATTCAGAAAGTGTTTAAATACCATTTCCAGTTTACACAACTACAATAACAAGTAAAATTACTTAATTTTAATTAACTATGTAATGAATCGTAAGTCTGCCTATATCTTCAACCAGGCATAATAGAATTTCATTTGAGGGGAGAAAATTAAAAATTTGAAACGCTTACAAATGAGATTCAGCCATAATATACTGACATACTCACAGTTAGGAAAATCTATTATTTCAAACAAGCTTTCTCTTCTCTTTAGGATCTGAAGCAAAAATCTTCAGTTCAAAAATCGTCAAAAAATATTAAATTTTTCCGGAAAAATTTAAAAGTAAGTGTTGTTTAGTGTCATTAATCGACTCCCTTTAAATTTAATTTATCATAACAACACTGTTTTCAACACTTCTAAGAAAGGAATTGCAATATTAGGCTAACAAGTCTTTAAGAAGTGAAAATCATACAAAATAAAAAGCCGGAAAAATTTAAAAGTAAGTGTTGTTTAGTGTCATTAATCGACTCCCTTTAAATTTAATTTATGTCTTCTCATCTGTTTTACTTGTTCTGCCTTCTGATCCTTCTTCAGTGCTAAGAGTGGTGACAAATTTCACAGTCATTAGCATTGCTAGATTCTTAAAAGTCGTATTATGAATGTGAACAGCAATAAAATATACTATTTCTTTGAAGCGTTGTTATCTTAAGCACTTTTAAATTCACACCTTAGATAAAATTATACTGTTTTCTGTAGATGAATTAATATTAACAATAAGTGGCAGGTAGATGAAGCTACTAATTGGGTTTTATGTACAAAATAGTTTAAATATTTTTCATGCTTACTGGCAAAAGGTAAAAAGAAAACAATTAATATTAACAATAAGTGGCAGGTAGATGAAGCTACTAATTGGGTTTTATGTACAAAATAGTTTAAATATTTTTCATGCTTACTGGCAAAAGGTAAAAAGAAAACAATTAATTTGACATATTAGACATATATTGTAAAAAGATGCTTCATATATTTGTTTTATAATTGCTTCTCACTAGCCAATAGTTTTATTTTTATGAAGTATTTCTTCCATACTTAAGGCTTATTTTTTAAAGTAAATACTCAATTAATTCATGAACATAAAGGCAGAAATACACAATCTAAATATGTGTTCAAAATTTCGCATCTGATTTTCCATGCTATTTATTAACCTTTTCCTTCTGCTTTCAAAAATATAACATGATATGAATCTTGGTGTAGCTTAATGGCTTAAAAGTAGCCATTGTGCAGGTAGACTTTGAATGATGAAGTTTCATGAGAAGTTTTTACATTTTATAACATTCAAAATTAAATGTAATGTATTATATATTAATATAGGAATTTTATATTCCATGCTAATTGTGATGTAATGTTATGTATATAATTTGTTGCATATAGTATATCAACTTTACGTTTTGGACAAGTCAGCCTCATTAGTGAATCATTAACAATCATTTATACATTTTTTTACAGATTTATACACTTTTTATGCATTTATAGCTCATTTAGAATATTTGCTATGTATTTCTTTAGTTTATGTTTAAACTGTATTTTTTAAGTAATAACAACAATTTCAATTGTTATGGTATAGTTTATTGAATAGCTTTATTTCTCTTATGCTAAATCTTCCTCTGTGATTCCCTTATTTAAATTATATCTATGGAACACAAGATTGCTCATTGTGTTAAATTCATATAGTTGATTCTTTTTTGTAATTTATGTCCTCCAACGTTAAGTCATATTGGACAATGAATGGAATTGGTGAAGCGATACTCAAATCAGCCCAGCTTAGAGTTACCTGACATTCATCTTTCAGGATAAGGGAAAACCCTGGAAAAATCCTTATCCAGGTAACTCACCCTGATCAAGATTCGAAATCGGTGCCTCTTGAACGTGAGGCACACACGCTACCATCTACGCTACCGATGCGGGCATATATAATTGATGATTACTTACAATGTAGTCCTATAATAGAATGCTTTAAACAGAATGGCTGAGATAAGCATTTTGGCATACAACATATTCTGCATGTACAATGCTTTATTTCTGACTCCTAACCGACTGCTGCCAGTTGAATTGAACATTCAAATGCATACAATGATCACATACCTTTATCCCAGATGTTGGAAATGATAATCTTGAGCTGTCATACATCTCTCATATCTTTTAAGAAAATTTCCATTAACACGTATTAATCCAATTACTTTCTTGGAAGTGTTGAAAACAGTGTTGTTATGATAAATTAACTTTAAAGAGAGTCGATTAAAGACACTAGACAACACTTACTTTTAAATTTTTCCGGAACTAATACCGGGAAAAAGTTTAAAAACATCCGGAATATCAAAGTATGTCGATCAGCAATCGTCACACACGCTAAATTCAATAGTGAAATAAGTTGCGTAAACGAAAAATCGAGTACGCAAATCTTTGAAAACGTAGTAAACCTATCTAAGCAAAATTTCTCCACAAAAGAATTGGATCTTTTAAATAATGGATTAAAAACATGCGTCAGTTTCTCAAACAAAATTGAAGATTACATTGCAGATATCAACATTTCGACACAAATTCTACCAGTATCCATACAAAATTCAGTAAAAAGCCATTGTGGAAATATTTTGGAGGAAATAGAGAACAGATCCTTTCAGAAGAGAAAACATAATACTATCCATTCTTTGAAACAGAAAAACGTTATTTACACAAAGGCAGACAAAGGCAAAAAGATTGTCATAATGGAAAAATCAGATTATATTGAAAAAATGGAAAAAATGCTAACTGACAATGAATATGAAACCATTAACAAAAATCCTCTAAAAACTTGCATACAGTCATATGAAAAAACAATAGCAAAATCAAGCATAATGCCAAACAAATATGCAGTTAAACCGGATAACCCAACCTTACCTAGACTTTATGGCTTACCCAAAATACACAAACCATCCATAACAATGAGACCTATAGTTAGCAGTATAAATTCACCAACATACAAACTTGCAAAGTGGCTAACAAACAAATTCAATTCATTTCCAAAATTCGACAGCCTAAGCATCAAAAACACCTATGAACTTATAGAACACATTAAGGATACTGAACTAAAAGAAGAGGACACACTAGTCTCATTTGATGTTAAATCACTGTTTCCCAGCATACCAGTTGATCAACTTCCACCGTTGATAGAAAAATGGCTCAAATCACTTGGTATGGCATCATCTGAAATTTCAGACTACATTGAACTAACCAAATTATGCATAGAACAAAATTTCTTCCAGTTTCAAACAAAATATTATCACCAAACTTCAGGGTTAGCAATGGGCAACCCACTATCACCCTTCCTGGCCGATCTGTACATGGGTGCATTAGAAATAAGGATCAACAAAGGTTTCCCTTGGATGTTCAAACTCTGGCAACGATATGTAGATGACATCTTTGCAATAGTACCAAAAAAACACATCAGTGATGCACTAAAACTTTTAAATATCCAAGAAAAAAGCATCAAATTCACTGTAGAAATAGAAAAAGACGAGCATTTACCATTTTTGGATCTAAAAATAATGAGGAATAAAAACAGACTAAACTTTGGCATTTACAGAAAACCAACACAGACAGACAACTACATAAAAGCTAATGGCTACAACCCAAGATCCCACAAACAGGCAATCTTCAATAGTTTAGCACACAGACTGGTAAACATCCCTCTCACAGCAGAAGAATACAAAACAGAATACAACAAAATAATTGAAATAGCACAAAAAAATAACTTTCCCAAATCATTAGTGGACAAAAAAGTGAGCTTAGCAAAAAAGAAGAAGCTACTAAAGGAAACCACAACTCTCTCATCTACAGAAACTAATATGATTTTCAAAAAATTCACTTACCATCCATGGGCCTATGATAAATTCAAAAAAGTCTTCAAAAAACAAAATATTCAACTAGCACCAGTCAACCATTTCTCCTTAAAAAACCTAATTTGCTCAAACATCAAAGATGCCATTCCATCAAACAAAAAATCTGGTATATATCAAATTGAATGCAATGACTGTAGTCAAATTTATATTGGAAAAACAAAAAGAAATTTAGAAACAAGAGCAAAGGAACACTTTAGAAACATAAAATATAAACAATTAGAAAAATCAGCAGTTGCCACACATTTTTGGGAAAAAAACCACAACATAAATCCAGAACCAAAACTACTGAAACATACATCAGGAAAACAAGAACTATCCACATGGGAACAAATCTTCATTTCAAAAAATAGGAACAAAGTATTCAATTTCGACATCCCCCAGAAGGATTTGTTCAGCAAGTTCCTTGAGCCGCCACCAGAGGAGACCTGTGACAAGGTATCGTCAGCTACACCAATGAGAACCAGTCGAGAGCCGGCCGATGATAGAGGCAAAGCCTCTGAAACTAGTTCCGGAAAAATTTAAAAGTAAGTGTTGTCTAGTGTCTTTAATCGACTCTCTTTAAAGTTAACGTATTAATCCTCTTCTGAAATTGCTATAATTTCTCTTTTGATATTGCTCTTCAGTTCTTCCTACATATACAGCTTGTTCCCAATACACTTTATAAAGTTGCATACCATAAGCTCTGAGATTGCCGTGGTCATAGTCCTTTACCTATAATACTATCTACAAAAATGTCCTCAGTTAATTTCAACGGCAGATCACAGTTTGTGCTCTAGCAGGATCTTGTTGAAAATATGCCTGTGTAAATTCAATGTCACACAGATATTCCAGGAATGGCTTGATTATTGTATTTCTGTACCTCTTTTCATTTACTCTAGTCTCGAAGAATATTGGCCTATAATTCTGTTTGCATTCACAGCACATCAAATACCAATTTTCTGTTCATGCATTGGTATTTCATATACAATATTGGGTTTTTCTGAATTCCAGTATCCATTGTTTTGTGTCGATGCATGGCCATTTTAAGAAAACCATGCTTTGTGTCTGTGAACAAAATTAACTTTAACTGCATAGAACCGTCATTAACTTAATCCAATACCAATTTGCAGAAATTCGCTGTACTCACTGTATCACATAGTTACAGTTCCTGAACTATGGTTATTTTATAAGGTTATAATTTTAAAATATTGGTGGCTTTCAAAGCCAACTTCCATTTCTGTTACAACCTATCAGAGATTTTCTAAAGCTTAAATTTTTTGAATGTACATAAGCAGATTTTTTATAGATCCTGCTACACCAATTTGTTGAAGATAAGGTCATCAGTATGGGCACTATTTCAGACCTTACAGTATGTGACTTTTATTTATGGAGGAACTTAAACCATGCTATGCACTTGAGTGTTCAGGATCTGTGAATATTCATTTGGGCTGACAGCAATGGACCAGAAAGCATCTGGACAGGAGCCAGAAATAAGGCACCGTAAAAGCAAAAGAATCTAAGCAAAAATATGATATTTAAGAGACCATACATTCTGGGAAAGAAACGTAAATTATAAATTTCATTTCAAAAGAACTTATGCATTAAAATGAAAACTTCAGTCAGAAATAATAAAATTTGGCTTAGAAAATTAAGGTTTGAAGTTTCTATGCTGATAAAATGTATTTGAATACAAGTAGAATTATGCAGAGAGTTACATTTTCAATAAAAAGTTAATGAACTTTTTCAGAACATATGCACTTACGCTTGAGCTATCAAAAGCGGTTTTAACTGAACTTCCCTATCAAAGCATTTTACTTGTCACGTTTTTTAAGGATTGCCTTTGTTTTTGTGGGGGAGGGGTTGGGGTATATGTGGGAGCTATGTATAGGTAAGGGTTCCTAATTAAATTAGGCTAAATCCAACTCAACAGGCATGAACTGCATGTAAATACCTCCCACCAGGAAACCTTCCACTAATTAAATAAGAGAGCATATAAAAGCTCTGTGAAAATGCTTCCTCAAGCCCCACAAGTCTAATCTTTAGTTCCAATGCTATCTATCTGTGACATTGTGGTGGTAGTGGTGTTGCCTGTTGTGCCTGCTGCTCCCTGAGCCTCATCTACATTCTACTGTAAGTACTTTATGCAGTTTTGAAGTAGCAGAAATATACACAGACAAAAAGCTAATTATAATTTAATATTGGTAATGTAAAAGCAAAGTGATTTTTGATTCCTTAGAACTACATAATTGTAATTGTGAGAATAGAATCAGTGTCAACAAGCTATGGTGACTTCACCATCTAGTGAATGGAGTATATAAGTTAAATATGAGTTAAGTTTTGAACTGGACATTTTTAATGGTGAAAAAATAAATTGAATTTTTTTCTGTTTTCTTAAAAAAAGAGTAGTAGAAACTAAGGATTTGTGCTTGTCAAATATGTAATAGAGCTGTCTTATAAAATGACAGAATAGTGAAAAAAGAAAGAAACAAAGCGTCAAAGAAAGAAGGAAAGAGAGAGAGAGAGAGAGAGAGAGAGAGAGAGAGAGAGAGAGAGAGAGAGAGAGAGAGAGAGAGAGAGAGAGAGAGAGAGAGAGAGAGAGAGAGAGAGAGAGAGAGAGAGAGAGAGAGAGAGAGAGAAATTAATGACAAATCAGGTGTTATAATATTTTCTTTTAAAATCAAATTTAAATTCAATTTGAAAGATATAATTTTTATCTTAGAACTACTGTATGCTTAAATGTTCCACATGTTTGTCCTAATTAGAATATTACTGAAAATATTACACCTCAAGGTATGAAGTGCCTTTTGAAAAAGCCTATCTTGGTAACAAAAAATTGAAATCTATTCTCTCTTAATAAATTTAGATTATACAGTGATCATAAAACGATACAGCAGGTCCCATAAACAAAGCAATCAGTCTTTCTTAAGTAATAGAAATACAACTACCCTGACATTTTTTACTACTTAGGTTGACATCATTGTGAATTTAGTGGCAGATTTCTTTACTCAGCTTGGTTTTCATGCAGAAATGTCCCTACATTTGTCTTATTCTACTCAGGAGTTTCATCAATTGAATATTACATTGAAAAAAGTGAATATACAAGTGTGTTCATGGATAGTTATTTAGCACAAAATAATACAATATATTTTAGTTACATGGTGCATTTTCTAATTTTATTTTATTGATAAAACAATATACTTAACATATTCAGTACTAAACTTCTTATTTTCACGCTAAAACAGGTGTTTTTAAAACTAAGACAATCTCTTAAGTGCATTGTTTATATTTATCATGTCATGTATGATATTGTGTTTAAAACATATAAGTTTTAACTTGGTTCTTGTATAATTGCCAGTATGAACTTTCACACACCTATTTTTGATAGTTAAAAATTCTGAGAATTTAGTTTTCAAACATTTTTTCTTATTTCTTTATTTAATTTAATTTTCAGTCTAAAGGACTATATTTTTAACTGATGTTTGGAGGAATTTAGTAACAGTGATGTCCAAATTAATTAATAAAACTATTTTTAGTCACTTCTGTTCACACTACATCACTTACTTTTTTGTTTTTGAAGAATTACATTTGGGAGCCATTGCTTCCATTTTCAAGCTTAGATCTGGCTGTCATTGGTTGTCGTTGCTTGTGGTCTTCTTTCTGGTAGGTGAACAATGAACTTCTTTATTAATATGTCAACTGGTGATATTTTGACATTCATTAATCAGTCTTTGTATTTCCATATTAAGATGTTCTTCCACATTATCAATGTGTTATTACTTATCTTGCCTTTTAATAGTTTTCAATGTGGGAGAAGGTTATGGTTTTCATTCCAAAAGTATAATGCTACTGCTGACTTGTCTTTCTGTTTCAATCTGATGTTTCTAAAATGTTCTTTGGTTCTAGTTTTTAGATTTCTTTTGGTTTACCCTATGTATAATTTTTTAGAATTCTTACAATTTATTTGGTACATTTTGGATTTATTGATTAGTATAATTTCATCTTTTTTTTTAATTTAATAATTTTATTAATGAGTATCTTATTTATTGATACCAAGATGATATTTTGTTCTCTAAAAATATTTTTGAATTCATTAAACATTTTTGGGTGGTACATGAATCCCCTGAATGTTATTTTTTTTTTTTCCTTCTGTGTTGAATGTGCTTGCTTCCTTAATGGTTTCTTTACCTTAGCTTCTTCAATCTCGTTGAATGCTAGATTTGTGTTGTATCCATTTTCTTCTATGTTAAGCATGGTTTTTTGTTGTCGAAGTATTCTATTATCCAGGGGTATGTTGACTAGTCTGTGTGTAAGACTGTTTGTCATCGTGTTATAGCTGTTTATTATGGCTATAACCCAGTAACATAAACATGCAGTAATAAACAGTCTTACACACAAACTAGTCAGCATACTATGGATAAAATAGAGTACTACAAGGAACAAAAAGCCATACTTCACATAGCAGAAAAAAGTAGATACATACAAATCTAGTATTCAAGAAGATTAGAAAGCTAAGCTAAAGAAAACCATTAAAGAAGCAAGCATATTCAACACAAGAAAAAAGAAAAGCAACTACACATTCAGGGAATTCATGTATCAGCCAAAATCTCTCAACAAATTCAAAATTATCTTTAGAGAACAAAATGTCATATCAAAACCAATAAATGGAAACTAATTAATACATTGTTAAATGGAAAAGGAAAAGATGAAATTGCATTAATCAGTATATCTGGAATATATCAAATAAATTGTAAGAATTCTGAAAAGTTCTACATAGGTAAACCAAAAGGAACCAAAAAAGCAGAGAGAAAGAATATTTTAGAAATATCAAAGTGACACAAGAAGACAAGTCAGCAATAACATTTCCTTTTGGAATGAAAACCATATTTTATATATTTCATATATAAAATAGGAGCCATATTATACAGTAAATTGCCATCTGTAATTAAGAATACTTCTGACTCAAAATTTAAACTGGTCTTAAAATCATACCTAACTGAAAAATGTTTGTATAGTATAAATGAACTGTAATATATATGTATGTATGTAGTATAAATGAGTTGTATACCTATGTATACAATAAGGTTGGTACGTAATTTTGGCATTTTGATCTTTTTAAATAACTTATACTTTTGTAAACAACTCTATATTTTGTAAATAACTTATGTATTTTGATCATTTTGTATTTTGATCATTTTGTATTTTGACTGTATAGAGATAATTGACAGTGTCAGATGCTCTTGTAAGAGTCTATTGGCCGCAATAAATTATTATTATTATTATAACTTTGACCCAAATCCAAAATCATTAAAGCGCAAGATAAGCCATAACAAACTGATGACAAAGGAGAATGTCTTAATAAGGAAATACAAAGATCGATTAACAAATTTCGAAATCCCACCAGTTTACATATTAAAGAATTTAACTGTTCCTCTATCAGAGAGAAGACTGCAGGAAACAACAACCAATGACAGTCGAAAATACGAGCTTGAAAATCAAAGCAACAGGCTCCCAAAAATGAAATGTGTAGTGTTTAATGCCCGCTTTGACTACATATGGCACCGCAGGCAAATAGGCTCCCAAAACTAGTCCCTTTAAAGTTCAAAAGTGACATAGCGTGAAACAAACTGACTACCAATAGTTTTATTGAGTATATTTTAATTTATCCATCTAGGACTATCTTTTTAATTTAATAGTAATGTTATCTTTTTGCTAGATTTACTGCTAGTGCTGCATACTAACAAAAATTTATATATAAAAACAAAATTAAATATGCATAATGTTTAAGGTAAAATAGTACTGTGTTTATACATAAAAATTTATAACCTTTGCATAAAAACTAGCTCCGACATTGCTTAAATTAAATAACAATCTGTTAGTAAAATGAGGACATAGAAAAACTACTTCTATCAATTCATATGTTGAAGTAAAAACGAAAATAGAAGCTGAGACAACAGGTACTAAAGAGTATAATTTTTTTTTCACCATATGGAACAATGCTACGAGCAGCATTGTGGTTGGATAATTTAATTACACACCAGGCAGTCTGATTTTGATTCCTGGGGACTGTAGAGGATTTTCTCTTTGTTCTCAGGCTTTCCCCAGAATTCATTCCATCAACTTTCCATCATCACCTTTGCTTTCATCTATTGCATTTCATTTCATTTTATCTCCTTCCTCACTCTCATATCATACTTTGAGCTACACTGCTGGCTAGCCTCTCATATCCAGAGTTTGTTTGCTTCCAACAGGCATCTGGCTCTAGATGCCCATTTGTGAATCCTCCATATTATTATTAAAGTACACAGACGAAGAAAGAGAAGGAGGAGGAAGAAGAGGAGGAGAAGGAGGAGGAGCAGTCTTACCTGTGGAACAATTATATTATTCCAGTGCAGATATACAGGATCTTTCAAAACTTACTTCATCATTTAAACCATTATAAATATAATATTTAGATAGGATAAAAAGAAAAGAAGTCATATATTGGTTAAACAGTGTTATAAGATTTATTGAACACATTGTGTACATATGGATTAATATAGTGCCATATTGATCGTCAAGTAGTATTGTCTTTTGCATAAACCGTCAGTGAGTGAGTTCTTGATTGACATGTGTATGTGATATTGTCCACAAAATGGTCCAGAAAGAATGTGGGTACATAGTTTCAATGATAGGTGGTGTCCTCATTTTCCACAGATCTTATGATGGAATCCATATGCTGCAGTTCTCATATATATGTGTTGTAGCTTGAAGTTAGGCTTTTTCCATGACTGATGTTAGAAAGAAATTCGGATCTTTGTTTGCTGATTTTTCTTCCCTATTCAGATGTGTTCTTCATACATGGTAACTTGAAGGCTAAGGCTCTGTCTTATCCCTTTTATAAAGTAGTCAGTCTGTGTCTGCCAGTAAGTATTTTATCCTCAATCGGGTTGATTTAGAAGGGTGTCTGTCTCAATTCAAGAGGTCCCGAGTTCAAATCTCATAAGGTTAAATTATCTGGATAAAGATTTTTCTGGGGTTTTCCCTACCCTGCAAGATAATTGTCAGGTAACTCTAAGCTCTATGGCCCCATTTGGTATGGACTCATTTGTTCATTCATCGACGTATCCGACTTGTGTTGGGGACTTTAAAAAAAAAACAATAAGGTTTGGTTTTCTTGGAACACTTAAAGAAAAATTAGACAATATGAAATGGCCGTTTGACTTTGTGCTTAGAGATTTGCTGAATTGCTATGAGTGCTGTCCAAAATATATCTGTACAAAATAATTAAAAACTACTCATTAAAATAGTTTGCTAATGAATATGGGAATATAGTTCATGCAAGAGATGACTACATTCAAAATATAAAAGAACAAAGACGATCAGCTAATAAACTATTAACTATAAAAATAGTTAAGTTCAGATTAGTTCAAAAGGTTAAGTTCAGATATAAGAGGGTTATTCGTAAAGTAAGGTCCGATTCGCCGTAGCTCATCGATTTTCGCGTGAACATTGAAACGCGCATGCGGACCAACTCCCGCCATGCCTTGCGCGTAAACGATACCATTCGCATTGGTACTGGTGCAGTGTGCTGTTAACAGTGACAATTTAAAATGTTTCAAACAATCGAGTGGCCCGCCGACTGTGAAATACGGTCTGTGATTCGGTTTTTGACGGAAAGGAAAATTTCAGCAGCGGACGTTCATCGACAGATCAGTGAAGTGTACGGTGCCAATGTGATGAGTGACAGCAAAGTGCGTAAATGGGTTCGAGCTTTCAAAGACGGACGCCACAATGTCCATAATGAACCGCGATCAGGCCGGCCATCAGTGATCACAGAAAATTTGGTCAATGCCGTGGATGAAAAGATCCGTGAAAACCGGCGATTCACAATTTCCACTGTAGCAATGGAATTTCCGGATGTGGGTAGAACAACTCTGTACAAAATTGTCCATGAAAATTTGCAATTTTGCAAATTGTGTTCACCTTGGGTTCCAAGGGTGCTTATTGAGGAACACACAATGACAAGAATGGCTTGTGCACTGAACTTTTTGAGCCGATATCACGAGAAAAGAGATCAACTATTGGAACACTGGAGACGAGACGTGGGTTTCTCAACATGACTCCTGAGTCAAAACGTCAATCGATGGAATGGCGCCCAAGGTCAAGCAATCTCAACACGGAAAGTGATGGCATCCGTGTTTTGGGATAGACATGGAGTGTTGCTAGTCGAGTTTATGGAACGAGGGACAACCATCAATACAGACGCTTACTGCGCTACTCAGACTAACCTCCGACGTGCAATACAGAATAAGAGACATGGCCTTCTGACGTCTGGAGTGTTGTTGCTGCATGGCAATACCAGACCACATTCTGCCAGGCGAACCAATGATCTCATCAGCTCTTTTGGATGGGAACATATTGACCACCCACCATATAGTCTAGACGTGGCGCCGAGCGATTTTCACTTGTTCCGCTAGTTTCCCGGTGGCAAGCACTTCCGCACAGATGACGAGGTGAAAGAAGCAGTTGAAGACTGGTTATTCTCCCAGGCACCAGACGTGTATGGCGTCGGTATACTGAAACTTGTAGAACATTATGGCAAATGTTTAAACAAATATGGCAACTATATAGAAAAAATAGAGAAAGAAGTAAGGAATCCAATAAACAAATGTTTTTTGCAAATATATATGATGGTTTAATTTATAAAAAATAATGGACCTTACTTTACGAGTAACCCTCGTACAAGTACATCAGGTCACCTTCACAAAGTAAAACATAAATCCTAAAGCTGAATCATTAAACAAATATTTAGTAGATGTAACAGAACAAATTTGAGATTTACTAGTATCAATAAAAGAAGCAGACAGAAATCTATCAAAACATGATGTTATAATAACACCCCCTTTTTCTTTCTGTGGTGTGACTCCTGACATAGTAATAAAAAATTAGTAAATTACAGCCAAAAATGTTCAAAGGATGGGAACATCCCTCTTTCTATTACAAAAGAAATTAAATATCAAATATATATAAGCCAATAATTACGTAAAAAATGAAACTAGTTACATCATTTTCTTCAAAGATAAGTGAAGTTTCTATTACAAATAATTATATTTGTGTAATATATAAGCCACTTACACAGATAATAGAATCAGATAATAAAAAAATACTCGAAGTAACAAAAACTTACTTCCTTGGACTAATAATAGATAACAAACTAAATTGGAAACAACACATTGAAAAAGTAGTAAAGAAAATAAATATGGGGCTATATATTTTAAAACAGGCAGCACAACAAATGGATAGAGAAACTCTAAAGCAAATTTACTATGCAGTCATACACTCTCATTTATGCTATGGGGTGGTATTATGGGGAAATGTACAGAAAAAAGCAATGGTAAGAATATTAAGACTCCAGAAATATGCCATCAGAATAATTTGTAGATTAAAAAGGAAGGATTCGTGTAGAAATGTCTATAAAACATTAAATATATTAACATTTACAGCATTGTATATATATGAGTGCATTAAATACGTAACAAAAAATTCTAGCAACCAAAATAAAAACATGTACATACATACACATAACACAAGAACAAAACAAAATTATTTCTTAAACAGATTAAGAGGAACATTAAGTAACAAAAATATAGAAAATAAATCTAAAGAATTGTACAATCATTTACCGAATCAAATAAAACAGATAACAGAAGAAAAATTTAAACTTAAAGCAATTAAAAAGTACCTTGTAGAAAACCCAGTCTACTCTATAGATGAGTATAAAAGGTTAAATTAAAGCTTAAATAGTAAAGGTACCCTCTGCATATTTTATTATATTTTATTATTTTAATACTGTTATGTACAGATTGTATTTGTTAAACCTGTTGACGTATCCTATGTATTTGGATCATATGGATGAAAAAAAGGTTACCCTGAAGGCCGTAATTGCCATATGGGAGTGTCTAAGCTATGTAAAACTGATTACTATGACAAGCACGACTTAGATATTTAGGGCAGATCAAAACCAGTTTCCAGTAATGGACATGCTGATGATGATGTTTAGTTAGATAGATTTATTCACTGTTAATGTAACAAAGTATACATGCACCTTTGTCTGTGAGTATTGTGTTTATGTATTCTCTGTATGAAATATAGGGGATGGATAAATTGAAAAAAAAAAAAAAAATAATAAACCAGGCATTACCTACTGCTATTTTTCCTGATAGATGAAATATGCACATGTTAAACCCTTCTTAAATGTGGAAATTGTGAATTTAAAGCTTCCCATCCTATATCAGTTCTTCAGACATTTTCTATTATTCTTGAAAAAGTAGTAAATTCAGTATTAATATTTTATCTTGAACAATTTAATAAGTTAACATTACTCCCAATATGGATTTTGGAAAAATTATTTGACCATATCTGCTTTAATAAATCTTTTAAACAAATATATGTTTTTGGAGGAATTTAGTAACAGTGCCATCAAAATTAATCTCAAAAACTATTTGTAGTTGGTTTATTGATACTCGTCACTTACTTGTTTATATTAATGAGAGACTAGTTTCAAAGGCATTCACCTCCATTTTCAATCTCTTTCCAACTGGCATCTGTTGTTGTCTGCTCTCTCTCTGGTGGTGGAAGAGAGCAGTTGGAAAGAGATTGAAAATGGAGATGAATGCCTTTGAAACTAGTCTCTCATTAATATAAACAAGTAAGTGACGAGTATCAATAAACCAACTACAAATAGTTTTTGAGACTTTTAAACAAAGTTGGATGAAAGTTCAACCGATATCAGCATTAATATCATAGCACTTAACTGTGTAAATAATGAGATACTAATAACAAATTAAATGTTAATGGTCTTAAAAAATGAAGCGTTAGCCTTGTTTAAGTCTAGTTAACCCTTTAATGGACAAATTATTTTGCTACTTATGCCGCTCTTGCTGTACTTGCTAAACCGGTCTCATACCACTTTCTGTGGTGCCTCAACACAATTGGTTTGAATAACCATGGTTGTTAAAGTGCTATACAATGGACTGACCATCCCTTCAAAGCCCAAAATTGTGGGTTCGAATCTTGGCAACTGTAGCCAAATGTGCCTGTGGTAAAGGTTGGGGAGGGCTCAAGTAAAATAATCGGTGTGATGGTATGCTTGGATGTTGACGGGGTATCATTTGATTATAGTTGCTTGGATTTTCCCTCTTTTTTTTAACAAAAAACACTACAATGTAATTGTATAAATAATATAATATTTACAATTCAAAAGACTCAACATATTGTTAGTATAACTGACAAAGGCCAGTACAATATTATAATAACACACTAAAAAAGAACACTAAAATATTTTTAAGTTGAATACAGGGTAATGTTGCTCCAGGGCAACACCACCCATTAAAGGGTTTAAAGGGTTGTAAACAAAGAGTAACTCTCAATGATGTAAAAAATTGCCAAATCAAACTGGACTAATATAAAATCAGGAAATTGTCTTAGCAAAACAATTATGTATGCAGATGACACTTCCATCTTACTAAAAGGTGAAAAAATCATGACTTAATTCAAGACACGAATGAAACATTAAGTGTACTTAAGTGATTCTACAACAATGAGCTAAAATTAAATATGACAAAAGCAATTTTAATAAAATCTAAAGTACATGCAAAAACAAATAACATAATAAACAATTCAAATATCACTACATCAAGCTATGAATATACAGAAAAATTCTTAGGGGTACCTATATATAAATTAACAATTGAAATGGGAAGAACATTTTCAATATATTCGTAAAAGATGAAGCAGTGCTTGTTTTAATATGGATTGTCAAACAAAAATTACAAGCTTGGAGACTACACAGAAGTATACTCATAGCTATTTTCACTCTATAATGACTTATAACATTATGGGGAGCAGCAACAAGAATGGAAAATATATTTAGGTTACAGATATATGACAATATTACCATTAAAATAAGTAAAGAAGTGTTAAGAAATCATTATGATTAAGTTTAGGTTTAAATTATCCATTAATGTTCAAGCAATAATTACATAAATATAAAAAATTATGGATTTTCAATCTGTAGGTTTTAGGACCTGCCCTCTGGCGTTGTCTCTTCTCAGGACCAACCACCATTAGTACCTATCCTCTCACCTCACTTCTGTCACAATGGGGTGGCCTGTCAGGGGCATAGGCACAAAAATCTTTAAACATAATTTTGAGTTGAACTAGTACTCAGTGCTCCATATATTGCTAGTGTTTACCCAGAACACGTTCTGTTAGGACCTTCCTAACATCCTCAGCCAATGTTGACTGTTGAATTTTGATATGGTGAACTCCTTGGAGGTGATAGAGGCGTCTCTGTTGGTATTTTTATGTACCTGAAGTTTGGGTGGTGTTGAAATTATATAGATTTCTTTCATATTTCTTTATGAATATCTTTTCCCACATTGTTAAAGCAGTTGGACCCTGAACACTTTTTAATAAATGGATTTCTTGTTTTAAATTGGATTGTCATTCCAAAAATGCTCTGCTAGCGCTGGTCTGCCTATTTCTTTGTTCTTGATGTTCCTAAAATTGTCTTTAAGCCTAATGTTCAAATTCCTTTTAGTTTGCCAATGTAAAAGTTGTCACAGCCTTTGCAGTTTTTCTGGTACACACCCGACTTTTTGCCTGTGGGTTTCTTTTTTGTATCATGTGATTTCAATTGTGAATTTGTTCTGTGGGGCCAAAGTTTTGTTGCATTATTTAAGTTAATTGATGGAAATTATTATCTCTTCACACTAGCCATATACAGGCTAAGGTATTGGATTGATAGAGTCGACATGAAAAATTCAATGCCAAGGCTGGGATTTGAACCATGGATCTACTGGTGTCCGTAAGAGCAACTGGATGGAAACCAGTAGATCCGTGTTTCAAATCCCGGCCGTAGCATTGAATTTTTCATGTTGATTCTATCAATTTTGTTGCATTGTTTGAAGGAGTTTTGGAGAAGGTATGTAGCTCTGGGATAGTATGTAAATTTTCTATATGAAGTATTATTACTGATTGGGGAAATAGTAGTTATTTGTTTGCATCTCGTTGTCTTCTGAATTTAACAATTTTCTTTTTGACCACTTCAGCACTGAATTCATTCTATTCTGCATATGAATCATGATTGTAATCTTTGATATATTCCATCTTGTTTTAGGAGAGATTGACAAGCTTGTTTGCTAAACTTTTCAAGTATGTTATTTCTATTAATTATTACAATTGGATTATACCATAAATGAAATCATAACAGCATGCTTGTATCCATCTGATTTTATGAAATTTTCTGCGTGTGTTTCTTTCCTGTATATGCCAAATTCTAGTTTTTTATGTTTTCTGATTAGTTTCAAATCTAAGAAAGGAATTTCGTTGTTTTTATCTTTTTCTATGAAAAATTTTATTGCAGAATTCTGTAAATTAAGTAGTCTTATGACATCATTGTGCTAAATTGTATCGTAGTCCTTGCTCATAGAAACAAAATTGTTATTTATCATTGCTGCTTAGAATAATGATATAAAATCACAGAAATAGCAATTATAAAATAAAGAACCCAAAACACACAAAACTGATTATGTATGCCAACGATATGATGCTAGGTGGACTAACACAAGCCGAACCACAGAAAACTCTGCAAGAATTGGAAAAACGGACCCAAAAAATGTACTACACATAAATACAGAGAAAACTGTTCAACAGAAGATGTTCAAAAGAGGAGGAAGACCAGCCAAAAAAGACTGCCTACATCTAAGTAACAAACTAATAGAGATCATTAATAAGTTCCAGTATTTAGGTGTCACCCTACATATGAGAGCGATATCATTCTAGTACCACGTACAAGAGAGAATAACAGCTGCCATCAGAACTATATATAGCTTTGAGGACCTCCACCTGCTGTCCCTAGAAACTGCAATGATTCTATTAAACTATTTCAATATCTCCAATAGTAATGTATAGAATCAAATTAACATGAGAAAAATTACCCTGCAGCGACCTAAAAGGGATAGAGCAGGTCAAAGCCAGCTTCCTGAAGTAAGTGCTAAGAATTGGTTGAACAGCATCCTCAAGATTGGTATATGAACTAGCGAAAGAAACCTTTTATATTGAGGACCTGAGGCTTGAGCCTCTGATAAATACAGATAGAAGAAAATAAGGAAACAATGTGAAATTGATCTTGAGTTTTGCAACACATATGCCATGTTATGAAGGAACTGGACGAGAGAGAACCAGGAGCAGAGATATATGATAACATGGACAGCCAAATATGCATTACACCAAAATATGTGTAATCAAGAGATTCCATGAGCCAGGAGAACTGTGTGTCTGCAAACTTTGCGACCAATAAAACGCTGTGCAGTGCAACAATAGGAAAGAATCATTGAATGTGCAAAGGGCTAATATAAACATCCTATTACTGATTCCAAGAAAGGAATCCTATTACTGTTCAAAAGAGTGTTATTTTGTTCGTTATTAATATTGTGATAACAGTAAACAAGCATTTGGAAACATTTATATTGTAAATTGGCAGTTCTCAAGACTTGCAAACCATAATAGATATTCAATGGTATTTCAATACTCGTAATACTATAGTGAAGAACACACTCTGCAGTTACAAATTGACTTAGCAACCATAAATTTACTGTACATTTACATAAATGTTCAAAGCTGTAATCACTAAATTGAACATTGCATGAGTATAAAGTTATTATGTTAACTCTTACTTATTTCAATTAAACTTAATAAATGGTATATTAAATACCTTTCTGAGCTATTCTAGGTATTAAATTTAACAACCCTTTATTAATTAATAAACTTTGACTTCTTAAACAAGAAATTTTTAAGTCATTGGGTTAACTTTTGAATTATAGGAGATTTTAAATTGATACGTTTCTTTAAGTCAAAAATCAATAAATTGTAATCAGTTTCAATCTGATAGAAAGGTATTTAATATACCCTTATTTATTAAGTTTAATTGAAACCAAAATAGAGGTATATCACTGTTAATGAACAGCATACATATAATTCAAATTAAAATAAAAGAAATTAATTAAAAAGCAAGTGATACAGTGGAAAAGAAACTGACTATAATGTTTTGGGTATAACTATTTTGCACATCACTGATATTAATTTCCTCCAAACATCAGTTAATTAAATATTTATATTCTAATTATCATTATATGTATTTAGTGGTTTTTTCCTTAGGAGTATATTTTGTCTTGTATTCCTCTATATTTATCAGAAAAAAAATTTCAGGACTGGAAGCTTTGATACAATGTAGAATTACATTTTAATGTAATTAAATGAAATAACTTCTAATAAAGTAGTTTATTGAATTGTAGCTTAAACAATTGGAAGCTGATAATATCTTCCTAATATTTATTTCAGGACTCAAGGAGAAGGCAGGAAACAATAGGCTTACCCAAACTTTTGTTATCCGGAATTCAACATGGCGGATGAGAAGAAGGATCTGGATGGGGTGAGTGTAATACAGGTAGAAAAAAAGGGTATTATTTATTTCATTCACATGACTGCTGAATCTACAAACTACAGTAGAGCTCCAATTATACACATATGTATAAAGCAATTCTGAATTCTACGATGAGCGTGGAAAGGAACCAAGGTATGGTACTCTCAGAGGAGTAGATGGACGCCATAAGATGCTTAAATAGCACTACAGTGGCCTATATTTGTTAACACAATTTTTATGCCCTTGCAGCTGTCTGTATTATCTGAGTTTTCACTCATTTAAGGTGACCCCAGAACATATATCCTCAAATAATGGGGTTCTACTGTAGTCTTATGAAAGCTTATTCTTCCATCTACTTCATATTAATATAAATAAAAATTTGTAGAAATGGTTTCATTATAATTTTTTTCTAGGCAAAAGGGAAGTAGAGGAAATGTGTAGTGTTTAATGCCCGCTTTTATAGTGGCCGCGTTTAAAGCATCCCCAACCGGCTCTCTTTGTAGGGAAAAACTGTTCTTCCCCCTAACCACAATGTCATAAACATCTTAGGAAACACCAACCGGGGTCAGAGGTGAAGAATGTTAGGCACGTGTTTACAGCTGAGAATACCCAGGGTTGCCGGTGTTTAAGTTTAGAGTGTATGTTTAGAGGCAAAATATAAATAAATAAAGCAGAATTCACTGTAAGAAATCGTCATTGATCTTTTCAAATAAATTTTAAATGATTAATGTTTCCTATCATAATACATAATGTTACAACTCTTTAACATAACTGAAAAGAGATATATTACCTATGCTGTTACGGTATTAGTACTTCTATTACGTACAAGAACTAAATGCGTATTATTAACATAATATCTAAGGAAAGTTTAGTAAAACATCATTACAATTTTAAAAGGGTTAAATTGCATCAGTGTGCATGAATTTGTGAGGGATATTTACTTGCGAATTAAAGAAGCACTTTGGATATTCTGGTAGTTAATAATAATTTATAAGCAAAGATTACACGTTAGAGCTTTTTTTATTGCAATCGTGAGCCGATTTATACTAAAACATTTTCTTTATTCTATGGCAGCAACAGGTGGTGAATTTCTGTTGATTTAACAAAGCAATAAATACTTCAAAAGTTAAAAAAAAAAAACCAAGAAATTAAAGAAAAACTAGTAAGGAAACTCTATTACACTTTTCAAATTTTCGAAGCTTTTTACAAGGATGTCTGCTACTTTTACAAGTTTGAATAAAGTTAAGCAGTATTTTTTTTTGGGGGGGGGGGTCTTCTGCTAAACACAATTTAAATAAATAATCACGTACATTCCGCATAATAATTAAATATGTCATAAACGCTTAAGAACTTGAGAAAGGTTAGAAATACTGTTAGATATATATTACAAGTATGAATGGAAATCCATCCTAGCATATCCATGTTAGGTTTGATACCCACGGTCTCCACATCTTAATTAAATTACGCAAGTGCTAAACACCAATAACTATTAAACACTAATAAATGTATAAAACTACACTAAGTAAAACACTATGTAACTTCTATAAATATAAGCTTAAATAACACACATAGGAAGCACGTTTGCACAGTCTAAGCTAATTTCTGAGGACTCAAGAAAAATATTGCAACACCGCTCTAACTTGGTGAACGTATTAAGAAGGACCACCCATATGTTTAAGGGTGGAAAACCCTTATAATTGCTTACACGAGAGGAGGCGTGGTCAGAAGGGAAAGCTTTTGACAGCGCCTGGGATTCAATGGACGAGGCTACTTTACTACATACGGCACTGCAGGTGGGAGTAGAGGAGGCTGAAGCAATAACCAATTCTTTAACCCTTTCAGTCAGTAATTATTTTGCTACTGATGCCATTCTTACTCTAATTCAGAACTGGTTTTGATTAGGCTGTATGCGGCACCTTTAGACAAATGACTTGAATAGCCATGATCGTTATGCCAAGACAAAGTGGACTGGCCATCCACTCAAAGCCAGAAGTTTTGAGTTTGAGTCTTGACGACGCAGCCAAAAGTGCCTGTGGTAGAGGACAGCAAAGGCCCACATAAAATAATCATGTAATGGATTACGTGAATGATGACGAGGTATCATTTGACTGCGGTTGCATGGATTTTGCTTCTTCTCTTATAAAAAGCTAGAAAACACCACAATGTAAATAGTAAAAAAAAAAAGAAAATAATATTGTGCAATTCATAAAATCTCAAATACATATGTTTAATTGATTAAGGACAGTGTAACAATAATGTAGCAGAAAAAAAGCATTAAAAGCATTACAAAAAGGAAAAAAATGCTAAAATCTATTATAATGGGCACCATAACTGAAAGCGTTAAAAGCTGGTTGCTGAAATTCCACTCTTTGATTGACCATGTACAACAACAGAACTTTACAAAGTATAGATTGTTTTAAAAGTGAAACTAATAACATGGAATATATAGAAAGTGGTGAATGCCACAGTAAGATTTATTTTACATAATTTGTTTTAATGAAGTCCAAGTTTTAGGTAGTATGCTTTTGTCCATCTCTTATGATTTACCATTATACACAATTATGTAAACTCATTCAGAAAATGGATGACTTTATGGGCTATTCAAAGAAAATATAAATTTATTTTTCATGCAAATATTGTAAATATGCGGTACTTTAATCAAAATTGCTATAGTTATTATTCTTGAAAGATGCTGAAATTAAGTAATTTGACATTATGTTGTTCACAGAGAGGCAAACAGACAAACATACTTACAGACCATTTTTTCAAAAATCTACTTTTTTTGTTTTGATTCGGGAGAAATCACAGTTTGAATTCTTGGTGGATATTGTATTGTATTTTAGTTATTTCCAAAACTGTTGTAAAACAGACTTTTTACAATTTCATTTTCTTACACATTACTTGAGTTGCTATTTTATCCCTTAGTCTGCCATACATATTAACGATGTGGCTATTTATGCACGGTGGACCTTAACTTAATTCGTATTACTTTTCTTTATTTTTCTATACCATTTTTCCCTTGCTATTCCTATAAATTTCCCAAGCATTTCTATATCCTCTTCCTTTTGTAGCTTCATTATACTAATTTTTAGAATTTCCTTATTAATGTTCTCCCTTTTTTTGGTAAAAACTGCTTTCCCCACAGTTTTGTTTCTTTACATTCTACTACACAGAATGTTTCAGAAATACTTTAACAAACTTCAGGTATGGAAAAATGAAGGAAAAAGGTTCATATGGACATATCCCATAATATTCCTCGCGTTATTCCTGTCACAATGAAAGTATGAGTTCAACGGCCTTCAGCGTCCAACCTTAAAACTTCATTTCTCTATGCACTCATAGAAGTCTTTGAGCTATTGTTCTACATACGGTAGTTGGCAAAGTGTTGCTGGAGACTTTTATACGTTTGTAATTTGTTATCAGTCTGTCTCCAACGTTTCAATTGTGCATATATAGTGAGTTAACTGCATTTGTTTCATTCCACCAAAGCTGGATATTCATTTCGTGAACAGGCAGATATGATTTTTATGTATGGTTGTGCAAATGGTGACGGACGTGAGGTGGTACAGCTCTATCAGATGGAGTTTCCAGACTGAAGACAATGAATCATCCAACCTTTGTCGCTGTTTATAGTCACCTTGCTAAGTCAGGAACCATTGCACCATGGACTATTGATTGAGGAGAACCGAGAGTTGTTCATATACTGGAACGCGAAAAACAGATGTTAAAGTGTGTCAAAGACGATCCAGGTATCAGTACAAGACAATTGGCTGTGGCATCTGGTACATCATACGTGACAACATGGAAAGTACTTCACGAGAAGCTCCTGTATCCATATCATATTCAATGTGTGCAGGGCCTTTCGCCTGCCGATTATCCACCATGGGATAACTTCCATTGTTTGTTTCGTCAGTTTTGTTTACAGACGGGGAAAGATGGAATTACTAATTCCCACAACATACACGTATAGGCAGATCGTAATCCTCATTTTGTACTTCAGGTTAGACATCAGTTTAGTCTGAATGTATGGGCTTGCATTGTAGGTGACTGTCTGGTAGGTCCATACAGTTTACCAGCACATCTTACTGGTCTAGCTACAGGGACTTTATCCAGCACACTCTTCCCGACCTACTTCATGAAGATGTGCCCCTGCAAAAAAAAAAAAAAAAAAAAAAAAAAGAAAACACGTGTTTTATGCATGATGGGGCTCCGGAACATTTTAGTCGCCTTCTTGGAGATGCACTAACTGGTATCTACCATGACTGATGGATAGGCAGAGGAGGACCAATTTCATGGCCTGCATGTTCTTCTGACCTCAATCCTGTGGATTTTTACCACTGGGGACATCTTAAATCATTGGTTTATAGAGCTGCCATCCTGGATGCAGAAACACTTCATCAATGGGTCATGGAAGCCTGCGAAACCATTTGCCACCATCCCAGAGTTTTTGGAAGGGTGTGATATTCCATGATTCGAAGAGTACAGTCATGCATGGAAGCAAGAGGAGGACATTTTGAGCATTTATTATCAGTTTTGTGTGTTTGAAAACCTCCTAATGAGAAAACAAAGAATTATGGGATATATGTTCATATGAACATTTTGCCATCTTTTGGTGTAGGGAACCCATACCCCAAATTTGTAAAAGTATTTCTGAAACAGCCTGTATAATGTAAATCGTTGTCTGCTCCTCCACATAAAGGACATCTTTCAAGTTCACTCCTATCCTTCACTCTTAACCTATGTACACTTAATGTAGTCCAAGCCTAACCTTCTCTTCCTTACCTATTACATACATCTACATATTTCCTTCTGCCCCAATCCATCTTTAGTTGAATATGAAATACTAAACTTTTCTTACCACTAAGACAAAGAAATAATTCTTGTTTCTCTATATTCTCCATTCTGTTCCTTACTTATACCCAGAAACCTCTGACTAACTCCTCCCTCTCTTCTCATATGTTACCCATTCCAATTTCCTATAATATTCTTCTTATTCCCTGACTGAGATTTGAACACGGGACCTCTTGAACGTGAGGCAGACATGTTACCATCTATGCTGCCGAGGCAGGCATTGTAATTATGTCATTATATTTTATCAATAAAGAAATTTTAAGAAAGAAAAGAAGAAATAGCTTTATCTTATGAAAGTAAGAATTAATAACTCTTAAAGCTGCTGTATTTATTTTCAAAATATGATGTATTCAGTTGTAAAAGCATTGCTTTCTCACATTATTAATACTTGATAGCTAGAAACTAAGACCAATAATGCACTGCAAATTATGTCTCACAAATATAAACATATATTTTATGTCTTCTTGCATTTTTTTTTTTATCTTACTTGAAATATTTGTGAGTTGCTGGTCTGAAAACAACATTTTGATTGCAATAGAATAAAGAATCAATTGTTGGCTTAAAGAATAATATTCCTAATTTGAGTTTGGGAAATTACTTATTCTATACAAGTATAACTTTAAGCTGTCACAAAGATTTCATATTATTTTAAATCTTGCTAAATTTTGTTTTTATTTTTTACCAAGAATTTAATTAAGATATTTATTTATTTTAATTCAATTTAAGGAAGCCTTAATATTCTCTTTAAAAAATGTGCTTAAATGTAATGGGTAACATGGCAGACACATAATATTATAAATTAATTTTATTATACTCTATCCCACATTACAGGTGGGCCTGGAAATTGAATGGCAGACACATAATATTATAAATTAATTTTATTATACTGTATCCCACATTACAGGTGGGCCTGGAAATTGAAGTACCTGGCGTCAGCAAAACACCCATCGTGATGCCCAATCTTCCTAAGCCTCTAACACTGGAGGAGAAGAGGTATCTTCTAGCGGTGGAGAGGGGTGATCTTGCAAATGTGCGAAGGTGAGTACTTTACATACAGGACTCTTTGTGATATTTATCAGCACAACAAAATCACTCTATTTTTGGAAGTATACAAATTTGTTGCATGGAGATCCTGTTCCATTTATTACCTTGTAATACAGGGGTGATTAAAGGGGCAACTTCTAAGCTAAGTAGGAGTAAGCTGTCTGAAACGTTTTTTCCCCCTGCTGAAAAGCATATAACAGATAATTTGCAGTTCTTCAGATCATAGATCAAATTGAGCATCTTATGAAAATGTATCTGTGAAATTTAAAATAATCTATAGTAATTCTGCCACATGCATTTGTGCCACCGATTTGCCACATCGATTTAAGCTATTCAATTATATTCACGACATATCAGCTAAAAGCTGCATAAAAGCTATGCATAAGTTGAACAAGGATAAAAAATTCAAATATTAATTATAGAAGTACTTCATTCAGATGTATCGTGTAAAATTAAATCAAAGTCAAAATTTTCAACAGAAAATTTATTAATGTTCAATAACTACAACATCAACATGATGTTTATTTATAATAGATGCTTAAAGTGCTCTTTGCTGTGACTCTTGGATTTGAAATTCTTCTATTGGGAAACTTATCTCACGTGTTGCAGTTCATGAGTGTTGTGGTTGGCTTCACCACAAGCTGAAAGCATATTCTTGATTTGTAAAGACTGCCATAGTTCTGAATGTACCAGATGCATCTGAAGCACTAACAGAACCTGCTGTTGTGTCGTAGGTTTAATGTTACATTACTGGCCTTCCATTCTACATGTATGCCAATGTTGTGGGGTTGCCAAGCATAAGCCTGTAACTTTATTGTAATAGACATGCAGGAACCCAGTACTTTAATATCTCTTTGTGGCTAAATAAATCATTTTAGCAACATATGCTGACACAATAATTCATCTTTTGTAGCTTTACTTTGTTATCCTAATTGCAAAAATAAATTATACACTTATGATGACATATTCACAAATCTCGATAAACTTTGATAAATTTTAGTTTTTATTTATGCAACCATACACTGTAGAGGAAAAAGGTTCAGGAAAATGGTTCAGGAAAATGGTTCAGGATCTTATGTTTCAGCTTAATGTCAGGAAGTTGCCATTGAAGTCTGCAGACTCACACCTCTCACACTTTGTGTGTATATTCATACACACACACACACACACACACACACACACACACACACACACACACACACACACACACACACACACACACACACACACACACACACACACACACACACACACACACACAGATATATATAACTCATACATACTCTTTTGCCACTTTTCTATTGTTCTTGTGCTGACTATTGGCTTGGTGCTGCAATATACAGCATGCTTGCTATATATTATAAATTCAACATCTAGTGTCACTCAGATCTACATTCAGTATGTTTCTTTGGTCATATAGGATGCTTCAGTCAGCCCATCGCAAACGTCACATCAACTTAAACTGTGTGGATCCCCTTGGGAGAGGTGCTCTCAACTTAGCAATTGATGCAGAGAACTTGGAAATGGTAGAACTTCTGGTGGTGATGGGAGTTCAAACCAAAGATGCTCTGCTTCATGCTATTAATGTTGGCTTTGTTGAGGCTTCAGAATTACTTCTAGAGCATGAAGAAATCATCCATAAGGATGGGGATCAATATGTAAGTAACAAACTTAACTCACAACAAGAGTTATTACATTGATGCCATCAGCAGCATAGGAAAACTAAATGGTCAAGTTAATCAGTAACAGCAGTAATTTTTAGGGATGTACCTGTATAAGGAACTGTAATTATTAGAACCACATTTTAAGTAATTTATTTAATATGTTACATCTGAAGTTGTAAGTTCCATATAACATCTAAACACAATGAATAATGATGCATTACTCATAGTATAATACATGCAATCTTTACTGCTGCCAGAATTGCAGTTGTGGATACCACTAAGAAACTTGCCTTTATGTTTAAGCATTATGCTGGGCATGATAATGGAATAGCCATGGTTAACATTCCAAATTTAAAGCTAGTGATGATAATTTTTCTTAAGACACTTTGTGGTGTATATTTAACTTTTTTCGCCTTCTACTTGGCAGAGAGGATTATGTTACCAACAGTTGATTGCTTTTCTGGTATCTAAACTTCTGCAAATATCACTATATGCTGCAAGTGACCCTGCCGGCCCCTATAGCAGTTGATTTGGAAATCTTTACAATAAAAACACATGCATCATATAAATATGTATATCATATCTTTATCCCTCTTGCTGACTTTTTGCAGCAACCCTAAACTACTTTTGGAATGTAAAGATCCCATGTAACTCAGTTCTCTCCTAAAGAAATTTATTAAAACTTCTTTTTTCTGTACTACAATATTTTAATCTGATAGTCTTATTCTCTGTCTTGTTGGTTGCTTTTATAAAATTAGAAAATTTCCAAGAAGACTAAAAAAGTGTTGTTTATAATTGCAGAGTTGGCAGAAAGTGGATTGGAACACTGCAACCTTCACTCCAGACATCACTCCCCTGATACTTGCTGCTCATAGAAACAATTATGAGATTCTGAAGATTCTGCTGGATCGAGGGGCAACTCTACCCATGCCCCATGACATTAAGTAAGTGTATAACATTTGATTTCTTTTCAAAACTTAGGATTCATTATATGTTGCAGGCATGTTATGTCTCTTTCTAATATATAACATTCATGTAAAACTTCAGTTAAGGTGAGTTATCTGGATAAAAGTTTTTCCAGGTTTTCTTTACTCTGAGAGAAAAAAATGTTGGATAGTTCTCAGCTTCCAGATTTATTTGATAATTTATTTCACCCTTTTCAGTCACAGCTTGCAAATATCAGAAGTTATATGGCCATTAGTCATTAAGGAAAAATATTAAAACCCTGTGTATGAGTTTTGTCTTTTAGTTTGTTTGCAATTTACGCCCTCTAATGTTAAGTCATATCGGACGGTGAATGAAATTGGTGAAATGGTGCTCAAATGAGTCCGGGGTCCATGGAGCTTAGAGTTACCCAACATTAGTCTAGCAGGATAAGGGAAAACCCCGGAAATACCTTATCCAGGTAACTCACCCTGACCGAGATTCAAACTCGGGACCTCTTGAACGTGAGGCAGACATGCTACCATCTACGCTACCGAGGCAGGCCCTGTCTATGAGGGCAACACTGAACAGTTTTTAGAAAATCAAACAAAGGTTAACTTCAACAAATTTAAATGATTTAATTGCTTTAACATCAATATGTTTTTGCATTTATAAAACCTTAAAGTGATGATATCATTCTTTCTGAGGCACTTCAAAAACAGCTTTTTATACGACTTCAGTACTTCATCTGATAAAGAAAATATTATTTTACATTAATTTTTGGAAACAAAAATAAATAAAGGTCATATAAGTTCAGTTCTGCATGGTGGAGCATTCATGGTGCTGATCTTTAGAGCTTCCAGATATTAATAGTTTTGCTATACGCAGTAATGTATGTCATAATGTAAAATTACTGTTGCTTTCAGATATTTTTCGCAAACTTTTAAAAAATTTTCAGCATATAATGATTGTGTTAATCAATAGTAATGGTACAGCTAACTTATAATGCTATAGCAGCAATGTCATTTCTTTTCAGAATCACAAAAGTAAACCCAATATTCATCACCAGTGGCAATATTCCAATGGAAATGTAAAGTGTTGCCTTAGAAAGTTTTCAAAGCTTTTCTGCAGAAATCAGTTCATTGTTATCTTTGATTGGAAATCAGTTTATATGGAATTTATCATCAGCAAATTTTTTTCATGTTTGACAGTTGACAAATGTTTGACAAATGCTCAATGTTGTCTTAATTCATAAGATGTTTGGTAATCTTTTCAAGTGCAGTAGTACCTGGATCAATGGTACCAAGACTAATCAGAGTTAACGAAAATCTGGGTTATCCAGAGAATTATGGTTGTTGTTGTTGTTGTTTTCAAATGCTAGGCTTTGGCAATGAAGTCATTAGCTCTCTTGCTCTCCAATATTTCTGTGTAGTGGGTCCGGCAGGTAGGGCTTCACAGGTTAAAAGATGTTCTTCAGTCATTTCCTCTTCTTTGTTGTACAGAGGACAATTTGGACTTGTATAAATTCCTATTCTGTGTAGGTGTTTGGCCAAATAATCATGTTCCGTAAGTAATCTAAAATTTGCTACTGCAGCTTTACATGGGATTTCTGGAATAATTTCTGAATTTTTAATTAAAATGTTCCATTTTTTTCCTTTAGCTTTGTTAGATATTGGTTTTGTTTGTTTTATATTTGCTTTTGATTAATCTTTTCTGAATTAAATTTGCACCTTTTTGGCAAGAAAATCAGCTGATTCATTTCCAGCAATTCCACAATGTGCAGGTATCCACTGTAATATAATTATTTTCTGTAGTTTTTGAAGTTGTTGGATCATTTTGTGACATTCTTTAATTTGGATTGACCTCATTTTATATGAACTTATTGCACATAATGCTGCTTTAGAATCAGAACAGCATTTTTGAATTTATTATTCTGTATGGAAGGTGTTGGAGTGAAATATGAATAGCCGTTACTTCTGCATCAAAATTTGTTGTGTGGTATCCTGCTGGCTGATAGAATGAGAACAGTGCACACTTAATTCCTGCTCCTGAGTTGTTGTCCAAGTTAGATTCATCTGTGTATATATGTAACCATTCTTTAGGTGGGTATATATTGTTCACAGTTTCTAATGCTAGTGGTTTTAGTGCAGGGTTGGAAGTTTCAGATTTTGTAACTATTTGTTCTAAATCTAATTGAATATTAATTGGTTCAAAGTCAGTGGATTTTCTTTGATTAAAATGTTTTCTTTATAATTAGAAAGATTCAGATCTGTTTTTAATTCCATAACTTTGTGTAGGAAATTTGTTTGTGTTTTCATATTGATTGGTTGTAGTAATCTTTTCTCCCATTTTGTTGTTTTAAACCGCAACATTTTTTCATGTTGTATTAGTGCTTGCTCCTCTAAAGTTAGATGTATTGGATAGTTCCGAGCTAAGGCTTGCATTGCCGTGAATTGGAGTTGATTTTGCTGCACCAGTTATTAGTCGCAGGGCCTGATTTTGGCATACTTCTAGATGATTTATGTTTGAACTGTTTGCTGTAATATTACCTCTGCATTATAAAGAAGTATTGGTTTGATGAATGTTTTGTATGTGGTGTTCAATATCTCCCAATTACTGCCCCACTTGACTCCAGTTAATCTTTTCAAAATTGAATTTTTTTTTTGTTGATTTGTTTACTACTGCTTCAGTATGATGTCTCCAAGATAATTTTGAATAAAAAATTGTTCCTAAATATTTTGTTTCATATGTTTGTTTCAGGTTTGTTTTCTTGAACTGCAGATTTAGTTTAGGAATTTTCTTTTTTAAGCTATTTTCTTTCTTCTTTCTTTTTTTTTTAAGAATTATGGAAAAAACAATAAATAACATGCACAACATTACCGATTGGTACACTTTCATCTAAAAATGCATACATTGTATGTACTGTAATAACTAATGTATTTACATTGTACATAATATAGCTACAAATTAGTCGGTATTAAAAAAGGACAGTTTAGCATATTCCTTATGACCAACATGATCTTGCATGCGCTTTAACATTAGAAGTTTATTTGGCAATGTTTTAACTTGACTCTCGAAATAAATGAGAATTTCTCTATGTTTACTACTGCTTGTGTGAGGGTCATAACCACAGATGGTTCATTAACAATGTCTGAATCTGAATCCTCTTCATTTTCTTTTTCAGTAACACTGCATGATGCAGTGATACCTTTCTCTGTAATCAGTTTATAACCTCCATCATTGTCAATGTCTTCTTCAACAACATCAGAACAGCCATCACTATTTTCAAAAATGTTTATAGAATCTTCTTCCACACTTACTCTTTTCCTTCTTTAATCTTGTTTTCTGGTAAGCCACACACATTAGGTTACAACTTTTTCTATGACTTTGTTTTTCAAAGCTGGTCCAGGTTATCCAGGCGTTGGAGTTAAAGAGGTTAACGGTTAATGAGGTTTTAGTGTATTGCTCAAACAGTAGCAATATTTTCATAAGTAACAGCAATTCCTGGACATTTAAGTTAATCGATGGTAATTAATCATTTCTTCACACTAGCCTTGTATAGGCTAAGATTTTGAATAGATAGAGTGAACCTGAAAAATTCAATGCCATGTCCAGGATTTGAACCACGGATCTTCTGGTTTCCGTCCAGTTGCTCTTACCCATTGAGCTACCATGGCCAACATGTCGTGCTGATATTAAATTCTCCAGTTGACTCATGTATTTTCCTGGTAAACCACTAGGGGCTCTCGTATTTGAGATACACCATTTATGGTGACTTACTATTGGCCATGGTAACTGTCAATCAGCTCAATTGGCCTTTAAAACAGAACTTAAGTCTACAATAGTCTGAAGAATTCTCAAGTCTGGTAAGAAGATGGTTTTGGCTTTATGGTTATATTAGATATATTTATTTTACAGTATTAAATTCAAATGAATTATTTAAATGTTCTTTTTATTAAATGTGGTTAGTATCTAAACTTACTTTTTCAAAGGAAGGGGAATTTTATTGTTCATATCATGACCTACTGAAGCCATTCATGTGCTCATTATAGTAGGGTGTATAATCACGTCATATTATAACACAGACTGGACTGTAGCCTGTTTATTTGCTCTGCTATTGTTGTGATTAAGTATCATATAATGAGTACTAAAAATGGAAATGTGCAAATAGATATCCAGAACACAGTTTGTCATACATATCTGAAATAAAGAATTAAAGAGCAGGTGTAGAAGTTTCATAGCAATGAAATGATGAGAAAAACCATAATTCTGTTCAAAAGTTAATTTTTATGTGTGCCAAATTTAACTTAGAGGTTGCTTAGACTGCCTACCATGTCTCTGAACTATAAAATAAAGAAATGAAATTTTCATTTACTTTTTACAATAATGAAAATAATATCCATTTTCTTATTTTGATGAAAAACAGTAGCACATTACCTTAAGACAAACATCATCCAGTTTTCTATAGTTCTTATCTAGATATTGTATTGAAGGTGCACATGCTTTCTGCACCTATATTCTGAAGTGCTGGGAATGCTAAAAGAAGATAAACAGGATTGAGTAAAATTATTTTGACATTAGAGAACTGAACTATTTATAATGTACATACTTAGGCTTTCACAGCCGGTGTTAATCCAATAAGATGGCCAGCGGAGAGATAGGTGAAATGTCAAGTGCTAATTCAGCCAATTGACCACAGCCAAAACTCCTGGACAACTCATTTTATTGAATTATTTATAATTAAATATGTGAATTAAACACATTGTTCATTATTGCAATGGTTTAAAACTGATATGGACATAGGTATAGTTCTTTTATAAATAATGTGTACCTAACTGTATAGCTTTTGTTCTTAAGGTGTGGCTGTGAGGAATGTATCCAGGAATCCCGAGAGGACTCCTTAAAATTCTCAGTCTCACGGCTCAATGAATACAAAGCATTGGCTAGTCCTTCACTAATAGCTTTGTCATCAAATGATCCAATCCTGACAGCTTTTGAGTTGTCATGGGAGCTGCGTAATTTAGCATTTGCGGAACAAGAGTGTAAAAGTCAGTACCTGGTAAGTTCTGCAAGAATTTGTACTTGAAACATCATAAGGAATAGTTTATTTCTTAGAATGTAGTATGTGTAAATATAGCAAATGTCTGAATTTTGATAGCTTTTTTGGAAGAAAAATAACCAACTGCTAGCATCAGTGTCATTTGTCTATAGTTAAATTTATTTACACTAATATTTTGAAATTATGCAGAGCAAAATTCTGTAATCAAATAAAAAAATATAACAGATTTTTAACTGAGCTAAAAATGTTTTATTTCGTTAATCAGGAATTGCGACGTCAGTGTCAGCAGTTTGCTGTGGATTTGCTCCATCAATCCCGAGATTCACAGGAACTGGCAATTATACTTAATCATGATCCCGATAGTCCACCTTATGAAGATGGGGAGCACATGAAATTGGCCAGGCTTGAACTTGCTATTCATTATAAGCAGAAAAAGGTGAGAGGTATATTTAGATCATTCTTACAAGAAATCTAAGTTTCTAGGGTTATTGCAGCTAGAGATTAGTTGGGACAAGCAGGAAAACTACAAAGTCTATTGTGGATATTTATTCATTTCTCTTACATTTTAATATGAAATGTAGCCTCCTTTCATTTTCATTACATTTTTCACCCTCTTACACATTAAATCTACAAGTGTCCTGCACATCTCCTACAATTCTGGGTCCCAAAACCAAACTTGGATAACACTCTCGATCATCTTGGTTTTTGTGGTGCAGTACAACTTTCTGATTCAAGCCTTAATAATGTACCACAGATTCTCTGTTGGATTTAAATCTAGCAAATTCCCTTGCCAGTCCAACAATGTCAACTGTTCCTTACACAATAAGGATTATGTGAACCTTGCGTTATGTTAGGGAAAATATCCCACCATCAGGAAATTTCCTACCATGGTTGGAATCACTTTAGTCCTAAGTACTTTGATGTACTTCATAATATTCATAATTTCTTTAGTGGAGTGAAGGGTCTCTGGTCTGAAAACTGTGAAATATCCCCAAAACATTCCCTTTGGGGGCTTGCTGAATGTGTCCAAGATGAAGAGGTTTCCCTAATGAGTACCGAACAAAACTCGATCTATATAGAATAAAAAGAAGTATTTCAGAAAGTGGAGTGCCATTGTTACTAAAATTAGGCAAGTGAGTCAACCTTGTATATACTTTTCTCCACTTACAAGTTTTTTATGAAGACTAGTTTCTGGGGACTTCTCCCCTATCGTCAGTTCTGTAGTTGACTGATGATGCATCCGGTGTCTGCATCTGGCTTGGTGTCGTGCTGCCATCTAATGTCCTGGTAAGTTTGATGATGTCATCTACCGCGGGAATTTCAAAATTCATCAAGAGGTTCTGTTTTTTCATAATAAATATGTTTTCCCAAATCTGCAGTTCCAGAGGTTTCTTTGCCTGTTTGATCAGTTCTATTTCTTGTTTTATGTTGTGATTCTCAGACCAAAAGTGATGTGCTACGGCCGACTTGTCCATTTGTTTGAATTTAATATTTCTGAAGTGTTCTTTCATTCTTGTTCCTAGATTCCTTTTGGTCTTACCAATGTATATCTTGTCACAATCCTGGCAACTCATTTGGTAAATGCCTGATAATTGAGTTTTCGGTGTGCTATTTTTTAGAGGGTGGTTTAGTAAGTTGCGGATGTTGTGTTTGTTTTAAGGGGCTAATTTTATGTTGAGAAGTCCCCAGAAACTAGTCTTCATAAAAAACTTGTAAGTGGAGAAAAGTATATACAAGGTTGACTCACTTGCCTAATTTTAGTAAAAACTCGATCTGTATCCTTGAATTTCAAAATTGGTCTTGTCAGAAGAAATCACATTTTTCCACTGCTTCAGAGACCAGCCTTTATATTTTTTTGCCAAGGACAGCTTTTTCTTCTTCATTAGGGGTGTCAAGAGTTGTTTCTTGATAGAACGCTGTGCCAGGCAGCTACATTCCAGAAGGCAGCGACATACATTGGAAGCATCTACAACAATCCCATAAGAGGCAGCATCTCTTTTTATGTCATTGCGGATCTTCTTTGGGTTGATGATCTGATTCTTCAGATTAGGGCAACATCCCTTGATGTAGTTTCCTTTTTGCTCCACAGTGTCCTTTTCTTGACGTCTTCATGTTCCCCGTGTCTTTATGCATCTTCACAATCTTTGACACTCTAGATTTACCAACACAAACTGCATCTGCTCGCTGTCTTAGACTCACTAAGAGCGATGAAATTTGCCCTTTTACAAGGTGTGATATCTGTAGTAAACAAAAAGTGCAAAAATCCTTTTTAAAACTTAAATACGTATCAATGCCACTAAATATAACTTCAGACTGAAGAGAAGAAAGAATTATCAGTTATGTTAACTGTCCTTATTGGTACACTGTTGTACATTGTTGTAATGTTTTTAAATGAAACTTATACATTAATTAAATTAATTGTAATTAATTAATTAAATTTCATTTAAATTCAGTGCTATCCCAATTAATCTCACAGTACCATAATTATATTGATGTGCCTGATATCAAATAATTGGTGTAAGCAACCAACAAATAAAAGTGATCTGAACTGAACTTCGAATACAGCTATGAGCTCGTAGATTAAGACTACTAGGTAAAGTTATTATTGTTTCTCTTATACAATTTTTGGAAATTTTAAACCAAGAATAGAGCATGCAAAAGAATTTGATTTGAGCTAAAGAAAAACGTTTGCTAAAATGTATTACAATGTATTAACAAACATTAGAAATACAAGTAAAAAGATTGAAGACAGCTTATACAGAAGTAGTTGAAGAAAAAGTGCTTTATGGAGTCAAGATTTGTGATTTGGACTAAGGGACAAATATAGGGACTATATGCATAAATTTGTATAAATAAATCCTGGGTTTCCAAAGAACTTCACCCAAAGATGTGGCACAAGCAGAATTATAAAAAAATAGGAAGAAAGAGAATTAAACAGAAAATCTTGGAAAGAATACCGAAGTACTGGTTTACAACTATAAAATTAGATAGTAATAATTTATATGAGTGCCTGGTGGTAAAGGAAAGGATTAATCAAGAACTTTCTTGGCTCAATATGATAAAGGAAATTATACAGAATATTTTTGCTGAAATTCATTAGTAATTTTTTTTAAATAGCTAGATTAAGAATTTAAAATATAAAAGTAAAATATATTTATAAATTTTAAATTCCATAGGCTATAGAAGAGGAATGAAAGTAGCTTGGTGTAGGGAGATTTACATTGAAATATAAATATGCAATAAAATATCAAGAGATTTTTTTTTTTAATTTACGTCCTCCAAAGTTAAGTCATATCGGATGATGAATGAAATTGGTGACATGATGCTCAAATGAGTCCGGGGTCCTTGGAGCTTAGAGCTACCTGACATTCGTCTTTAAGGATAAGGGAAAACCCTGGATAAAAGCCTTATCCAGGTAACTCACCCTGACCAAGATTCGAACTTGAACATGAACATGAGGCAGGCACGCTACCATCTACACTACTGAGGCCGGTTTATCAAGAGAAGGCTTTATCTGCGCTACATAAATGGTTGTAAAATTGAAAAGTTTGAGGATAAATAGGGATGTAGAGAAATGTCCAATGAACATAGGCCCGGAAATTGTTCATTTCTATGGTAAAGCTCCTTTTCCATAACTCTGCTGACATGATGAGATGTGTAATACATAGCTATCCTTGGCCATAAGCCCACAACAGAACAGTGGTTTAATTCACAGTAGGTAGTAACATTTGCTTTTACATTTGGTTAAACTGTCAGAAAGGTAATAATTGGCAGATCATTTTGGAATGTAAGGAAACCAAGAAAGAATTTAGGTGGAGAGAAGTGGCCTAAAGAAATTGTAAGGGGAAAGGTGAGTATAAACTCAAGGAAAACACTTAATAGAAAAGGGAAAGCTTCAGACAAAATATGTATTAAATGACTGAGGAAAATTGATAGGCAAGGCATACAAGAAAGTTAAATAGAGTACATATTTGAGTTAAACTTATAAGTTGGGCTCATTATATTTCAGACCTTTGGGCACCAGGATTCATAATTACTTAATTAGGTGGATTAGTCTATATATTAAAATGTTTTATATTGTTTTCATTAAATATACTATATATATTTATACAATTTATGGTATATAACCATATACAGAGTGTAACAAAAAGTATGTCAAAAACTTGAGAAAACATTTCTTGTAGATTGAGAATAAAAGATGTTATATGAACATAGGTCTAGAAATTATTTATTTCCTTTTCAGAGCATTTTTTCTACAGCTGAACCCCATACAACACTCAATGACAGAACTGTGGGAAAACAGGAAATCACAGCACACATTCAAAATGGCCTCCATTAACTTCAATGCATCCATGAACCCTCCGTGGCATGGATTCCTTAATGTGTTAGTTAGGCCTGGAGAATTTTGTATTGTCTGGGAACCTTTCACAATACGAGCACGAAGAGTCTCTACAGCTGGAACTGGAGTTGCATAGAGATTTCAAATGTCCCCAAAAATAAAAATCTAGTAGGTATATGTCAAGCAAGCATGGAGGCCATGGAACTGGTCCACCTCAACCTATCCAGCTATCAGGAAAGCTGCTATTCAGAAATCAATGGACAGAAAGCTTGAAATGAGGAGGAGCTCCATTGTGCATGAACTGATTACCAATGCCTAACAAGAGTACTGTAGCACAATGACAACAACTTGAAGTTGCATCACCTCCACCCAATTTAACCAGATGTAAAAGCGAATGTTTACTACTGTACAATTAAACCATTGTTCTGTTGTGGGGTTATGGCCACAGGACGCCTGCCTCGGTAGCGTGGTGGTAGCGTGTCTGCCTCACGTTCAAGAGGTACCGAGTTCGAATCTGGGTCAGGGTGAGTTACCTGGATAAGGTTTTTCCGGGGTTTTCCCTTATCCTGTGGGACGAATGTTGGGTAACTCTAAGCTCTATGGACCTTGGGCTCATTTGAGCATCATTTCACCCATCCCATTCATTGTCCGATATGACTTGAAGTTGGAGGATGTAAATTAAAAAAAAAATGGCCACAGGACAGCTACATATTGCACATCTCACTGTGTAAGCAGAGTTGTAGAAAAGGAGCTCTACCATGATAAACAAAGGCTGGGCCTATGTTCATATTAATTTTTTTATTCTGTATATACAAGAAATGTTTTCCCTAAGTTTTGACATATCCTTTTGTTACATCCTATATACACATTCACTTCACTTATATGTAAATATTCAGGACTATTTGGACTAATGCTGGAACTATTGAACTATTAAATTGCAGTATATGAAATTATTACAGAAAATAGCTAAATCAATTTGTTTTATTGCAGTTTGTTGCTCATCCAAATATCCAACAACTGCTGGCAACCATTTGGTATGAAGGTGTGCCAGGTTTCCGTCGAATGCCGGTGGTACAAAAGTTGATGATTATTGCTAAGGTTGCTCTTCTTTTTCCATTCTATTGTATGCTCTACATGTTTGCACCAAATACAGCTACAGGAAAACTCATGCGGAAACCTTTTATGAAATTCTTGATCCATGCTTCTTCATATCTCTTCTTTCTACGTAAGTAAAAGTATTAATCTTATATCAACCAATTAGCTACACCTGTCTTTTCTATGGATAAAATAAAACTTTCTATTTGTTGTAAGTGATCGAAAAGATAAAAATCAAGGATTTACATGGATTTTTACTTAATGTATTACTTTATGAAAATGTGTTAAAAGAGTTATAAGTTAGGTCATTCAAAGATTAAGAAAAAGGACGAAAAGTGAAGCTCAGGTTTTTGAGCATAATAAGTGCCATTTGTTGAAGTATATTAAAAAATTGTCAGTACTACACCATCTCTTGTAATAAATTAGTTTCTACAGTTTATCAAAAGTGGTCAATTTATTCCGTGAGAGTTTAAAATCAATGACACACTTGATTATTGGCAAAACAATGGAATTTTTACCAGAATGCAACAAAGAGGTTGATTCATAAATTAATTGGATTTATATCAAATAGCATTACATACCAGGGTCATATTCAAAGTTGTGAGAAACCCATTGTAAAAATTCAAATTTCAAGAATGTAATAAAAGAAACTGCAGGGCCATTTTCTACATTTACACTACATATTGCTATATAATGATATCATTAACTTCAATCACATCACCACAGGTAGTACTTCCAAAATTGCAGATATCATTGTTTCGTTTTCGCAATGTGTTACCATTGAATTCATGTTAAAGAGGCAATATCTGCTGCTGAAATTCACCTCAGACTTCAAGGCGGGCCTCATACTAATCACCCTCATGGAACACAATAAGGAATGAGTTGACAAGCTTATTAGAGAAGACAAGGCATTCACTGTGGATGAAATTGCTCCAAACTTGCAGTAGGTCATAATATAGTGCAAAATGATTGAACGTTTATGTTATCACAAAGCTTGTGGTTATTGGCTCCCAGGTTTAATGCTGAAAACAACAAATTTCAGAAAAGAACTATCACCATAAACCTTCTTCAGAAGATTCAAAATGGAGGTGATATACTTCTTTGAAAATTTTGTGACAGTCAATAAAAGCTTCATTATGAGCCTGAAACAAAATGCCAGAGTATTGAATGACACCAGTGGATTTTTTGTTGAAGAAGAAAGCAAAGCCAATGTAATCTACCATGAAAATTATAGGCAGTGTCTTCTGGAGTGCATTCTGGCTGATTTTCCTAAACCATAAAGCTGCCCACTATATTCAGGCACTTTTGGAGCTCCGTCATGCTTTGAATGATAATGCTGTGGAAAGAACATCATCTGCAACAGGATTATGTATGTCCTGCTGGTTGTGCCATTGTGGAAAAGATCAGGATATTTGTGTGGGAAATTCCTCCACATTCTCCCTTCAGTCCTGACTTGGTACCTTCTGACTAACACCTTTTCAGTTGTAAAGCCAATGCTCTGAGATGGTAAAGGATATTTGGAAAGCAGTGTGTCAATGTCTTTAGGCAGCTGGAATGAGTTTCATCTTTCAAACGTGCAGAATGTTGGGAAAAATGTGTATAAAGAAATGGATACTGTCTTGAAAATTAACAGAAAATGTAAATTAAGATGTGTATTTGGTTTGTCTAAAAAATATAAATTAACATTTTAAAAAATTGTTGCTCGTGACTTGCAGTATAACCTTTGTAAATGGTTGCATACTATTTAGTTAGTTAATTCATTCCCAATAACTTTAAAATCACAGGCCAGCCTGCAATTTATTTTAGTAACTTTACAACTATTTTTACTGCAAGTATAACTAAAGAATATTACATTATAAAGGTATATATTGTTAAACCATATTTTTCCTCTGTTGAATATGAATATTTATTTCTCAACATTCTTCATACATACATACTTTCATAAATATATTACCATTAACAACAACCATAACACAATATAACAAACTCCTATTCACACTCAATGTGCCCTTCCTACCTGCTTGCATTGTTTAATTTACGATCTCAGTATACACAATCCCTGGTTTTTTCCTATGTTAGTAGCAGTTTATGGATGTTTTTAGACATATATCTATAAGATACTTAAGGCAATAAGCAAGGCTACACAAATTCTGGATTTCTCAAATCTAATTTAACTTTCCAGCTTAGTACCTATAACAAAGAGTGAACAAAATGTTACATCACTTTTCTACATAGTCTCTGATTTTTAAAAACCTTTTCTCTTTTCTTTTTTTAAGTGTCTTCTATTAAGAAAGAGAAGGGATATGTTTTCAGATAGTTGCACTCAACTCCTCTTTTTCTAAAATACTGTGCTATTCTATGGATCTCTTTCAGATTTTGATACATTGACCCTAATATATATGATTTAGCACTGTCATTCAAAAGAAAGATGTTCCAGATTGGTTTTAAAGCATTATTTATTACAATAAACATATTTTAACTTCATTCAGTAACAAACATTTATTGTTCCACTTTTAAATTGTTTTCTTCCCTCTTCTGCTGCAGTCTTCTCAAACATTCGTATGATTTTATGTCCTCTTGGCAATAAATTCTATTTTAAAGTGCTGTAACATACTATGATATGATGTTGTAGTAAGGGATCCATAGAAAGAAATAGTGTTCAGACATTTCCATCATTCTTCATTCAGGCCACAAACCACTTCGCAAAATGTCTAAGCCACTAGAATAAAAAGCCAAATGTATTTGTACTGCCTTTGAATAATATATGTACAATATTTTAAAAAATGTACAAAACCTAAATGCTTTTGTTCTCATGATCTAAAGTTACAGCTTTAGTTTAAGTTTTCCTTTACTGATATTACCTTAAATTAAACAATATGACTTTCTAATACTGTAAAAATATGTTATTTAAATACAGTTATGCTTGTTTGCAGTAATTTTGATTCTGGTATCTCAGCGTGCAGAAGTACAGTTCATACAGTTATTTGGGACAGAAAATATGAGAAGAGAGTTAGAAGAAGCATTATTAAGGCAAAGAGGCAATGGTCCATCGTTACTGGAATGGATCGTTGTGGTGTATGTTCTTGGTGAGTGTAAATAACAGTTTTAATAAATCAAAATAGAGGAAATCTTCTGCCCATTGACAGAAGGAAAATCTTTTGCATATTAAAACTGATAAGCTATTCTATGTCATATAGTGTACAATTAATAACTTTGAGAACTTTTTAAAAATAAATACCTTATTTATTCAATGCTAATATTTATACACTATCTACATTTATTTTTATATATCCAAATCTTTATTTAAAACCTATATTTTATCTTACAATGGTATGCCTTAAGTTATAGATGCTTTAGAATGAATTTACACAAGTACATCCAGATCATATTCTTGGAGATAAAAAAAATATGTTTTTGTTTTTCTTTCTAGGTTTTATATGGGAAGAAACAGTAGAAATTTATACAGATGGAATGAAAAGATATCTGCACAATATGTGGAACTTCATTGATTTCTGCCGTAATATGCTATATGTTTCCGTGGTTGTATTGCGAGTTGCTGCATACATACAACAAAAGAAGGAAATTTTGGCTGATCCTGGAACAGCTTACATCCCTAGGGAGCAGTGGGATCCATTTGATCCACAACTGATTGCTGAAGGTCTCTTTGCTGCTGCAAATGTTTTCAGGTATGAATAATACTTTCAGTTACCAGGTATCTTCCAGAGCTTATGGTTAAAATATTTTATTAAGAGACATTCACAATCTTGGAAAATTAGAGACAAGTAATTAGATGAAAGTAATATATCATAATAAGATGAAGTAATGAGATCAGAAGTTAAAATGGGAGAAAAAGAAACAAGATAATTTATGGTAAATAAGCTCTGAATATCATACTTTTATGATGGGCGTATAACTGCTTATGACTTTAAGATTAATAGTGGTATTTGTTTGTTTATAGTGCTCTGAAATTGGTTCACCTCTTTTCCATCAATCCTCATCTTGGGCCCCTGCAGATCTCTCTGGGAAGAATGGTTATTGATATTGTCAAGTTCTTTTTCATATACAGTCTTGTGCTCTTCGCGTTTGCTTGTGGTGAGTTTATTATTATAGAAATGTTCATATCTCTTAAACTATTGAAATAATTATATGTTTAGTAGATATATAACATTGTTCAACCCAAATTTTAAATGTTTCAGGTTTGAACCAGCTGTTATGGTATTTCGCTGAATTGGAGCGGCAGAAATGTTATCATCTACCGGGAAATATGCCAGACTGGGATAATCAAGGAGATGCTTGTATGAAATGGAGAAGATTTGGAAAGTATGTATTTTTTATTGCCAAATGTTATCTTGTTTGTCTCCCTCTCTCTTATAATATTGCCTACCTATGAACAGTTATTATTTACCTATATATATTTTGCATTATAATAGGAAAAGAAATTACTTAGGTCCCAGAAATAAGAATAAAGTTCTCTCCTCAGATTAGATTGGCTTAGTTATTTGAACACTAACAAAATTAGGGGGAGAGGGCAGATGTGAACAAACTTTTGAAAGAATTGAAATTAAATTTTCAAAATTTATACTCTTATTTACTTTGAGACATAATACTGTGTTTAAATATTTAGTTGCATTCATTTTAAAGTTTAAAATATTTATTTGAAGATGAAACATGAAAGATGCATTCCAGAAAAGTATATTAATTCAAATTATCACTTTCTGGGCTTAAAACTGAGCAGGGTTCATTTGAAAAAAGTTATTCACACATAAAAATAAACACAAGTTATTAAACTTTGGTTTCCCATAAAAAAGGAATTCTTCATAAAGTATGTTCAACCAAAATGCCATCTACAGTCACAGGAGGAAATTAAGTGATGAATCTAAGCTGATGATGAAGACAACAAAATATGTCCCAGTACACTTCTATTGTAGAAGATGAATTGGGAGTAATAAATAATAAATATCTCAGAGTTTACCTATAAATGTCAAGAAACATTTCCAAAAAGGATTTATAAATCTAAAACTGGCTTTGCATAATATTTTTTTGGCAATTACTTATACTGTAGAGAGAATCTTTTGATGCAACTAAATGGGTACTAAGCAAAAAAAAAAAAAAAAAAAAAAAAAAAAAAGATATATATAAACCACATAAGTAATGAGTACAGTGCCCTCAGTTTTACATTATCTGTTTAGTCAACAAATATTTGTTTATGTTTTCCAGCTTGTTTGAATCATCGCAGTCCCTATTCTGGGCCAGCTTTGGTGGTGTTGGTATTGACAGCTTTGAACTCACAGGAATCAAGACCTACACTCGCTTCTGGGGACTCTTAATGTTTGGTTCGTACTCAGTGATCAATGTGATTGTTCTGCTGAACCTGCTCATCGCTATGATGTCTAATTCTTATGCTATGATTGATGTGAGTAATTGTTATATAGGCTAAGATATTAATTTTCATAAAGATGCAGCATTTAATTCCTACATATGGCACTTGGTAGCGGTATAAACTTCAGATCCTGACATACTCTCTAAAATTCCAGTAAGTTTGCTGGGTATCCTTCAGTTATTTAGATGATGTACGTGCTTTGACAAAGCTGGAAATTTTGGGGTGTGAGTGAGTGTCTTGGGCTTAAGGGCCCATCAACAGCTAAGTCACTTAAAACCATGAAAATTGTTGGATTACTTCACTGTTGCAAAACCATATTAGTTGCTAAGGTAGCTGTAGGATTAGTTATTAGATTTTTAAACAAAGAGTTAAATATTACACAAATAAAAATATTTGTTAATTAATGTCCACTTATCTTAAGAAGTTGATGTTAATACTTCTTCCTTCTTTTTAAGACCGATTTCACGAGAATTTGCTCACATCATCAGTCAACACACTTCGTCGGCAAGGATACTATGTTTTTTGTATTACCAAAATCTGAAGATGAAACAAATATAAAAACAGAATCATTTGCTGGTATGTCAAAATTCATTATGCAATTTTTATTTATTAAACAATTATTAAAACAATTAAATGTTCCCATAGATTTAATAGTGTGGGAAAAAATATTTATTTTAAAAAATAAAAATTGCATAATGAATTTTGACATACCAGCAATTGATTCTGTGTTTAGATTTGTTTCATCTTCAGAATTTGGTAATACAAAAAAACATAGTATCCTTGATGATGAAGTGTGTTAACTGACGATGTGAGCAAATGTTCATGAAATCGATCTTAAAAAGAAGAAAGAAGTATTAACATCAACTTCTTAAGATAAGTGGACATTAATTAACAAATATTTTTATTTGTGTAATATTTATTACTCCACTATAGCTTCATTTTCTGTGTAAAGAGTTAAATATTTTTGTGCCACTGAAAGTAAAAACTCTTGATAATAAATATCTGTGCCAAAATTAGCCCACTGATACCACAAAACAATATATCATTCTCTGCATATTTGGATATGTCTAAAACTTAAACAACACCCCCCATTTGCTTTAGAAGACTTTATTTGACTGGAAGCAACCTCTAAGTTCAAACTTTCCAGATGCTGTTAATTCAATTCATTCTTGAATCAATTATTTTACTTCTTCTGACAATTTAAAATGGAGGGTTCATAAACTAATGTGTAAGTAAAGTAGTGTTACAGCTGATTTCACAAATATAAAGTTATGTTAAGGTTATACATAGCCTACCAACAGTGGCACAATTGGGTAAGATCTTTATACAATTCTGAAATTAAATATTCTTAGTCTTTCCAATGTTCCTTGAATCAGATGCCCATATTTCTCTAGTTTTCTTATGTACCTAAAATTTTTCAGAATCAACCAACTGATCTGATATATAACTTCCTTTAGTGGTATTTTTCTGATTTTATTTGATCATGTGGATGCTAGATAATGAGCAGCAAAGGATTTCCTGGTTTACTAGAATGTAAAGCATGTACCTACTGAAGTTTAATTCTTTAGATCTGTACTTCAGTTGTTCAGCTAAATAATGATTTAGTTTTAGAAAAAAATAAGTTCTTAATATGTATGCATTCATTTATCATTTATGCTGCAGGAACATTCTGATACTGAGTGGAAGTTTGCTCGTACTCGTTTATGGATGAGCTACTTTGAGGAGAGTGCTACACTGCCTCCTCCATTTAACATTTTTCCTCAACTTAAGCATATCTTAAAGTTGATGGGAATTCGTAAGAAGGATAAGCTTCGTAGGATGTCTTCAAAGGTAAAAATAAATAAATAATGAATAAAATATATCGAGATTTTACTGTATTGGAACACCACAGTGAAGCGAAATAATTATTAATTTTTAGATGAGTCGTATTTATTACACATCTGCTTCACTTTAGTACCTATTTTGAGGACATTTTTCGCAAATCATCGTTTGCATCTTCGGCTCTTATGCGACTAAAGCTTGATCCAATGGTGTGGGTAATTCTGGAGTTGTTGCTGCCATCTGTTGATTTAGTGATGAACTTAAATGTGGGATTCTCTTCTGGCGGGATTTCAAAGTTCATTAGTTGGTTTTTATGTTTTTCTATGTATATTCTCTCCCATATGAGAAGCAGATGTGTAATAAATACGACTCATCTAAAAATTAATAATGAATAAAATGTTTAATGAGAATGACTCAAATGGAAAAAAATATTCTATTACTTGCTCTTTATTTCATTTATCACTCTCCTAGACTAAGAGAGCTGTTGTATACAATCCTAAGAATTCAGTATTAAGGTTTTATTGGAAGTATATATTTTTAGTTCCTTGATTCCTAAAAGGTCTTTTTCAAATAGTTCATAGGTAGTTTTATATGTGTTTGGGAGTGAGAAAGAGAAATAATCATAAAATTGAGCATACATACCTACATATGTATAAATGAGTGAGGAAAAAATAATCAATTGTTTGTTGAGAATAGTTCTAAGTACCTACCCAATATTCTGAATTTGAAATTTTTATGTGCTTACTTAAATGCTCTTAAAATGTTTTAAAAATTATATTGCATTACTTATAATGTGCAGCGCAAGGAGCGTAAGGAGAAGGAGAGGGATTACCGTTACACTGCTGTGATGAGGGCCCTTGTGTGGCGTTACATTTCTGCCATGCACCGCCAGGCAGAAGAGAATCCTGTTACTGAAGATGACATCAATGAGGTGAAGGGAGAGATTTCAGCAATGAAATGTGAACTATTGGAAGTACTTCAGCGCAATGGCATGGATGTATCTTCAGCTTCATTAAAGGAGAAAAGTAAGCTAGAAGTCAATCATGTTGAAATTAATGCAGAATACCGATATGAAACAATATTATACAAATATACCAAAGAACCATTTCAAGACTTAAATGTTACACGAAGAATCTACTAAAATTCTTAGTTTCATTCTGGACCTGAATGTGCTTTGTTTATTCTTTCTTATACGATGAAAACAAGTATAATATGATAGTGACAATAACTTAAATTTACGTTATATTATGATGTTATGTTCATTAGATATTTCACTTATATTTTCATATTTATTGACATTTAAATTTAATTAATGGTAATTGGCTCTTACATTCTATACTTAGAAGTACAAATTATTAATTGTTATGAGAACAACAGATATAAACTCTGCATTTATGTGCTTAACTGTTATTGAGTATAGTTTTACTTCCCTAACCAGAGCCCACAAATAAGCCATTGTAAAAATTTGGTTTATTCAGCCATGCTAAGAGATAAGAATTCAAGGATCTTCGTAAGACAGTGAATAAAGCAGGGCAAGGGGGAAAACCTTTTTTATATTAGACAATCCCAATCCCATCAACCTATCTTTTTAAGAGCATACAACTTGGATCTAGGTAGGGGAGGGTGATCCACAGTGAGACACAATATTTTTGAAATCCCATACTTCTTTCTATTTTGGTGTGTTGTGAATGCAAATAGGTGACATGCTTTCATTATTCCTTTATTAACAAATGCAAAACATAAAAACATTGATTTGAATAATCATGAAGACACACCATACCAATATTCAAATGAATGTAAATCGTCTCACCCTGCCCCACAGTGGGGCACACTGAGACGATCCATGGTCCAGACTGAGACAACCTATGTTACATTAAGATTACCAAATTTAACTTCAAAAATCAAATAACCTTTTTGTCATTTTGTTTTGCCAAACAATCGTGGTTGACCCAACAACATTTTTATATCAATTTCATTCACTGAAGCTATGTCTGGAACCTGCGGAAACACAGACTTGTCTGTATTTTTCACTTTCTGCAGGAATGATATTTCCATATCTCCATCTACATCCTTCCTCGTTATGAATTGTACAGTGTAATATGTCACTTTTTATTTTCCTGCAAACTCAGTCAGCACAGTCACCCATAGTAGGCTCTCTTTCCTGCTATTCAAAACCACAAAAAAATTTCTTCTTCGTGCATAACTGAGGATCCAGAAGATATTTCTACATTGTCTTCTGAAGATTCTGATTCTGTGCATAATTTTCTTCTATTTTCTCGGGTGTATCATGGTTCTCCTCTTTCTCCTCACAGTTGATTTTTCTGTCGGCAGCCTTAGGTAACCCTCTGAATTCATGAGGGCTTACAATGTCACTGTTATTTTTATCTCTATTCATTGTCGATGGTGAGCTTGTCAAATCCTCATGAATTTCAGTATCAGGATTTTCACGACACTGAGAGCTTCCATGTGTTGGATCATTCTCAACTTCTCCACAAGTGTTTACTGAGGGTTCACTTTCCCCCAAGACAGTTTCAGAACTTCCATTTTTTGTGACATGTTGTGCTCCAATTTTATTAACTGCTGAGTCACATGATCCCATAGTGTTATCTAGTAGTTGTTTGTCAGTTACACTACTAGGTAAGAGTCTATCATCTGTGAAAGTATTCCTATCGAATGGGAATATTTCAGTCTTACAAAAACCTGCAGTAATGTTTGTTGGCGTCATGCTTCGCTTGAAGGCAGGGATATCTCAAAACAAGGTCCACTGCTTCCCTCATGCTATCAATTGAGAATGTACCAATTTGAGCCTTTCTTTACCTGTTTCTAGCCATTCTGGAAGAAAACAAATTGTGAGTTTAATAAATTTCTCAATTTCAGTAGTGTCTCACAGTGCCCCACCTAGCACTGTCTCATTGTGGACCAAGTGCTCATAAAGATATTTTTATTATTTACATAATCTTAAACTTCAACCCCACTGTTCATTATTTATTTAATTCTGAAGAAGAAATCCGCTGCTTTTAACAAAAGCAAAATGCATAATGATATAAAGAAAGAATAAAACAATATGATCTACTAAGTACACCCTGAAAATTTTACTTTACTCATCCGAAAATAAGATTTGCTTGTGACCAAAAACATTCCTTACAATTCTGGATTTAAACAGGTTTGCCAACTGCAACTTTATTTCCTCTATTCACAAACAGAGTGCATCACTTCTTAACTTACACACATATTTAAAAATTGTAAGTGTCTCACTATAGACCATGTCTCATTTTGGACCACCCTCCCCTACATGTTTTAGTACCCAAACACAAAGTCAGTATGCCATTACTCATTAAATGACCAAAATTATACTTTTAGTAAGAAAATAACATTCTACTCTTTGTCTTTTTCATTCAGTCAGTTTATTAATACATACTCGTATTTTGGATAAATTCTTTTCTATAGTAATCATTTTATTGACCGCAGATTATACTGGATTATACTGTATTTTTCTACTGAAAATTCTACTATTGTGGGTTTCACATAGGATGATTTATTTCATTTAACGCTACCATGACAGCAACCAATCAGAGTCCTATGATGCTGTCATATTGTATTACTTTTAACTGGGGTGTGATGAGTGCCAAGTAAATTCATCTCTAATAAATAATGACAAAAATTCAAATTTAGCTTAAAGTAATCCATGGGAAGGTAGAGAGTTTCTAACACAACAATAAAGCACCATATTTATAGCTCAAATAGTTTTTGTAATACAAATATTATAATTTTATATTACAGCAATGCATTGCAATGTAAGCATCATTATTGGTATGTATGTATGCATATATATATTTGAAACTACTCATGAAATGTGAAATGTGTAGTGTTTAATGCCTGCTTTTACTACGTGTGGCACCGTAGATGGTGACACTGATGATACATGAGTTGAAGATGGAGCACTGGTGGAATGAAATGGCAGGGGAAACTGGAAATCCCAGAGAAAACCCGCCCCAGTGTCATGTTGTCCACCACAAATCTCACTTTACAGTTGTCTGGGATCGAACCTGGGCTGCCTTGGTGAGAGTCGAGTGGTCTAACCACTCAGCCATGGTGTGGCTCTTACTGGAATGTAAACTATTTACTGGAATGAAAACTATTGACACAGTGTACTAAAAGAAGTACTTTGAACAAACCAATGTGTTTGTTAAATTCTAGAGGTAGCAAACAGTTCATTCCTGTTAACCTATGAATGGTATATCTGCCATCACATGATATGTTTATGATTGCTTCATAATCAGGGACAGTGTTTATTTACCCTACGGAGTTCAAATCAGTATTATTCAGTTGTTCTTCCATTTAAAAGCCAGGAAAAAGTGTATAAGGTGGATCCACTTGTACTTGGAATGGAACACAAGGTAATCAGCCTGCTTCCTTACCACTGTCATTATAATCCAATTAGTGCAGGCTTAAATAAACTGTGGGGTTACAAACAGAAATAACTCTTATTATCTAAGTTAATTGATGGAAATTAATCGTTCCTTCACACTAGCCATGTATAGGCTAAGGTTTTGGATAGGTAGAGTCAAACTGAAAAATTCAATGCCATGGCCGGGATTTACTATGGATCTCCTGGTTTCCATGGTTCAAATCCTGGCCATGGCATTGAATTTTTCAGTTTGACTCTGTCTATCCAAAACCTCAGCCTATACATGGCTATTGTGAAGGGACGATTAATTTCCATCAATTAACTTAAATAATAAATAGTTTTAGATGAAGCCTGGGACTCAAGTACTTGCAACAAACACGTATCTCAAACACGAGAGCCTCTAGTGGTTTACCGGGAAAATATATGAGTCAGTTGGAGAATTTAATGTCATGACGGCACATTGGCCATATTAGCTCAATGGGTAAGAGCGACTGGACGGAAACCAGGAGATCTGTGGTTCAAATCCCGGCCATGGTATTGAATTTTTCAGTTTGACTCTATCTATAGAAATAACTCTCTTAAATTTACTGACATTGAATGACTTATTCAAAAATAAATTGACAAAATAGCATAACAAGACTTGGAAAAACTGTGTGACATATGCAGAAAGACTACAAGAGGACAATTTTTGGAAAGAAATAGCTCGTGACAAAATTTAGGAGCCTATTATCATAAATTTGCAAGACTCAGATATTGAAGACAATAATAATGATGAATTATCTCTTGATGTAAATGACGACAGGAATATGGATGAGACATTGGCAGTTCCATTGGATTAGAAAAACAGGCAATTCATAAACTATAATTATAATTATTGCGTTTAAAACATGTGTATATACATATATAATATGCAAATATCCTTGTTCCAATGCATTATTATAAAAGTTTGGAAAATTCATCTACTTTAGTGCCAAGGTGACTAGCATGCTCCAGAAGAAAGTGTGAGAGAGAGGGAAATATAAAAAGAATGGAGGCAACAAGGTGGCAGTGCTGAGCATAGAAAAACATATTATTTTCTGTAGACCAGTATTCTTCCCATTTGGAAACCACAGTAGTTCATTTCTAAATATTCTATAGCATTGACATAAAGTACTGCAGAGCTATTCCTTAAAGGGGTGGTTTTAAAGATTTATATTTTGAAGGATTTCAGCATTTCTTTCAGTTGCTTAGCAGTGGCCAATGATTGTCTTTCTAGCTGAGTTAAAAGGGCTAAGAATAGCAGTTTTATGAAAAGTTTGGATTGATAGAACAATAATTTTAATGAATAACTGATCATAATTGTACCTCTTAGTTAATTCATATTAAAAATGTATGGACAGAATTTTGATCTGTTTATCATAGATGTATATTAGATTGCAAAGGCATTTTACGCAATGAAAGTACCTTATAATGATGACCTCTGAATAAATACCCTACATAAAAATTAGTACTTCACCGTGTAAAAAAGTGAATCGAGAAGATATTTTCACTTTTGTGCTAAGTTGTGCTTCACTGTCTCTACACTTCTTTCAATTTTATACTTTGACTTCTCCATTTATTCATGGACTGCAATGATTGGTCTTAACTGATGCTATTTTTACAGCTATTGTTGGCAAGAAGAATAAGATTTGGGAGCGACGTCTCATGAAAGACTTCCGCGTTGCTCCTGTGGCTGCCGAAGAAGAAATTGACAAACTGAATGAGGAACCACCAGAAAATGAAGATTCTCTAGCACGCTTTAGACGTATTGCAAAACTTGCAGTGTTGAATTCTTCCTCTCACAAATGGGGTCAACTTGTCCAGGGAGTTTGTGCAACGTAAGTAGTGGTTCATGGCCTGTTTTTCAGGAACATTCAATAGCTTAAGCAGAACCTAAGTTTTGCAACTTAAATCAATTGCAATCATAGCAATGATTATAAAAATATTTTAATTTAAGCAATTCATGCATTTGTGTCTTATGCTTTATCAAATGGATGGTTTTCAGGTCTCAGATTGGACGTTGCAACAACCGAGAATCTTTTACCAACCAACAAAACCTACAGAAAGCCATGGAACAGGCTCGAAAGTTGATCACATCAAGTTCTACACCTGGGGCTTCAAGAGGAGTGTCACCAATTCCTCTGCCTGAAACAACTGCCACATCCATTATGGAACTGCTTAAGGACATCACAGAGGAAACTAGTGGAATTCAGAATACAGGAAGCTGGAAGCCTCCTAAAGGAGGTAAGCTATCAAATACTAACTTTCAACATGTTTAGGGTAATTAAAAATGTAATGTTTCTAATTTCAAACTCATAAATGACAAAATATAAGGTAGAATGCACATGTGTATTATGATGAAGTGAAAACACCACCAAAATGTGTGAAACTCACTTTATTTGTCACTAAAACTGTTAACACATGGCCAACTTGCACTTAAATTCACTTTTATTAATGCTCAGATTCTTCTAAAAATTCCTGTTGCATTAATGTTTACTTAGTGCACTCAAAGTTTACTCAGATATATTGTGCACATATCAACTTGCAAATGAATAGGTTTAGCACTCTTTTATATAACCTGGAGTTATGGTAGAATGTTCTAGTAGAGTCTGAAAGACAAAGTTTCTGGAATCAGAGGTTCTCAAAGTAGCTGGTGACAGAACAAAAAGGTCACATACTTTCCCGGCGTATTATGGCAGCAGGGATTGCTTTGTGACATCAGCAGATTTCGGATCAAGGCTCTGTGACAATATCCTCTAACGGAATAGTGATATCAGGCATCTGGCTTTGGCAGACTGAAGTATGTATAAGGACTAATGACATTAGTTTACACAAAACTAATATTAATGATAAAAAGTTTTGTGTTGTTTTGCACGACTTTCTCTACCCTTTATTGTTTCTTTTTTACAGGCTCTTCAAACTATTCTTATGAAAGCTTATTTTTCTATCTAATTCATAATAACAGATATATACCTTTATAGAAATAGTTTCTTTACACTTTATATTGCAGTACAAGTGGATAGACGAAACAAAATGATAGATTATTAAATTATAGATGAGTCATATTTATTACACATCGGCTCCACTTATGTACCTATATTGACAAACCGGACAACTCTACCCTTGCAAGGTTATATGGATTGCCTAAAATACACAAACCCAACATACCCATGAGACCCATTGTAAATAATGTTAACACACCTACTTACCTTCTGGCAAAATGGCTATCCAAAAAATTTCAGTCCTTTCCACAATTCAATACTCTGAGCATAAAAAACTCTTTAGACCTGGTCTTAAACTAAACCCTCAAGACACTTTAGTATCCTTTGATGTCCGCTCCCTCTTCCCTGGCATCCCAATGGACAAACTTTTGATTCAACTTAAGAAATGGCTAACTTCTATTAACCTAGATGCCAATACAATAAAAGAATATTTGGCAATGACTGAAATATGTATACACCAAAATTATTTTGTTTTTGATGGAAAATATTATAAACAAATTTCAGGACTAGCTATGGGAATCCCACTATCACCATTTTTGGCCAATTTATACATGAGCTTTTTCAAAACACATATAACTAAAGCCTGCCCTCATATTTTTAAAACATGGTACAGATATATAGACGATGCTTTGAAACTACTCAACCTTCAAGAACCCAGCATACAGTTCACAGTAGAAACTGAAGGGGACTGTACTCTACCTATTTTGGACCTTAAAATCACAAAAAACAATGAAAAACTGGTATTTGGTATTCATAGAAAAGCAACACACATAGATAATTACATCAAAGCAAATAGTTTCAACCCAATTCCACACAAACATGCCACCATCAACAGTCTCACACACAGATTAGTAAATCTGCCCCTCAGCCAGCAAGAATATCAAAAAGAATACCAGCAAATCTTTGAAACTGCAGTTAAAAATGGATATGGAAAAAGCCTTGTAGATAAAAAACTAAAATAATTCAAACTTCAAAAAAGATTAAAAGAGATCATAGCTCTTTCACCAATAAAACAAGAAATTAGATTTGCTAAATTTACTTACCACCCCTGGAACACAAAAAAGTTCCAAAAAATATTTAAGAAATACAATTTAACATTGGCACCAAAAAACAATTACAACATTAAAAACATACTTAACAGTAATAATACTGATAAGATAAAACCAGAAGAAAAGTCAGGCATTTACAAGATTAAGTGTAAAGACTATGAAAATATTTACATAGGGACGGCAAAAAGAAACATAGGCACTGGAAAGAAAGAACATTTTAGGCACTTAAGATACAAAAATATTGATAAGTCCGCAACAGCAGCTCATTTCTGGTCTGAAAATCATGAAATTGAAGATAGCACCAAATTACTAAAATACACACAAAAACTCGTCATATGGGAGAGAATATACTTAGAAAAGCATAAAAACCAACTAATGAACTTCGAAATTCCACCAGAAGACAACCCCACATTTACATTCATCACAAAATCAACAGATGGCAGCAGCAGCTCCAGAACTACCCTTATCACTGCATCAAGCTTTAGTCACATTAAAGCCGATGAAGCGAACAATGGTTCGCGAAACATGTCCTCAATATAGGTATGTAAGTGAAGCCGATGTGTAATAAATATGACCCATCTATAATTTAATAATTATTTCGCTTCACTGTGGTGTTCCAATACAGTTAAATTTCGATAGAATGATAGATGTTTAAATGGGATCTTCTAATAGCCTTAAAATTCCATACTCCTTCATGACAAAACAAGAAATAAATGAATAACAGCACTTTAAAAATGACAAAAAGTTAAAACCTGATAAACAATGTGTTTCAAAGATATCTACATTTTTTGCGTAGTAAGCTTCTGTTTGAACCTAATGAAAATTGTGAAGGGTTGCAAAATTACAAGTTTATAATGAAAGTCAACTCATATGCTGTGTGGTATTGCATGACAAATTCAGTTCAAAGCAAGGTCAGCGATAAAGTAATATAAACAAAAACATGTCACGACTACTGATAAACACACATGCCATCATCAGTCATCCGGAGAGGCAGTCTTTGTTTGCTCATTAGTATTGTATAGGTATACTATGTAAATTCTGTTTAAAATGTGTACTGCACATGCCTAATTGCTTACAATATGTACCCACAATAAATAAATGCATTTGTTACAGGTTCTGGTTCAGATGGTGGAGGACTCTTAGCAGTATTAAACAATCAGCAGTTGCATCACTCACGACCCACTTCACCATCAAAAATGGTGACATCCAAGAATGCTAAGAACAACCAACAACCTAGTTCAGCCTCTAAACCAGAAAACAACAGAGCTCTAAGTCCAACAAACATGAAGAAACAACCTCGAGGTGCAACAGGATCACAAGATGGCTGCAAAACTCCCCCAGGATTCTCTTCCAAAGATCCTAGTCCTCTAATTCCAGCACGAAGGGCTGGTGGGGATTCTCCTCCTAGAGTAATAAAACGGAAAGCACCAGCACCTGTCTCTGATGACAAACCAGCTGCTACTCATCAACAGCAACAGCAGCAACAGCAGCAGCAACAGCAACAGCAGCAGCAGCAACAACAACAGCAGCAGCAGCAACAGCAGCAACAACAAAAGCAGCAGATGCAGCAACAGCAGCAGCAGCAGCTGCAGCAGCAACAGCAACAGCAGCAGCCTCAATTTAAAGATATTCCTCGAACCGTAGTATCACCACCACCACAGACACCCAAGGCTTTACCCAAAAATGTGGAATCTCAGCAAACAAAGGCAGGTGATGCCAAAGCAAGAGCACCTGGACCGCAACCTAAAGCAGTTCAACCACAAACTCAGGGTCAACCTGCCCAGAATCAACCTCAACACCAGCAGTCTGCCTCCCTTCCTAAATTTGAAGTTACACTTAGCATGTCTGACAATAGTAATAATACCAACACAGATCCACAGATGGTAGCAAGCTCCAGTACAGAGCAGCTCATTGGTGGTGCTTCTTCTCCTGCGCCCCTTAGACCAATCAATAGAATTGAAGACGTGAACACCATTAAGAGAATACCCAAAGCAGGTTGGATATAACTTTAATGTTACACCCTTTAAAGCATGTATTTGGCATACATTTGGGAAAAAGCTAATGTTCCTACTTGAGCCTTGCATAACTACTAAAACTTTACACAAATAAAAATATTTAGTAAATATTCTCCACTTATCTTACTGATTAAGTGTAATCAGTACTAAAACTTTGTTAATGGAGTCATTACCAGGGTGCATCTTAATTTTATTTCAGACTAACTTAACTACACATAAACTATAAGATTGCTTTATATCTAGATGTATACTCTTTACAACTACTTGTAACAAATTTATGTAAGGCTAAAATAAAATTCTAGGCTAAATTGTAAATATGCACCATAAAAAGGACTGACTTTTGTATTTACATACATTTTTTAAATTGTATAACAAGTTGAAATTAATTATAAATTGTACTGTACTGTGATAGTTCTATAAAAAATCAACATAATTTTCTTGATTTAATTTGTGATTATGTATTTTCAAATCACTCTGTATACTAAGGTTTTAAGCATTGAAAATAAGCTTTTATTTATTGTTATCTGATCAAGAAGCTTAGTTTTTGATTCATGGTTATATTATGCATGTTTATATCTCTTAAGCAAGCAACATAATTTTCATTATTATTTTTCAAATAATTTATGCTGGTTGGCATTTTATAACTTATATTTACTTAATTTACTTGAAATGTGATATATGTTGACTTTCTAACTTCAGTATGGGTATCTGTGAATATTATTTCAATTTTATCTGTATTACATGTAATACAATCTGCAATGTATTTAATTTAAAAATATAATAAATAAAAATAAAAACCATAAACATATTGGCCCTAAAGCATTAATTAAACATTTTCATATTTATTGACAGCAGTTGAAAATTGAAACCCCTTTCTGGAAGCAAGGAAGTATAGGACTGGGATAATGGATATTATAGGTATTCATACTTTTTATAGTATTTATTGAGCACCCGCATGCAATAATGGGGTAAATCTCAAAACACCTAATTGAGCTACAGTCAAATAAACATTTCAGAAGATAATATTTCAATAACAGCTGTCTACAATATTTCGAGACCTCACAGGTCTTTATCTGGCAACATTTGGGAATGTTATTAAATTTTAGATGAGTCGTATTTCTTACGACTCATCTAAAATTTAATAATTTTTCGCTTCACTGTGGTGTTCCAATACAGTTAAATCTCGATAGATTTGGGAATGTATTTACTGATGTATTAATGGTACCTGAATTGAATTATAAGATATATAATAATAGTGAAAAAAGACTTACCCCATTATTGCATGAATGTTCAGAAAAATTCAACTTTATTCAAAATAATAAAATAAAACACTGTAATTTCTCTGCGCTTTTAGATACACTTTGATTTTCACCACCAATTAGAAGCAAGAAACTTATTTACAGGCATAAATAATATTACAATTCAATCACCTGTTAATCTTATATGTTCAGTAGTCACATAAGCATGTCTCATTAGTCACTCTCACTTGAACTGCTGTCAGCTTGTTGTGATTGAGGTTTGGTTGCTTGTTCAATAAATTTGCTCATAAACATTTTGCCTGTGAGACTTTTGAGTAAGATAATAATTCCATGAAGGGGTTACCAGCCCCTTGCATGTCAGGTTTGATTTTGGGGTTTCCTTCCCCTAGGTGAAATGCCTTCACTACTGCTTTGGGGTTTCACCTACCCCCCATGTACCCTGTGGACGGGGCCCTCACCAGGTACTACCCACCAGGCCATTGGGACCTGGGGCTCACAAAAGGGCAGGGTCGCCACACCCTGGGATGGGCTGACTCAAGGAGTGTCCCATCCTGCTACCCGCAGAAGAAAATTGGCTCCAACATTTAGGAAGAATGACTCCAGAGAGAATCCCTAAACAAATAATCGAATATAAACTGAAAGGACGAAGATCAATAGGACAACTTAGGAAACTATAGATCGATGTGAGACCGGAACAGGCTATAGCCTAATCCATGGAGGTAGAAGAAGAAGACATTTTGCCTTTTTCTAATAAGTAACAGGGTAGGGATTTGACGTCATCTAATTTGGCCTTCCTAACACCAATATTCGGAGCTGTCACAAATTGTATAGTTTGAAGCTTATTCTTATTAGGAAATACCTTGTATGTTTTTAATAATCCAATGTTAGAGTAATTTTCTTGAACAAATAAAGTACCATCGGACTTGTAGGATATTGTGACTTTGTGGGTTCGTGAAATGAAAAGTCCAATTGCTCCACTCAAAAATGTTCTTTATTTCCACCGACTTACAGTTAAACACTTGCCAATTACACAGAATTACGTAATGCACACAATTACGATTCACCAGTTCGTCCGTTGCAGTTCCACTGTACGCTCACAATTACGTAAATTCTTCCGTTGCACGCACACAGTCTTCTCGTCCGTTCACTAACACGGCGCTACTTCGCTGCTTGCCGATCACTGACTGACTGACTGACTGACTCAATTCACTCACTGCAGCCCTTTTTATAGGAATATCGCCGTGTTCTCAAAGCCTCTAGTTTCTGTGAATTACCGCGAAGGTTCCAGATGGCAGTGGAAGGGGGGGGGGAAGAGGCGGCCAGCGACAAGTGACATTTCCCTAATCATCCCCTCAGTTAGTGACAGAGACTGATGGGTGGGTGTGGCTTGGCTGCCTCTGGCCCCTTACTCAGCTGTCGTTGGTTGTGCTTTCTGCTAATTGGGTGACAATATCATCCGAGCCTTGGAAAGGTTAAGTCCTTTACTTGGTAGTTTCAACTGATTACTCTGCCTTAGTGCTGTACCATAATCTAACACAATTCCCTTAAGGACAATGAAGGAAGGTTTCTTAGCATTTTTTATTATGTTGATGTAATCGCTAGGTGTTTCAATGACTTCTGTTTTCTTAATTTTTTGTGAATATGTAGCAAATCTGAGCTCATTTTGCTTTGTTATGACTGTGTAACAATCAGCTGCCGGATAATTAAACAGTGAGTGCATAACTCGTAGAAACCATGCAGCAGTGTAACAAAACACATGCTACAATCTCTCTGCTGTTTCTTAGAAGTATAATGAAACACTGAACGCGTGACTCATAGAAACATGCAGCATTGTAACAAAACATGTGCTACATTCTATTGGAGGTTTCTTAGAAGTATAATGCTGATCCAGTATTACAGAATAGACACTGAGGATTCCAAATTTCATACACTCGGCATAAATGGGGTAACCAGACTTACCCCATTATGTTGTTGTTTTTAAATGCTAGGCTTTGGCAATGAAGCCATTAGCTCTCTTGCTCTCCAATATTTCTGTGTAGTGGATCTGGCAGGTAGGGCTTCACAGGTTAAAAGATGTTGTTCAATCATTTCCTCTTCTTTATAGCATAAATGTAACCGTTTTTTAAGTGGACACCAATTTTTTGCTTGTAATGGTGGTTATATCATCCACTCACTTTAACCCCCAATATGTCTGGAGGACCACACCTGTCTTTGGTTAATGGGTCCATCGGACCTGGCCAGGAGGAGTTTTAAAGTCCATCGGCTTTTTTCACAAGCACCAATTGAGGAACATTTGTACGCCGTGACAGGCCAGCGTAACTTACCCCATTATTGCATGCGGGTGCTCAGTTGCATTATTTGTTATAGTGTGTGTGTGTGTGTGTAGTGTTTAACGCCCGCTTTTACTACATATGGCACCGCAGGCCATCGCTGATGATATATGAGATGAAGATGGAGCACCGGTGGAATGAGATGCCGGGAGAAACCGGAGATCCTGGAGAAAACCCGCCCCAGTGCCGTGTTGTCCCCCACAAATCTCACTTTGCGGTTGCCTGGGATTGAACCCAGGCCGCCTTGGTGAGAGCCAAGCGGTCTAACCACTGAGCCACGGCGCGGCCATTATTTGTTATAAATGAGGCCCAATTGCATACGGAGAATTTTAGGATCGAGAATATATACATGAAAGGAAGGATTAATATCTTCAATGTTCTAAAAAGATCTTTGCAGGAGCATCTGCTATGGGTGTTTTTAATGATTCTTATAACCTTCTTTTGCAAAGATTTTTTTTTTTTTTTTTAACTTTCGACTGAGCTGACCCAAAATAATATTCCATATTCCATGATTGAGTTAAAGTATGCATAATGCACTAATTTAAGTGTATCAACAGAACTCACATTAACCAGCTCTCGGATAGCATAACAGGCAGATCTAAGGTAAGATATGCTTTATGTAAGCTTTCCAATCTAAACATCTGTCAACTTGAAGGCCCAGAAATTTTATGCTGTCAATTTTTTCTAATAGCAAATTTAATCCCAATTTCTATTTGAGTATGTGACGTATGACAAGTTATAAATTTAACAACTTTTGTTTTGTCTAGCTTCACGGATAATTTGTTTGCTTTAAACCAACATGACGTACAGTTCAAATCATAAATCAGTTTAATAAATACATCATTTAAATTTGTATTGGTCACCAGGACACTAGTTCATCAGCGAAAAGAACTGTACTTCCAATATCCTTTATATAAAGTGAGAGGTCATTTATATAGATCAGAATTAGTAAAGGCCTAACACTGAACATTGGGGTACTCCATGAGTTACAGCTTTCCAATTCGAAGTTTGTTTTTCATAACCAATTTCACTAGCTACTTTGACACTCCATGTTCTTTCATTTAGATATGATTCAAACCAACTTAAATGTTCATTTTTTAGTCCATAAAATTCTAATTTTGTTACAAGAATGCCATAACACAATCAAAAGAATTTGCTAGATCACAGATAAATTCCAGGCAAGTAAGTTTATAAGTTGCATTATTTGTCTATATTCCCTTTCCAAATCCAAACTGTTCACTGACATTTTTCAAGAACTTTTGAAACAATTGGCAAGAGAGATATTGTCCATTATTTGAAACATTATTGTGTTTGCCTGTTTTTAAAAGAGGTTTAACAGTTGAGAATTTCATCCTATCAGGAAAATTCCAGTCTTTAGAGACTTGTTGCATAAATAACTACAACACAATACAATACTTTATTCATCACATTACACTTACATAGTTGAGCAGGTGCTCGTAAATTGGTGACTCGTCAAAATATTAAACCTAAACTTTAAGATCAGAAATAAGTCTACAATATTTACAATACAATATGTTACAAAGTATAATAAAGCAAGAGAATATTGATTATGTACAATATCTAGAGTATACAGTTTTCCTAAAGTTGAACAGACACTAAGATAATTGAGATCACAGTGCATCACCCATGTATTCCTGAATTGAATAGTATGCTTTGTTGGTGAATAAACTTTTGACTGTTTTCTTAAAAACATTTTGGTTTTGGATTTCCCCAACTGTTTGTGGCAGTTTATTATGTATTTTAATTCCGATATATTGTGGACTTTTCTCGAGCAGTGCTAACCTATGAGTAGGGTATTTTATATCTCTTTTTCCTCTTGTGTTATGACTATGATGATGTTGATTTTTTTAGAAAACTGTTATAATTACTGTGTACATATAGATCTAGATTATACATATAGACACAAGGTTGCGTGAAAATTCTTAATGTTTTAAAAAGTGGTCTGCACGATGCTCTATAACTCGAGTGGGTCATTATGTTTATGATTTTCTTTTGAATTCAGAAAAACTAAGGGGAACACTAATCTGTGAGGAGCATGATTTTAGAACTTTTGTAGTTATTTCATCATAACCAGAAGAATTCTTCATTTTAAAGGAGTAAATAATTTTATTTATTTCAGAAGGCATAGTTAAATTGACTTTAAATATAGGCACAACTTTTGTGAAACTTGATCTCAGAAATTCTAGTGCTGCATGTTTACTTCCATAATTATATGTAGTTTTCTATTACATTTAAAAAGAATTTATTAATCATTTCTGCAACTTCAAGAGATTTGTTAATTTCATGATTGTCAATACTGAGTATTATTGAATAATTTCCTAAAAAGTGTTTATGTGTTACAGATTTTATTATATTCCAAGTGGTTTTTATTTTATTTTCTGAGTGCTGAATTAGTTTATTATAATGCAATAATCTAGCTGCATTTATTACCTTCTTTGAAAGTTTACAGTACGTTTTGTAAGAGTTTTTCAAACCTAAATTGTTTCTGATTCTAACTTGCTGATATAGTTCTCTTTTACGCCTGCATGAGGTTCTAATTCCTGAAGTGATCCACACATTGTCTCTTTTGAAGTTAAATGTTTTTTAAACTTGAATGGAAAGCAAAATTCAAAGTGAGATTTAAAGCATTTAAGAAAGCTATTATATTTATTGTTGGTTCCATTTGCCTCATAAGTTTGTTTTCATGATTCAAATTATGATAAATTCGTCCAGAGTATTTTATTTTCCAATATTTATTTAGGTTTGAGCTTTAAATTTATCTTATCAACACTTAGAATTTGTACATTGCACAGTCCATTAGCTTTTGATGATCTGGAGCAAAATTTAGTCATATCTGAATTTACAATGTGTATGTGTGTGGTATGTGTAAATAAAGAGCTAAGCTGTTCCCTTTGATGACTCGAATTCAGATAATCCACAGTTATGTTGCCACATATGACTAATTCTCTCTTTGTTTTAAATAAAAGGTTCAGAGCATATTCTAATTGCTTTATAAATACTTGAAAATTTCCTAAAGGAGGTTGATAAAGATTTTCCTCACATGCAACTGGGTCCTTTAATTTTCTTTTAGTGACTAACAACCTGGTGTACAGTCTTATCTTTACATTAATAATGTCACACTGAAATAATAATCAGTTAAAAGGATTGGAACTAAATAATATTACAATTGCAAGAAACAAGTTTACAGTAGATAAGTTAATGAATACTAAATGAGAAGTACAAAAGTCAACATTATTTACTGTATTTGGTTCAGGAGTTTAGCTATGACGTGTTTGACACAAGTGAACCTGAGATAGCACTCCATTTTTTATTCCCATCCTTTCTTTTGCGGGACAATAAATATTACTTATGTGAGGTAGCATCATTAATACATTAGATTACCACATTAAACAAAACAATCATAACCATACAATACTTAAAATAAACCTGTTAAACATGTAAAACAATATGACCATACAAGAAACCACGTCTTTGGTAGTATAGTGGTCAGTATCCCCACCTGTCAAGTGGGAGACTGGGGTTCGATTCCCTGCCAGGGAGGTTAATTGACCTACGTCTGCGAAGTCTAGGGCGTGGCGGCCAAGTCCCACTTCACTACCTAGAATTAGTCCCACTTCACTACCTAGAATTACTTCAATCCCGCTACCTCCATATTGCCATGGACTGAACCTGGTGTATACCTAGTCTCGTTATTCATCGTGAGCTCAACATTCCTTCCATAGCAGAATATGTCCATATCCGTTCCCGAACCTTTTATCAAAATCTCCCACATAATTTCAATTCCCTCATTCGCAATTTAGGTAAATATGACCTCGACCCGGGTGAGAAGTACAAACGGTTGAGACTAGTTTTAAGACAATAAGACAATGCCTATAACTTCACCCAGAAATCAGACAGCTTCTCCAAACATAACCTCTACCATCATTACCCCTCCCAAATAAAAAGAGTTTCATAATCAGTAGCCCTGATTTGATAGAAGACAGAGGTACTGCCTCAGGTCTTCTAATGTCCACTCCTGCAATGAAGTGAGTTCTTGTGGTGTTCGACAGTGAACACATCAGGGAATCAGCGAGCGAGTTAGCGACTGCGACGAAGAGATTTGTCCTTCAAACGAGTTTGTATCAACCGTGGGTGAAGTGCGGTGAGTGCTGTTACAGGGGATTGCAGACATCTTGGGTTCAACTCTCCAATAAGTCAACCGTCAGGAGGAAGAGGCCACGACAGTGTGTTTCGTTAACGCGAAGTGAGTGTATGGGGTTTAAGGGATGTCACAGCTAGGTCATTTGGACTGTACGAAGAAAAGAGAAGAGAACATTGTGGAACAAACTGAAATGAGAGTGAACAGTGGAGTTAGTTCAGATTATTAAAATACATGAGTGAATTAAGGTAACTAAATGAGATAAACAAAATGACAGTGAAAATTGACTAAAGTAACAGTTTAGAAAACTGTAGGAAATTAAGCCATATAGTTAGACTGGGTTACAAACGAATTTCCTTTTGTTCGAGATTTGGAGTCTACTTTGACTCCGGTGTAGGAGAGAAAAAGGATATTATCAAGCATGCGCTTAATTATCTGGAGTAATCTCTCTCTAAAATAAAAATCACTCATGTCATTAGGTACACTCAAACAAATATATTTTTTCTGCTTGAAACAGTTTGTTTAATTAACGACCTTCAACATTAAGTAATAAATTGGTGTTGAATGAATTTGATGAAATGGTGCTCAAATGAACCCAGGGTACACAGAGTTTAGAGTTACACAACATTCATCTTTCAGAATAAGGGAAAGCGCCAAAGAAAAAAAAAATCATCCTTAAAAGGTTTGAATGAATAGATCCAAACTGAAAAAGTTCAATGCCATAGCCAGAATTTGAACCACGGATCTCCCGGTCTCCGTGCAATTGCTCTAACCAACTGAGCTACTACGGCCAACGTGCTGACATGACATTGAATTTTCCAACTGACTCGCATGTTTCCCGGTAGACCACTAAGGGTTCTCATATGCTATGAGACATGCACATTTTTGTGGCGACTTACTATGTTGTAAGTACTTAAATCCCAGGCTTCATAGTTAAACCACTATGTTGCTGGGACTTAAGTACCTACAGCATGGTAAGTCGCCACAAAAAGGTGCGTGTCTCATAGCATATGGGAACCCCTAGTGGTCTACTGGGAAACATACGAGTCAGTTGGAGAATTTAATGTCATGTCGGCACATTGGCCATAGTAGCTCAGTTGGTTAGAGCAACCGCACGGAGAGCTCTATTCATTCAAACCTTAGCCTACGCACGGCTAGTGTGAAAGAAATGATTATTTCCATCAACCTTAAAATTTATAATCTTTCACAATTAATAGCAGACCGTAGCAAGAATCGAGATTAAGGCACTCTTGATTCATTCTATCTTCTTATGCACTTTTACTATCCTTTAAACGTTTTGGCTGCCAAGCTACTTACAAAGCGTCGCACGCCTGCAGACTGCCACACCTTTCAATTTCAAGGCAGATGGACTAAGTGGGCAAACTCTATCCAGTACTTGGGAGTCAGGCTGTTCAAAGTCTTTTTGCGAACAGCCAGGGACCATTTGTGGCGGGTGCAGGGAGCAATTGACTCGCGGTACTCTATGCTGGGTTTTGGTTCTATCTCTTCCAAGCGCCCGTAGTTCCATTAATACTGTATGCTTGCGAGATCTAGCCAAACTGCTCCACAAAACCTCATCTCTAGCATATGAGTATGATGAGATTATGCGCTGGGTTACAAAATTCTACGCCAATTTGCCAAAACATTGAGTTGCCCTGGTCAGGTCTCTTTGGGGAAGGAACGCAAAAGATGCCCTTCCTTCCTTTACTTTTTTTTTGTAATTTACGTGCTTCAACGTTGTCATATCGGACGATGAATGGAATGGGATACATGATGCTCAAATGAGCCCGGGGTCCATGGAGCTTAGAGTTACCCGACATTCGTCCCTCAGGATAAGGGAAAACCCCGGAAAAACCTTATCCAGGTAACCCACTCTTGTCGAAATTCAAACTCGGGACCTCTTGAACGTGAGGCAGACATGCTACCACCACGATACCGAGGCGGGCATCTTTCATTTGTCTAATGCTGAAGTTAAGCGATTATTTAGCTAACAAACGAAGTGAAAATAAAGAAAAGAAGTAGATCAAACATAAAAATACCCGATTGAATTCCAACTCGTGCATGTTTAAGTAGCAACAAAACTCGTTGCATCTATTAAGAGTTTTGAAAAGAGGTGGCACAAACCAGTGGTAAAAAGTACCTCACTGGATCATCAACTTCCACTTAAGTCGGAGATTTTTGGGTAGCTAGGGATCTTTGTGTTATTTATTATGAGAATACGCTTTAAGCAAGTCTTTAAATCGTCCAAGAGCAACATACATTTGAAAATGTACACACTCATTTACAAAATCTTTAGAGCACCTATGCGAGCAAAGGTGATTTATTTTTCCCGTCCCTCAAATTTATTTGTCCGTCTATTTTCTCAAACTATAATTTCGTCGGCCCTCCTTAAATGAAGTTGTGGGCAAATGCGCAGTTGATCAATTTATAAACTAGGGCATGTTTTCAATGCTACAGTAATTGTGAAGTTGACTGTTTGGAGTATGCGCTTATGAGTATGGAGTATGCTATTTGGAGTAGGTTGTTTTCTTGACAACAGATCCTTTTTATTGGCGCTCCTAAACTGCTGTGATTCTCGGCGTCCCGTTCTATATGTGGCATGTTTCCAATGCTACAGTAATTGTGAAATCGACTGTTTGGAGTATGCGCTTATGAGTATGGAGTATGCTGTTTGGAGTAGGTTGTTTTCTTGACAACAGATCCTTTTTATTGACGCTCCTAAACTGCTGTGATTCTCGGCGTCCCCTTCTATATATTGCGTGAGCACAAGGCGCGAGAGACTGCTTGATTTTGTTCAGATACCTCTGTATCATTTTTTTTTTACGTACCGTAAGTCTACTGCACTGGGTTACCATCTTTACTTTCCTTCCGAAGGAAGCCATGCTAAGGATTGTTACGTCTGAATAGAATTGGTATATATGTCTATCCACTCTGATAATTGTATACGATATGGGATAAAATACAATAAGTCAGTAAAACAATAAGTAGATAATGCATAATAAATGGTTGCTATATAGCGATTGAAAGAATGCAATCTTTGCAAACAATTGAATAAACTACAGAAGCGCAATCCTACAACAATAAAGAAACACAATTATTTGATAATTAAAGTACAATAATATATCTGTAAATCAGTGCTAAAATATTAATAATAATTCTTTATTTTCACTTCTAATAGTTTAACTATCCATCACATGAACACAGAAAAAAATCATTAGCTGAAAATGCTCAAGTCTTACCAATATAGCTCAGATATTCTTGAACATAACTGCTTGAGATTTATGAATATGTTGAATTTATTTACATGTTTTACTAAGGAATTTAAATACGATATATTTGACCTGCGTTTGTTTAGCAAAACTAAAATTTAATGCAGTTGCTAGTGAAACGTCTGGGAGAGAGATGAGGAGGCGCAATGGACCACGGCCGGAATCTTTTATTGAACAAAATAATTATTATTTCGCATTATAGTTTATATCCGCAGACATCGATACAGAAGTGATAGTATATTCTTTTGCTACATTCCTTTACAGATAATGTGTTCATTAACATGCTCAAGAACAGCAATGTGAACAGCAACAAACACGTTCGCACTTCCAGAGAGTATGGAAGTCAGAGGCAAGTGCGTACCGCACAGAACATCTACTTGTAGCACTTGCTGTGGCACTGTGGGGCTTCTGGGCACCTATGAGAGAAATGTGTGGTCCTCTGTGAGTTTGCTGCTGCAATCTTTTGACACGTCAGAAGTAATTTGTTGTGCATTGTTTTATTATTGTTTGACAATTATTTCCAGACATTATAGGTAAGTATTTTGTAATCTTGACTATGAGGGTTTGTTTTATTGCACCCCTGGTCATTTTAAAAGTAAGAACATCTATTAAACTGTGGTCTTTCTAGCATGACATAACCTAAATTGTTGACAATTTGCCGCATTGCTGTCAGTAGTAAATAAAGTAAATAGTAAGGTATAAATGAAGTTGGATGCATTTTAAACGTGTTAACTAGAAAAACTCAGTAAGTTTCTGTTACCTAAGAATATCGTAGGTTAAGAAATATGATGTCATTGCTCTACCTGTGGGCGTGTTATATGGTACCAAAATATATCTCTGCTGACTTGGGTGGAATTAAAGAATGCTAGCAGATGCATGCTCTTGGATGAAGAACCAGTGCAATAGAATTGTAACTTTGGTCAGTGCGGTAAATTTTCATTGAGAAACCATGTGTATTATTTACTCGCTGAAGCTCAAGTATTGAGTAAGAATGTTAAGAATTTTTTTTTCTCCTTGCAGCAAGTAAGTTGTAAAAGAGAATAATTGACAAGGGGAACCACAAATATTTTACTCAACCAATAATGGTGCAATATCCATAAACTATTACATGAGATCTAAAAAAGCAGTCCAAAAGTAAAAATGGCAATCAAAGTACTATGAAGGAACACATACTATGATTTATTAATGTGAAACACTGGTGAGTCGCGATCAGAAACTGATCTCCATGGTTGTGTGAATAGTATGTCTTGATATACTACAATAGTATGTCATAATAGTGTGGCTCAAGATCTTAACAGTCTTGAGGGCCAGAATATGAATGTCAGTTGGAATGGATTGTCAGGATAAAACTATCCAGAATTTTCCTTATTTTGAGATGATGAAAGCCAAGTGCACACACTATTTCCACCCCTCACCTTTTCTTAGGAAGAGAAGAAAAGATTGGTTCTTATGATTTTACTAGTCCAAAAAGGGAAAGAATTCGCGATAAATTATTATACATAAGGCAAATTTTGTATACTGAGTTCGTTTCATTTTAAACATCAATTCTCACTAAAGTTAGCTCTATAATAGGATCCTCTGATGTCAGATGCAACTTGAAGGTAACAAACTGTATCCACAACTTGAGGGCTCTCAGTCTCAAAGCCTGTCCAAGATATTGAGGGCCTTCAGCCTTAAAGCATAGCCAAAACATCAATGTTGCTAAAGCCAAATGATGGGTAGGTACCAGTCATTCTTCATTTCAGCTCTGCCATCATGACTGTTTTTCGGTCCAACATGTGACAATTGTCCTATAAGATTGTCCTATTGTCCTATATTTTAAGTTCTGGGAAATCGAGACCAAGTGTATCTCCCAATAATGCAACCATTGGCTATTACACCTGAAAGGAGCATCCTATCACAGATAAGCTTCGTTCTTCTCTTAAAGAATCAGAGCTATTTAAGTAAAGCATTACATCTCTGAACAAGGTTCAAAAGTAAATAATGAAATCTGATATTAGAAAGTTCAGATATGTATCCTAGGGCCTTTGTTTTTAAGAGAATTTCAGAATAATTACTTAAAGGAAATAGTGTGATATAATAGGGATGTCTGTTCAAAATGTATTTGTTATAGGTGTAACATATAGCTTCAACATATGATCTTGAGAGCAAACAAGAGAGAGAGAGGGAGATTCATTTGTAATGAATGCATAGAATCATACCTGTGATGATGCAACAATACATGAATTGTATTTGTATGCTAAGTATATATTACATCTGCATGCTTTTGTGATGTGAAATTAAATATTTGTTTATATTAAATTTATTGGGAGTCGATTAATGACACTAAACAACACTTTTAAATTTTTCCAGAACTAGTTTCAGAGGCCTTCCCTCTATCCTCAGCCGGACATCGACTGGTTCTCCTTGGTGTAGCTGGCAATATTTTGTCATCAGTCTCCTCTGGTGGCAGTTCGAGGAACTTGCTGAACAAATCTTTCTGTGGGATGTCGAAATTGAATACTTTGTTCCTATTTTTTTGAAATAAAGATTTATTCCCATTTGGACAGTTCTTGTTTTCCTGTTGTATGTTTTAGTAATTTTGGTTCTGGTTCTGAAACTAGTTTCGGGAAAATTTAAAAGTAAGTGTTGTTTAGTGTCATTAATCGACTCCCAATAAATTTAATTTATACAACAACACTGTTTTCAACACTTCCATGAAAGGATTTGTTTATATGTTGCAAGAATTGAGATGGTGAAGAAGGGGTGTGTGTAACTTGCTACTTTTTGACAGCATTGCAGCTCTTCATGTGGAGAAGGCAATGGCCGTCATGTATGTTCTTTTAAAAATTAGAACATGTTTGATTGTTAGAAAATGACATATATAAAATGGTGGACAACTGCTTCATAAATTAATTTAAGAAATGGTGCAGTGAAGCAAATGTGCAGTGAAATGAGTGGTTGTTGATGGAAAACAAAAGACTATTTACACAATCTCATGAAGGATAGGGGAGTTGTGTGACAAGGTTCTTTCCAACTTCAAAGTTTCCAGGAAGTGTACTGGTCAAATGCATCCAAGCTGTAGCATTTCACTCTGACATACTGGGACTTCCTTTTTTTGAATCTTTGTATATTCGACAACTTTGTTCCTTTCAAAGTAATACCCCTCAGATATAATACACTTGTGCCAGATATTTTTCCAATCTTGGAAGCACTTCTAGTACTCACTTTTTATTACATCTATGTCAGAGATTCTGTTTTTATTGCATCAGTGGTGGCAAACAGTGGTCTTACATGGTCCTCCTCAACTTCAGGAATAGAAGCTACAGAGCCATGAGTAGGAGCATTGTTACAATGCAGTTTCCATTAGTGGTTTTGCCACAATTCATCAACCTCTCTGATAGTGATTTTTTTATATTGTCATCAGTTATTGATGTGTGAGAGCATGCAGAGTGGTCATTATCTTTGTCTTCTCTATCCTTTTTGAAACGTTTCTACCACTTGTAAACTTGTATCTTACTTATAGTAGATGCACCAAAAGCGGCAATCAACATTTCAAATGTGGTGTTGCATTTCATTCCATTTTTCAAGAAAAATTTAATGTTAATAGTGTAAAATGTTGTGGAGCACTCGAAAACATATATAATCTTTTCCACTGTCAGCAATAAACTAAATATCCAAAGCAGCTGTAAATGCACACATACATCAGGAACATGTGCACCAGCAAGGTAAAAATAAAGTTTTGTTAATCAAATGTATAAAGACTGCAAAATGAAAAAATTCTCTTTATATTTTGGATCATACATCATACACCATTTTATACTGTTGTATTGTAAGTTGATTTTGCTATGAATTACTTGTGAATGGGAAGTTGAAATACGAGAGCAAGTAAATAAAGACTGATTGTAATATTATACAAATAAAAATATTTAATTATCTTCCACTTATCTTAAGAAATTGATGATAATACTTCTATCTTCTTTATATGAGATTAATTTTGTGAACATTTGCCCACATCTTCAGTCGACACACTTCGTTGTCAAGGATACCATGTATTTACGTATTACCAACATCTAAAGACAAAACAAACCTAAAAACAGAATCAATTGCCAGTATGTCTTTCACCTTTTCTTGCTGATCTTTTTATGAGTTTTTTCGAAATTCAAGTCACTAAAGCTTTTCCTTTGATTTTTAAAACATGGTATAGATATTTAAGTTTGAATTTATGAGTCACTATGTTTACACTCAGTCTTCACTTACTTGTTGTTGTATAATTGAAACGTTTTCAAGATCGTTCGATCTCATCATCAGCTCCATTAGCTCCATATGGTATAGATATGTTGATGATATGTTTGCTATTGTTCCTGAAAAACAAAATAATGCTTTAAAATTACTAAATTTACAAGATAAAGCTATAAAATTCACATTAGAAACTGAAATTAATGGATGTCTTCCTTTTCTAGATTTGAAAATAAATAATAACAAATTAGATTTTGATATTTATAGGAAATCTATTCATATTGATAATTACATAAAAAATAAAAGTTTTATCATAGTCCTTAAACAACAGAATATTAATACTGCTTTAATTAATGGTTTTAATAAAGTTTTTATACAAAAGAAAATTGAAAAATTTAAATATGAAAAAAGTATTAATGATATTTCTTCTCTTATGAATTTAAAAAAATTACGTACCATCCTTGGGTTAGTAAACATTTTAAATTTTTTTTAAAGAAGTTGGTATAACTTTAGTTCCTCAAAATAAATATAGTATTAAAAATTTATTACAATTTTCTAAAAAAGATAAAATTACTAATAATAAAAAGTCTGGCATTTATCAATTTAATTGTTTAGATTGTGATCAGGTTTATATTGGAAAGACGAAACGTAGTTTGGAAACCAGAAAGAAAGAACATTTTCCTAACATTAGATATAAACAAATTGATAAATCGGCCGTAGTAGATCATTTTTGGTCATTGAACCATGAAATAAATCCCGAAGTTAAATTATTAAAACAATTAAATGTTCCCATAGATTTAATAGTTTGGCAAAAAATATTTATTTTAAAAAATAAAAATCACGTAATGAATTTTGACATACCGGCAATTGATTCTGTTTTTAGGTTTGTTTCATCTTCAGATGTTGGTAATACGTAAATACATGGTATCCTTGACAACGAAGTGTGTTGACTGAAGATGTGGGCAAATGTTCACGAAATTAATCTCATATAAAGAAGATAGAAGTATTATCATCAACTTCTTAAGATAAGTGGAAGATAATTACTAAATATTTTTATTTATATAATATTTATTACTCCACTGTAACTAGCTTCATTTTCTGTGTACTGAGTGTAATGTTTTTTTGCTGCGTACAACAATGGCAGAACTATGGAAAAAATGTTGCATGATGCCAATGGATCAGCTCTGATTGGTGGACGAAGCACATGCTCGCTTGCACATGCATTTGCTCACAGAAGATGAATGAAGTAGGTAAATTCACCAGCTGCCTACAGAGAAAATGGAGATGTTACGCAAAGAGCAATACACTGTATTAAAGTCTTGCTTTCGTTTGCAGAAATCTGGCATGGAAGCTTACTGAATGTTGCAGGAGGCAAATCATGATGATATTCTGCCACAATCCATGGCACTTCTATGGTTCAACAAATTTAAGGAGGGCCATGTTTCAATAGCAAAGCAAGGTGGGGCAGGTGCTCCAGCAACAGCACCGACAAATCACAATTGACAGTCTTGCAGACATGTTACAGATATCCCATGGCCATGTTTTTTCAATTCTCCGTAATCGCTTAAAACATGAGACATGTTTTTTGCGTGAAGGGTACCAAGATTATTGACGCCTGAGCAGAAGTTGATGTGGGTGGAAGTGTGTATAGAACTGCAACATCTGCTTAAAATGCATGGGGATGCATACCTGAAAAAGGAACTAAGGGGCAAGCATTTTACTACTTTGGATGCTGTTGTGAAGAAGGCCGAGGCTGTTGTAAAGAAAATTGCAAAAGATGCTTCCAACACATGCTCTGGGACTGGTAGAAGAATTGGGCAAAGTGAATTCAACTCAATGGAGAATACTTTGAAAAAGACCACACCAGTCTGGAACAGGGCTAGCATATTTTATGTGTAAAGTAAGTCATTCTGTATTGACTCACCCTTGTACAATCTGCACTTTTAAGTAAAAAAGTATAACTTTATTCACAACTGTTGTTTTAAGAGCAAACAAAGTACAGTTTGCTATTTTATTGTAAGTAATATAAAGGATAAATCAAAACATTTAGTATCTGTCTTAATTCTCTAACTTATTGATTATATTGTCACGACAACAGGCATAAAAGTTTCGGCACAAATAAGAAAACAGTCAGCGGATAAAGTTTCATGGTAATAATGAGCATTGCTAAGCAGTTAATGATAGTGCGGCTATTATAAACAAGCGCTGGCGGGCAGCGATAACTGAGGTAAAGGACTCGCCAGCATAGATTAAGTTACGCTTCTAGAATGTGATAGAATGATTGGAAATTTCTGGACTGATAGAGATTGTTCAGGTTCTGTCTGACTTTAGAACCATCTAGAGCTACGAATTAGGTATTTTAAGGACGTGACAGCTCGCAAAGTGGAGTAGTTGTGTAACAAGAGTGTTGTAACGAGAGCTAATGTAATCAGCTGTCATGGTTTGTTATTGTCATCGACCTTGGATGATTGTGTTATTATGTGATGTAATGTTGTTACGTGAGAATTGAACAGTGTATCTCTACGGAAATAAAGGAGATTTTTAATTTCTGCAACTCGGTCTTTTAATTCTACGAACCCACAAAGTCACAATATCAAGTTTTTAGACAGTTACCAAAACTAATAATCTGGAAAGATGGTTGGTTCATGGTGCAAATTTAAAAAACAAGTTTTACCTGCTACCGTTACCACACCCAATGGGAAGGGAGTTGTGGATAGTGTGAGTGGTGATCTGAATTTTCAAGTTCATGCAGAAGTTATGGGAAAAAGAACAGTTGTGCAAAATGTAATTGATTTTGCCACAGTAATTCCTAATGAAATGTGTAGTGTTTAACACCCACTTTTACTACATACGGCACCGCAGGCGATGACACTGATGATACATGAGTTGAAGATGGAGCACTGGTGGAATGAGATGGCGGGGGAAACCGGAGATCCCGGAGAAAACCCGCCCAGCGCCGTGCTGTCCACCACAAATCTCACTTTGCGGTCGCCTGGGATCGAACCCGGGCCGCCTTGGTGAGAGCCAAGCGGTCTAACCACTGAGCCACAGCGCGGCCGTAATTCCTAATGTAACTGTAATTCCAATGATGCAGGAAGATAGAGATAAGTTTCAAATTCAGTACAATCTAGCAAAGGAAGTTCCAAATATTAACAAGATACACATCATCGTATTCAAACAATCATGTTTATCTGTATAGCAAGTCAGCATTCATGGATAAGCCAATACAATATATGTGTTTCAGAGACTCATGCTGTGATTAAGGTTATGCAGATGCAGTGGAAATAATGTCTCAACTAAAGTACTAAATTCTTACAATTCACTGGGCATTTTGTCCTGTGAAAGTATGAGGAATAGATGCCATATGTATCTATTTTCTCTTGACAACTCAGTGTAGTTTTCTTAAAGAGATAATCTGAAATTGACTTTATATGTAATGAAGATGATGATGATACTGTATAACTGAATGACATAATTGAAATATTTCGTACTCTCACAATTACAAATAATGGGATTGAAATATTTGCACACTCAATTCTCTTTCACTCACTGTCACTTAGTTACATGATTAATAATGACTGGAACATGGCTATTACAATTTTATTACATTAAGCAAATATAATATATGTTTAGGTAATCTCATATGGCAATGTTTGTTTCTTAGGCAGTGCTAAAGTGCAAACAAAATTAATAAAGTGGTTGTCATTAATGAATCACAGAATTTTGTAAAAGGGGATATGTGTTAGTCGTTTCTTCCATATATGACCACTGAAGAAAATACATTCAGTTTCATCACAGACTAAATATAGGCATGTATTCTGTGTTAATTTTGTTTCCAGTATCTTATTTCATGTACCAAACACTTGCAATTTAGTTTCAACAATAATAAACCAGTTTACTATTTATGTGCATTTAAGCATTGTAAGTGACAAAGGAGGAGATACATAACTTATAATGTTAAAATTTTTCAGAATAATGTGTAATAGAGTACTGCACTTATAGAACTCCTTAGACCTACTTATGATATTACTTTATGCTTACAGGATAACATTAGTTAAAGATGGTGTCTGCAGAGCAGCCATGTTATACTTTAATAAACTTACCATCGGATTCAGACCCACCAAATGAAATGCAATTGAAAATAGATCTTGGTAAGTAGTATTGCAATTTAAAGGTGCTACATATTGTATATCTATGCTCCAGAAGGAAGCAGCCATAACTTGATGTTGGCACTTTAAGGTGGACTTCCTATATTTATCATTATTGGGCTTGGAACTTCATGAAATATAATCTTCATAATGTCATCACAGACAGTGCAGAATGCAATATAAATTCATTTCTCTTAAAAATGAAGCAATATTGACTACTTTTATTTTGCATCTTTTTGAATTTTTTGGTGTTAATGTCTATTGGTCATTTTTTAGGAAATGTACTTTTTGTTGCATTTTCTTCTGGTTTCTTTTTCTTTTAAACATATGTTTTTACATTATTCATATGTATTGTACATTAGAAGATGACACCCCTCCAAAAATGTTTCAAAATGTACTTTTTGTTGCATTTTCTTCATGTTTCTTCTTCTTTTAAACATATGTTTTTACATTATTCACATGTATTGTACATTAGAAGATGACACCCCTCCAAAACTGTTTCTTCTTATGATGAAAGTAATTGAGAAGGTTAACCATTAATGTATATGCAAGCTGTTTGATCAAAGTATGTTTATTTTGTGGCCACTGGGCATGAAACAAAAATGTTTTACTTATCGTAACACATGCAATGAAATATATGGTGAAATCAAGAACCGCGATTGAAATGCTTCATGTAACACGTACAGCGCATGCCCTTCATAGAGTCTGAAAATACTGCATCTAGAGCTGTTGCTCGAGACTTGCTGGATAATCCTCAAATTAAGGGAAGTTTGGGGTTTATCAGTGCTAACTTTTTATTTTGGTAGAAACAACAGCAAGGATAGAAAAAAGTGACAAGAGCATACATGCGGTTATCAAAAAGGTTAAAGGTGTGGAGGAATATTTGTGAAATTGTGTGAAAAATGTCGGTCAAGAAGTTTCTGAGAAAATGTAAATTGTATTAGAAAAGTATGTTGTATATCAGTTATTGCGTAAGATTGATAAAGTTCTGCAAGGTGAACATTTTGACTTGTGTTGTTTTGAAGATGGTTTTTCACCATGGGACATTGGTCATTTCAAGTATGCGCCCATGACATCAGTTGAAGAGAGTTTTTCAAAGTATGAGTATTCTTGAAGACAACCGGCAATCCTTGAAACCTGAGAAACTACAAATGGAATAGTTCTTTATTGCAATGTTGAATAAGAGATATGCCTAATAAATAGGTTTTTCATAGTATATAAATACGTATGGCATATATATTACATAACATTTATAATTATAATAATTAATAAAAATGACATATTTTTAAAATTTTTCAATGTTAAAATTACAAAAATAATTAACGGTCACTTTTTTCGCAAATTTTTCCTTTTTTTTTTTTTTTTCCGAGAATAATATATTTTTTAAGCGATGAATGAGTAAACTTCTATTACAATTCCTTTCTTGGAAGTGTTGAAAACAGTGTTGTTATGATAAATTAACTTTAAAGAGAGTCGATTAAAGACACTAGACAACACTTACTTTTAAATTTTTCCGGAACATGTTTCTGAGGCTTTGCCTCTATCATCAGCTGGCGCTCGACTGGTTCTCATTGGTGTAGTTGACAATATTTTGTCACAGGTCTCCTCTGGTGGCGGTTCAAGGAACTTGCTGAACAAATCTTTCCGGGGGATGTCGAAATTGAATACTTTGTTCCTATTTTTTGAAATGAAGATTTGTTCCCATGTGGATAGTTCTTATTTTCCTGATGTATGTTTTAGTAGTTTTGGTTCTGGATTTATGTTGTGGTTTTTTCCCCAAAGATGTGTTGCAACTGCTGATTTTTCTAATTGTTTATATTTTATGTTTCTAAAGTGTTCCTTTGCTCTTGTTTCTAAATTTCTTTTGGTTTTTCCAATATAAATTTGATTACAGTCATTGCATTCAATTTGATATATACCAGATTTTTTGTTAAATGGAATGGCATCTTTGATGTTTGAGCAAATTAGGTTTTTTAAGGAGAAATGGTTGACTGGTGCTAGTTGAATGTTTTGTTTTTTGAAGACTTTTTTTGAATTTATCATAGGCCCATGGATGGTAAGTGAATTTTTTGAAAGTCATATTAGTTTCTGTAGCTGAGAGGGTTGTGGTTTCCTTTAGTAGCTGCTTCTTTTTTGCTAAGTTCACTTTTTTGTCCACTAATGATTTGGCAAAGTTATTTTTTTGTGCTATTTCAATTATTTTGATGTATTCTGTTTTGTATTCTTCTGCTGTGAGAGGGATGTTTTCCAGCCTGTGTGCTAAACTATTGAAGATTGCCTGTTTGTGGGATCTTGGGTTGTAGCCATTAGCTTAAGCTAATGCTATAGAAGGCTATGGATGAGTTGTATTATTTTTGAACATACTGCGATGTGCTTTTGTTTTCATTTTCACCTGCACACAGCTGAAAAAAATGGCAACATGCAATACATGTGGATTGCATCAGTCAGGACTTCAGGAGTTAGAAGTGTCGCAGTAAGGAGAGTAGTTTGTGAGGTGTGTAAATTTGTTGTGTTGTGGTATTGAAATGCCGAAACAAAAACAGTGAACTGTGTCCTGTTTGAAACAGTATGTTTCAGCGTTTGGCGGAAACATTCTCTACTGATGGAACTTTATTGTTCTGTAAATTGTGCGAAATTAAAGTTGCTGCAGACAAACGGTTCACTGTACAACATGTTGGCCACCAAAAACATTTGCGAGCTCTTTAAAATGTGAAAATTTAAGACAAGCGTTTCAGTTACTGTTAAAAGAAATGGCTTCGACGTCAGGTAACAAGTCATCTTACTTTTATAAAGAATTATGTGAAGTAACGTAAGTGAAGCAGATGTATAATAAATACGACTCATGTATAAATTAATAATTATTTTGCTTCACTGTGGTGTTCCAATACAGTTAAATCTCTATATATTGAAGTGACGTCAAGTCAAGAGGAACACTCGAAAGTTAGATCCAGCCAATTTTTAAAAACCGGACAACATGGAGTTAAGAAAGTTCACATTTGAAAATTTCAACGAACATTTTGGCAACAAGAAAGAAATAAAACAATATTTGAAACTAAAGAAAAAAAGAAGGTTAATATCAGTGGTAAACGTAAGTGAAGCAGATGTGTAATAAATACGACTCATCTATAAATTAATAATTATGTGAAGTGTTAGTGCAAATATTCTGCTAGGAAAATTAAGTAATTCCAAATTACGAGATTTTCTTGAACGTCACACTGGTCATTCAATTTCAGATGAATCAACTTTGCGTAAAAGTTACGTACAAAAATGTTATGAAGACACGTTAAACCGAATATGTGAATGGGGAAAAAATTATGTATCAATTGATGAGACAAGCGATTTAGAGGGGCGTTATGTAGCCAATGTAGTGATAGGTACGCTAGAAACTACTAGTGCCAGACAAATGTTTCTTCTGACAGTGAGAGATTTTTCTTTACTTATAACTTAGTTGTGACAGACAAAAGAACAAGTATGAAAAGCGAAAATATCACAACCTGTATGCTGCAGTTTGGCAATGTGTGATGTGTGATATTTGATTTTATTCATGTTAACTACTGTCTGCTGATTTCAAATAAAATATTTTCATTTGGAAAAAGGGGGTTTCAACAGTTGTTACTGTAGTTACCTGTTACTTTTCATTTTAGCCATGTTATTACTCATTAATTCTTCTCGAAAATTTGAGCGAAATTAATGCAAATTTATTGTAAAATATTCATCTATTCACCACCAATTAAAATTATTAATGCAAATTTTATAAATAATTGTCATCACAAAATCTTGCCTCTGATCATGATGCTTTCTTGAGTGCAGAGCAACGGTCTGTCTATATATAATAAGTGTACAAAACTATTCCTTTAAAAAGTTGTAAGAGAGAAAGAGAGACTCCATCGGACTGTAAAGTAAAAGACTGTGGCACTGAAAGCGGGACCTTTGGTTATTTTGTGATTTAGAACTTTAGCTAAAAATCTGATGTGTTGTACTTCAATGACTTTCTCTATTTTTGTACCAACTATTCTTACAAATGCTTATTCTTCTATCTACTTCATTGTTATTGAGAAAGATATTTGCGGAAATGATGTTATAACATTTTTATAGCTACTATGGAAATAGGGGGATGCAGTTGGCTTAAATGATAGTCAAATCTTTTAAAAGCTGGTTGCTATGTGATAGTTTTGAAATTCCATTCTCTTTGCATGACCAGAACAAAAATGAGTAACTTCCCTGACCCCCTCAGTAGTGTAGATGGTAGCATGTCTGCCTAATGTTCAAGAGGTCCGAGTTTGAATCTCAGTCAGGGCAAGGTACCTGGAAAAGGCTTTTTCTGGGGTTTTCCCTTATCCTGAAAGATGAATGTTCGGTAACTCTAAGCTCTATGGAACCTAGGCTCATTTGAGCATCATTTCATCCACTCTATTCATCGTCCAATATGACTTAACGTTGGAGGATGTAATTTTTTTAAAAAAAAAACTTCCCATTTGATGAAAGTGTTAGTATCTGAAAATTCAACCCAGTGACAAGAAATATCTCAGAAATGGGTTAACTAAAAAAAAAGAGGCATAAATTGTGTGCTTTTAACAGATTTTTTTATTTATTGAAGATATTGTGTATCTCAGTAATGAAGATTCAGGAGTTATTCCCGGAAAATTCAAGAGCCATTAAAATATCTTAAGAGCCATTTTTGAGAAAATCAGAATTTTCAAAAAAAATGTTCCATGTAATGAGTAGTTTGGAATGAGATTTTCTGAAAATCAGTGTTGCATCTTGGAAGATGATTTTAAATACAAAGTTTGATACCTAAGCAAATTATCATTTTTGAGTTACGCTGTTCACAATCAGAGCAGACATACACACACATTTGCTGCATATGGGATCTTTTTTGAACTAATGCATAAGTATCTGTGCAGAAGGCTGTCACCAGTAAGATAGCCAGCAACAATTTTGAGTCTACAGCTGGTTAAATTTATTAGAAACTCAATTTACTACCAGGTCTCATAATAAATTCTAAACATGCCTAACAGCAAATTGGAAGATGAACTTGAGCTGCAAACTGGGTTATATCACATTTGACTCTTCTGGTGGACACACTGAAGAAGGGCTCAAGTCCTAAAAATCTTAGGCCTGCACCCCTCTTAGCCAGACCATCTGTTGTTACCCCTAATACATGCCCAGTCTTTCATATATGGGCAATCAAACAACTGGTACAGCTATAATTTAATAATTATTTTGCTTCACTGTGGTGTTCCAATACAGTTAAATTTCGATAAACTGGTTCAGAAGTAAGTGAAGTTTGAGTGTAAACATAGTGACTCATAAATAAACTAAAAAGCTGCTTCAGAGTTTATCCAATAACCTTGCCGTTGTCATATCAGTTTGAATGTAGTTTTGACTATTAGAGCTTTTCGTGCTGTCTGAGTAGATACTAACTCTGCCCATCTACATGGCAGAGTATTGATATTCTTTGCAAGACCAAAATCTCAAAAACAATAGCAACACCAGTAGGAATAGCAAGCCTAGTTCTGAGGTGAGCGACTCCAGCCTTCACCTTGCCCTCAAAGCGGGATGGGCTCCCTGTTTTAAGAGAAATCGATCTGTGGATCCCTTGCCTCCCTGGACAATATCATAACCCTTGGTGTAATAGCCTGCCAACCTGACTGCCAGTCTCATGCCCGCATATGCAAGGCAAAGGTGGGTGATCATCCAACCGATACAGAGAGGAGATATGGTCAGCATATAGCAACCCAGCCGAAAAGTTGGAAACTCCTCATTTTCCTCATAATGCTGAGTGAGCATCTGTCCTAGACCGCACCCCCCAGGTGTGGGATTGATTTTGTGGCATAGGAACCAGAGCACAACACTCTAGTCCACTATGCACAGTGCAGGAGTCCTGGGCAGTATCACTTCTACATTTGTAATTTGTAATTTATTTCTCATCTTTTCTTTTACATCATCAAATGGAAATACAAAATCAAGATTACAATTATAAAATCCATATAAGGATTATATAAGATTATATATATTTTGTTATATATCTCTCCATATAACATGGAAATCTTCAGGTCTAGTGCTATCAATAAAGGTATAAGATTATACAACAGGCTACAAGAAAATATTAAACAAATGAAGAGCCTTATATATTTTAAAAAGGGAGTAAAACTCTTTTTACTGCAACATTCATTTTATTCTGTAAATGAGTTTTTAAATGTTAATTAGTTTTAAGTGATTGTAAATAATGACAATAGCCATTAATGTAATTTTTATACTATGACGTGTCTGATATCAATCAAAAGGACAAAATAAATTGAATTGAATTAAATTGAATTAAATCATGAAGTAGAGTAAACTCCACATTTGTGAATAATTACTTTTATATAGCATTTCTCTATGGTCTTTATATAGTTTATATTTATTTGCTTTTTCTACTTTAGACTTTTGTGGATCCTGTATCTGTTACAGTTGTTAGTCTTATGAAACTTTTTATATTTATCTTTGTATCTTGAACTGACGTGTCCTATAACATATTGTGACTTTGTGGGTTCGTAAAATTAAAAAGTTCAATTACCACTCAAAAATGTTCTTTATTTCCACCTTGTTCCAATGTCACAATTACAATTTCGTAATGTACACAATTACAACTAAGCCAGTTCGTCTTTCCACGTACACTGGGCGCGCCTTACATTACTGCTCGCCACGACTCACTCAACACAACTCCTGTCGCCTCTCCCGTATTGATCGGCGGCCCGAAGTTTCTCGAGATTTCCTTTTATGGAGGGGGGGAAACATTCTCGAAGCTTCGCCCTCTTTCGGGCGGCAGGAGGAGGGGGGAACGAAGACTCAGCTACCCCTGCAGTCTCCCCTCCCTCCACCGGCTTTCATTTATTGATCGGCATCGTGAGTTTGCCGCTTGGGTAACAATATGTATTATGTTCCAAAGGATGAAATAAATACAATACGTACTGGAAAATGCTATATATTCCTAAATCCTGAAAATCCTACCATGTTGCTTGCCTTTGAATAATAATTTGGTCCCCATGCACTTAAACACTTCTACATAATTTGGGCTCATTTGGATAATAGGACACATCTGAATTTCAGTCAGGGTTAGTGAATGCTCATAATGGTACCATCGCTGTAGCGTCCAGAGACAATGTGCTCCCACTCTTGCAATCTTCTTCACAAAAGTGCAAAGGAGGAAGATCCACCAAGATCTCAAAGGCAGACTGTGGGATAGTGTGCATCATAACTGTTATCAAATAAATTCAGTCTGGCAGTTGTGCAGGCAGGCCATCAAAGCATTGCCACATATGATACAGAGGGCCAGGGACCTGACCACCTTTCCAGCCTTTCAAGGAGCTATGATCCAGTCTGTAACCACTGGACTGACTACATAGTTCTCCGTACTCTTCCTGATGGTGCCTAAAGAAATATTGTTAAAGGTAGCCTCACTTTCTATAAAAACTGCAATGGCCAGTTAACTGCAGTTCAGTGCTTCCCTCCAGGATGATGACTAGCTGATGAAGTTCAGATTCCGTGGATTAACCTGGCCAGTAGTTATACATTAATAGGGATATGTAGGTCTATGAACCATCTACCTTTCAAATTCTGTCTACCAGCCTTTCCAGAGGCATTAAAGATATACTGATAGGACAAAAGTCCCCAGACTTGCAAGATTGTCTGTCTGGTTTGGATATAAAAACCACTTTGGCCTCTCTCCATAGGCATGAAACATACCTCTTGCACAGACAATCTCAAAATATTCTCACTTTACCAGGCACCAATCAATAAGCGGATCAATATTTTACATAAAGAGAACAAGGTAACATTGTTGCTTATTGTGAATATGTGGAAAGCACTTTAGGTTTGGGTCACACTTGGAATGTGGAGCAGATACTCATATTAATTTAGATAATTGTTGGAAATTAATCATTTCTTCACTCTAGCTCTATATAGGCTAAGGTTTTTGATAAATAGAGTCAACATGAACAATTCAATGCCACGGCCGGGATTGAAAATCATGAGATCCTTGGTTCAAATCCCGGGTATAGCATTGAATGTTTCATGTTGACTCTATCAGATACTCATATTTTGTATTCCCATACAAAGACAATAGTAAAATAATGAATCTACTACATACATGCAAAGGATAGAACATGCAAGTATACATCAGTATTAAGATTTGCATTTACAAAAGAGACATACATTTGAAATATTGATGCTTATTTTAATTGGAAAATGTTGCTGATATTTGAATAATTTTTGAGTTATGGTGTTCAGACATGCACTGCAGTTGGATGCATGTACACATACAGAAAAAAAAAAAAAAAAAAAAAAAAAATTTAAGATTCTGGGTTCCTCAAAAAATGCATATCCAATGAAATTTTTATGTCAGATATTTGAGTGGAATGCAGTACATACTTTGGCCATGTACTATGTTCTTGGTAGAGAAAGTAAAAATTGAACATTACTTGAGAATTAGCTATAGTCATATATAAGTGTAACTCTAGCCTCTCGTGCTTTGCGTTAAGTTCAGATCCTTGCTGAGGTCATACTATTCCTCAGTAATTACATTTGTACATTCATTCAGCTACCTTGGACTATGAAATCTGAAGCATAAAAACTCACTATAGCATGAGTTGCATTTCTAATTTAATGCTATTAAGTTCATAATTTCTTTTACAGAGAAAGGTGATGTTAAAACAAAAATAGAAGCTTTAAAGAAAACGATACACATGATTGTTAGTGGAGAGAGATTGCCAGGACTCTTAATGACAATCATTCGGTTTGTGTTACCATTGCAAGATCATATGATAAAGAAACTGTTGCTCATTTTCTGGGAAATAGTTCCAAAGACAACACCAGATGGGAAACTAATGCAAGAAATGATCCTTGTCTGTGATTCTTACAGAAAGGTAAGGCCTCAGCTTTGTATTTTTAGCACTTAAGATAATAAGTATTGATTCAGTAAGATATCCAATTTATATCTGCACAACTTGATAATCCTAATTTCAGGATACTTGGCAATCTAAAATAATATGTTAGCTCTTGCATGTAAATCAGAGGACTATCAAAAGGCTTTATAAAGTGTGGAAGAAACTGGATTCTTGCTCTAACACTGCTCTGACAGTTGATTACTTGAGCTGAAGATGCAATTGAATGCATTGCAAAACTAGTCCTGTGAACTGTGAAGAATTTATGATATTTTAAAAAGATAATTGTAGTTTATAACAAATTATATTTTACTGTAATATTTGTATTGCATCACTGTTACTAGCCTAAAATTTTTATGTATTAACATCTAACACATTGGTCTTTAAAATCTAATCTTAAGGATGCTGTTAATTTCAGCTACTGGTCAAATGGTCAATCAACGATCACCTAGAATAATTTTTACAATTTTGTTTTCTACATTCTGTTCAGTTTTTGCACCAAAGGACAGTCAAATATTTTTTATTGTACCCAGCATCTTTACCATCCTCAAATTTATTAAACCACTCAAAAGCATGCATAAATTGTAGACAGTCGTCATAAACTTGTGACCAGTTTTTAAGTTTCTTTGGTGGCAGATTTTATGAGTTTTGTGAGGATTTTGACCTAAACATATTTCTCTTCAACAGTCAGCATTATTCCATTGGAATTCAGACATATGATCCATGTACTATGTAAAAAATAGAAGCTAACAACAGTGAAGCAACAAATACTACTTAAAATATAATTATTTGTAACAAATTTCACTTTTAAGGAAATTGATGAAAATTTCACAGAATTGAGTTGAAACCAGTTTCATAAACACTTGTTTACATTGTCAGTCACTCCCTTTGTTGTCAACATAACGGTTGCTAGATGTTACAATATTTTTGTGTGTATTACCAAACTCTGAAAATGAAACAAACTTAAAGACATGATCCACTTCTAATACTCATGTCCAGACTAATTGTTCTGCATGAGTGAAACTTCATACAAAGATAGAGGAGGTGACATGCACACCACCCCACCAGTTGAAGCATTAGGCAGTATGCTAAATGCATGCAAAATTAACTAAATAATTTCATCAACTTGTTTTTACGCATGGCACTACAGGAGTCATAAATTAATTGTAATGTAGTGATATTGCATGGTGAACAATCTCCTTGTACTTTTATCTTGTAGTCAGTGGATCTTAAAATATTTTCCATTTTCCTTAACTCCAGTTCTGTTCTTTGCCCATGTGGTTAACATATTTATTTCAGAAATTAGCATATAATAAACAGAATATGTATCTGGGCCTCAGAATACTTACGCTATTAACTACCTATTTATTATATTATTATATAATCTGTACTGGATCTTGTTCCTTGAGCTGTCCATTTAAATTTGTGAATATCTAAAAAAGCTGTTGGTAATTCTAAGTTTCTTCATAATCAAAAATTTCAATGTCTTTCCATTTTCTTTCTTTGTTTGCTCTTCATTATTTCTTAAATCTTCATCAATTCATTTACTTCCAACTTGGGTATTAAGATCTGCAATTATTATATAATCATTTTGATTTAAGTATGTCAATGTTTCTGTAGTTCTTTATAAAAGAATTTACTTTCTTCTTTTCTTACATCTTCCGGAGCATAAATACCTATTACTGTCAAATATCCTCTCAAAATTTTCAGCCTTGCATTTATAATTCTATCTGATGTTCAATTATAGCTATCTACAGAGATCTTATTTAATGTTAAAACAAATGATTGTTGCAAATGACCATATTTATATAATATATATTATCACATCGGCATTCACATGGCCTGCTGAAAGGTTATGCTCTCTTGTGGGTGGGGCAATCAATGGGGCTCTGTCGTCTGTTGGTCGGAGGGTCGATAGAGAACATGCCTTCTAGGGCAGCCACCAGTTAATGCTACAAAGCTAGAAGTGAGTTGCATTACTACCAAGCAAAAGACCATTCAAGATGATAACTTAGGAGGTTTCCATTACTGGAAAGATCTATCATCAGAAGCTTCTGGCTATGCATGAAGGTATATAAAGCCTATACAAGGCCTAGACTAGAGATAATAGTGAGAGTTTTAAGAATTTGTGTGACCTGAGTGCACATCAGAGAGATTATTAGCAGCACAAGTGGTGCATGTTAAAGAGACATGTCAGAGAGACATGCCAAAGTTGTGTACTTGTGTAAAAGAGAAGGTTATTGTAGGTTAGCATTGCACTGACAATTTTGGTGGCAAATAAAGCAGTTCAAGGTGAATTGCAACTTTGTCACAATATGTATTAAATAGCTAATGTTTTATTATTTGAAGCAAAAGGTTAGAAACAGTGATGTATTTAACATTTGAAAGTAATGAATCGGAACTTCAAAAACAAACATCACTAAACTTATCCTTGCTTGGACATGTTTTGGAGAACGTTTTGTCTCCATCGTCAGCAGTTATCCAACTTGTTGGATCTGTGGTTTCTTGAAGTGAGCTGGTTGTCTGTGGCAGCATCTTTTATCTGTGAGTTGAACTTCCAAAGAGAGTTTTCAGGCGGCATTTAATTCGAAATTTAAAGTATACTGTTTGTTTTTTATAATTAGCAACTTTTCCCAAACATCGAGTTTGACTGCATTACTGGCTGGTTTTAATAGTTTTATATTTGGTACAGTTTCATGATTGGTAGACCAGAAATGGTGAGCTATTGTTGATTTTTCTATTTGTTTGTATTTCATGCATCTCATATGTTCCTGTAACCTAATATGTAAACTTTTGGTTTTTCCTATGTAAAACTTATTCCAATCTGAGCAGTTGATTTTGTATATACTTGATTTCTTATTTTCAGGTACTGGGTCATTCAGGTTGTTGCATAATAAGTTTTTTAAACTGAATTTATTTATTGGGGCTATTGGTGACGTACTTCTTGAATATCTTGTTGAATTTATGATGCATTTTGGGATGATATGTGAATTTCCTGAACTGGTCTTGGTTTTTGATTCTGTTAATTTAGTGGTATCCAGTATGTGTTTTTGTTTCTTGAATTTCCAAATTGTCTTATCTATTAATTGTTTACTGTATCCATTAACTGCAGCTATGTTAATCATGTGGTTATATTCTTTGTTGTATTCAATTTTTTCAATGGGATGTTGACTAGTCTATATGCTAAGCTGTCCAAAACTGCATGTTTATGGGGTGTAGGGTTGTAGCTATCATTCTTGATGTAATTATCTGTTTGTGTTGGCTTCCTGTAGATGCCAAAAGATATGTTATTTAATTCATGGATTATCTTCAAATCTAAGAAAGGTAAGTAGCAATTTTTTTCTATCTCTATTGTGAACTTTATTGCTCTATTCTGTATGTTCAATAGTTTTAAGGAATCTTGTATGAATTTGTGTGGAACAATGGCAAAAATATCATCAACATATCTATACCAGTATTTGAAGATGTATGGGAAGGATGATGTAATATGTGTTTCAAAGTAGCTCATAAAGAGGTTGGCTAGGAAAGGTGAAAGTGGATTGCCCATTGTTAGGCCCGAGGTCTGTTGATAGAATTTACTGTTGAACGTAAAGAAATTTTGATGTATGCATAAATGAGTAAGTTTTTTGAGATCTTCTATTTCTTCTGCTGAAATGTTAGTTTGTATGAGCCATTTCTTGAGGAGTAACATGAATTCAACTGTTGGAATACTGGGAAAAAGAGAGGTGACATCAAATGATACTAGTTTGTCTTCTGTGTCCTTTGAGATCCTTTCTACTAATTCTAATGAATTTCTAATGGCTAGGCCGTGGAACTGTGGCAGTGATGTAAATGTGTGCTAGATGTTTGGCTAACTTGTAGGTAGGTGTGTCTATGTTGTTGATTATGGGTCTCATTTTATCTCCTGGTTTATGAATTTTCGGCAATGTATAAAATCTCGGTAATACTGGGTGGTCTGGTTTGACTTTAGATTTCTGTATATCAGATAATATCCAGACTTCTTTTAAGGTTCTCTCGAATTCTTCCATACAGAGTTTTAGTGGATCCCTCTCCAATTTTGTGAATTCATTGCTTTGTAACATGTTTTCTACTCTAGAGATGTAATCTGATCTATTTAGGGTAACTATTTGGTTGCCTTTGTCCGCTTTTGTGTATATTACCGGATTTGATTTGAGAGCCTTGAATACTTGTTGGGAAGGGAAATTATTTCTAACGTCTTTCTGTATTTCCAAAATGGCTGTTTCACATTGTTTACGTACAGCAATTTTTTCTTGTTATTTTAGTTTACAGGAAGCTATTTCTTGTTGATATTTTAAAAATGTTGTAGAAGATAAGGTGACCGTTTTTATTCATGCCTGTGTGACTCATTGTCTGACCTGCTTGATATTGTTGGTCAGTAAACATTGACTTGTAGTTTACCTTTCGGAAATTAATGGTCAGCAAGATTCATATGAGCTTGTGATAATCAAGACATAGTAGCTTATATGAGACATTTTAATCTAAATTTTGTGAATGTGATAAATGTAATGTGTTTTAACCATTTGATGGAAAATTAACTTAATTCTTATATGTCACAATTTGTGAACAGGATTTGCAGCATCCCAATGAGTTTTTGAGGGGATCTACTCTTAGATTTCTGTGCAAGCTGAAGGAACCTGAACTTCTGGAGCCTTTGATGCCTGCAATTAGAGCATGTCTGGAACACAGGCACTCTTATGTGCGTAGGAATGCAGTATTAGCAATTTTCACTATTTACAGGTATAGTTCATTATATTTAGCTAATTTGTAATGATATTAGTAGTAGTGAATCTTGGAAAGAAGCAAGACAGTGGGTGGAAGGAAGATAAGGAGAGATAGGACAAGTGAATTGAAAAAACTATTTGTAGTCAGTTTGTTGTCAAACGAGGACAAAAGTACTTAGTTTTTTTTATAAACATTAAAAGAAATGGGGGCAGGAGAAATAAGCAGATATTTGGGATCAGTTTGAAAGGCCAAGTGTAGCATGGACCAAGTGTGCTTATATACTAAGTAACATTAAAAATGGGTTCACGGAGATCAGTAGTTGTCCAAGTTCTATACTTGTACAATCTATTTTTAAGATACCCCTACAAGAAAAAATCTGGTGAGGTTAGCGCAGGGAATTTGGGGGGCCACAGTTCTCTTGAGGTTATTTGATTATCGAAGAAACTGGTTACAAGTTCCATGGAGGTGTTAGATGTATGGCATGCAGCTCCATCTTGATGGAAATAATCTTCTCATGACAAAGTGTCAATAAACTGACTGCAAATAGTTTTTCCGATTAAACTTCTCTCAATTCAGCTGCTCCACAATTGTATTGAAGATACCCATATAAACTGCAATGTCTATGTTGTATCAAAGAAAATGGGACCATCCTGGAAGCTGATACCACACACCATATTCAAACCTTTTCATCATTCAGTGGTGTTTTGTGGATCATATGGGAGTTTACAGCAGCCCAATATCTGGTGTTAGTAGCCTGACAGATAAAACCATGCCTCATCTGTAATGGAGAGAATATCAGAGAATGGAACAAGAAAATCCTGAAGCCATTGACAATAACGGATTCATGTTTAGTGATCTGCTTCTTTCAATTGTTGTACCATATGCACTCTGTATGATTGCAATCCTGGTTTCTTTACAGCTCTTTGACATGCCTTATGAATAGCCTGCTTCCTGGCTATCAACAACTTCTTTGGAGAGTTCACTAACCTTTTCCAAAAATTATTAACAGTCTTTGCACTCAATGATGGCTCTGTTTTTCATTCTCACTAACTAGTATACCGGTTGTCTCTAGCTTTCTTGCTAAGGATAAAATTGTTGCCTTTGTTGGTACATTATGTACATGAAATTCTCTTCGAAATTCCTGTTGTGTTATCAATGAATTTGTCTTACAGTACTTTTTCACAATAAAAAAAAAAAAACACAGTTACAGTACATGTTTCTATTATGACTGCAAACTAAAGACTGTGTACAATGTCAACAATGCCATGAAACGCTCATAATTTCCATCAGATCAATAAAATAGGCAATAGGTGGCATTGTTGCTCAGTCTCTCTGAGTCACTTAGATAATTACAACAAAATTTCACATTTCTGCTTTCAAATGGAAATTATGGCTTGTTAAAATGGTTCGGATTTATATGGATTACTCTGGAGATGCTTATGAAGATATAAGCTTTTCAGACTTTTAAATTCATTTGAATCTCACTAATACATAATTTACATCTATGTTTTCCACAGTGATGCTCTGCATGTTTTAGGCACCAAACTTTCGATTAATATTTAGGTCACATATCTTTTTTGATTGTGTATTTTCTCATTAATATACCACATTTTCTGGTATCCTTGTTCAAAGTATAGTAATTCAGTTACTCATTTATATGTTATGTTCATGCTATTTTAAGTTAATACAAAAGCCTCCTGAAAATGTCTTGACCTCAACCATAAGTTGGTAGATCTGTAATAAACATTTCTGAGAAATGTTAGCCATGCTATATTGTTGCTTGTTTTTCATATGGCAGATATTTGTTTACATAAGTATAATTGAGTATCATGCAGTTATCAAATTCTTTATAATACATTTGACACTGAATAAATATAAATTGTAAATTGTCCGGGATCGCGATTTCATGTAAAACTTTTTCATATCTTCAGTCGGAAGATATATTCTGATATATTAACTTTAAAGAGAGTCGATTAAAGACACTAGACAACACTTACTTTTAAATTTTTCCGGCACAGGTTTCTGAGGCTTTGCCTCTATCATCGGCCGGCTCTCGAGAGCCTCAGAAACATGTTCCGGAAAAATTTAAAAGTAAGTGTTGTCTAGTGTCTTTAATCGACTCTCTTTAAAGTTAATTTATCATAACAACACTGTTTTCAACACTTCCAAGAAAGGAATATTCTGATATATATATATTTTGCATATTCCGGCTGAAGATATGTAAAAGTTTTACATGAAATTGTGATCCTGGACAATTTAAAAGAAAATTATCAATCAAGGCTTCGTGGGAGATCAGCCGTGTCAAGTTAATAAAGGTCGAGCTCTCGGCCATTGCAAACTCCATGGCCTTCTTTAAGTCTTACAAGAAAATTATCATCATTTCTTATAAGATAAGTGAACTTTTAAGTTACAAATTGTTATATTTGTATATATTTGTTTGCTTCACTGTTAATAGCTTCATATTTTACATATTCTATGACATAATTTAAAGTATGATTATGTAAAATACATGAGAAGTTCTTTTGCTGTTTTCGGTAATAGGTAACTTTAAGGTATGCAACAATTGATTGTTCACTGGAATTGCTTGCATTTTTGATAGAGTTGCTGCTGAATTATTTTAATATATATACATGAGCTAATAAGTTCCTAGATTCAAGCTTCTGGTTAATAACTATAGTTACAAGTTTTGTTAACATATGATTAAGAGGAAGCTCATTTAAGGTTTTATTTTTCTAGGAATTTTGAATTTCTTATTCCTGATGCTCCAGAACTGATTGCTAGTTTCTTAGAAGGAGAACAGGATATGTCATGTAAACGGAATGCATTCCTAATGCTGCTTCATGCTGACCAGGAACGAGCCTTGGCTTATCTTGCATCTTGTCTGGATCAGGTTACTTCCTTTGGAGATATACTACAATTGGTCATTGTTGAACTTATATACAAGGTATGCAACTGAAATATTTTTCGTTAACCCTTCTTGTTGTACAGAAAATGGTCTGAGTTCAAATTTTTTATAATCAATAATCTATCTTTGTTATAAATTAAAATATTGAAAATTTAAAGCTTGGCAAGGGCTGTGCCATGGCTGAGTGATTAAACCGCTTGGCTTTCAACAAGGCAGGCTGGGTTCGAATCCAGGCAACTGCAAAGTGAGATTTGTGGTGGACAACATGGTGCTGGGACGGGTTCTCTCTGGGTCCTCTGTTTCCCCCATCAGCATTCCATCAATTGCTCGATCATTTTTCCTGTCACTCATCTCAACCTCATATATGTCATGCACTTCCTTTACCTATCCTGGTTCTCTATTGGATCCAAAGCTTCGGTTCCTTAAACCCGACCTTAAAAGGCATAGAGGAACAAGAATCCCCTAACACCACAATAGTGGTACAACTAGGGAAGTTAAAGAAGAAGAAGAGGAGGAGGAGGAGGAGGAAGAAGAAGAGGAAGAAGAAGAGGAGGAAGAAGAGGAGGAGGAAGAAGAGGAGGAGGTGGAGGAAGAGGAGGAGGAGGAGCAGGAAGAGGAAGAAGAGGAAGAAGCTTGGCAAGATTGCAAGCTCATTATGCTAACATATGATTAAAAGAAAAAGGAAAATATTGTAAAAGTTTGAAAATTTTTATTCCTAGAGAATTGTAGTGCACTATGTGAATGTTCTTTAACTCATTTGCATCATATAATGAGCTGTACTTGTATAGTCAATAAGTCATTTAAGTTGCATATAAACATGGATTTTAAGTTTGTGCTGTCCAGTAAAATACATACATTTTAATTTTAGGCAGCATTCAAAGGATTTCTATACCTGTTGTAAGACTTGAAGCTTTCATGGCGAATGTTTTTAATCAAGGTTTCGCGGATGATGAGCTGTGTTAGGTTTACTTCGCCCTGAAGAAGGCCATGGAGTATAGAATGGCCAAAGCTAGACATTCATAAACCTGAGATGGCTGATCACCTGCCAAGCCTTGATTATTATTTCTATACCTCTTTAAAAGACAAATGAACAACATGGTTAATTTTGTTACTAATATTAGAGCAAATAATATCTCATAATTACTCTACATTACTCATAATAAAGTGAAATGGTGCAAGTGTGAATCAAGGACTGCTATGAATGCGCTGTGTGTGAAATGGAAGTATGACAAAGGTCTTTATTTCCTATTGATGAGACACAAATTTGCTGACAATAAGTGATAACAAGCTTAGCATAAAGAAAGTTCAGATACCCAGAGTGTTGGTAAAATGAAAAACAACTGTGCCCATGAGGTTCCTGGCTCAGACACAGAACTGTAATTACCACCATTCTACTTGAAAAGAAAAACTTAACTCCTATAAAGTATAAACCTAGATGGAACTTTAAAAAAGCAAACTGGAAATATTTTAGAAGTGAATTAGAAAGCAAATTTGAAACACCAATAAACAAATCAACAATGTCAGATAAATTAAAGATTTATGTGATACCATTTTGAAAACAGCAAAGAAATTTATACCAAGATAATTAACTAAAAATTATAAGCTTTTTAGGAATTCACAATTGGACAAAATAAAAAAAGAAAGAGACCTAACTAGAATCACAGCAGAAAAAATCTAAAGATTCAAAAGAAATACAGAATTGTAGAAAATTGAGTGCTCAATTCAAAAAAGAAATTAACAACACTAAAAGAGAACATTTTAATAATTTTATATAGAACTTGGACTATAAAAAAGATGCACAAAAAGCATACAGATTCATACAAAACAAGACGGACAGTAAAAATGTACCTTTTATTTATAATAATAAAACAATTAGAAATGACAGTAAAATAGCTAATAAATTTAATAAATGCTATGCTAGTACTTATAAGTTATCTGCTAATACTAAAACAAAAAACAAAACAAAAAAAAAAAAATTGCAGAAAAACATTAAAGAATACTAAAGTCAATAATTAACCTTAAAGTTAATATATTTAATCAGGAATTCAATATTAAATAATTGAAAATTGTAATTAATAACTTGAAATTAAAAAAATCTCCAGGACCTGATAATATACATGCAGCATTCATCAAACATCTGGGGGGGGACTCCTAATCCTTGTTTCACGTAAGCTTGCCCCGTATCTCTTAACGGTCACGTGACCTTATCACATCTCATTGGCTGCTGTTGTGGTGCAGACTGTTGTGCAGTAAAAATTAGTTCGTTATTTAACATGGTGATATGTCTTTATATGTTGGAAGAGAATTGTCAAATTTATATTTTCGTAACTGTTTTAATGAAATATATTACGCAACAGAGTTGATATATCTGAAATGCATGTTAATTCTTAAATGAAGTAAATGGAGGTTCCTTTGCTCTCAAGCACATGGCACGATAGCACGCAATTTAGCGGTAGTGATGACATATTTGTTTATATGACTTTTATCACTGACCTTGTTTTGAACTGGATTAGTCATATCGCCATTCGACGGTGTGCTATGCCGAATGCGAGAGCTAAATTATTTTATTGATCGTTTATTGCGACGATCATTTATTGTGTACTTATTAGGTATATGTATAATGGCAGAATCTAGCGCCAGTTTTTTGCTGAAACATCGCAAGGGAAAACCTTTACAAAGCAGTGAAAAAAGAATTGTGTTGCATGTGTTTAATGTACTCACAGAAAAGAATCCGTCTTTGTCAGTGAGAGAAGTCGAACAGCTGATGCTCTGAACTTACAGATGTGTTAGATGCGTAGGAACATTGCGGCATGAAACTGAGATAACAGGAAAACTTACCACTTCAGGGGCGATATTGCTGTGTGGCGAAGACGTTATTTAAGGACAATCAGACTGTAACGAGATACAAGTCGCAAAATATACTACCTTGACAAAACTTGGGTGAATAAAGGACACACGACAAGTATGGCGTGACACGACTTTTAAGACTGAAAGACAAGCATTTTTGCAAGGTATGTGTGCTGGTTTAAAAAAAACCAGTGGAAAAGGCCCAAGGCCTTTCATTATAAACTTGTTCCAGTTTCATTGCTCATTCATTCAGTTTCAACTTGCTCAGTTTCATTATAAACTTCATTATTTTTGCATGCCTTCATATTCTTATTTGTATGATTTTATCTATCTTCCTGGCAATTATTACGACATTTACTGCAGGTTTAAATGTGACGGGAAGGCACCGCCTATGGCTTATGGCGCGAAAGCATTAGCCAATGAGGGTGAGGGGGAAGGTAGTTGCACGTGGAGTGATACATGTCAGCGGGGCAAGCTTATATGAAACAGAGATTATATGTCTATAACTTGTCATAGAATACGAAAGTTACAGATCAACGGAAGAAACCAATAATAATACCTATTTTGAAATCAAACAAATTAGCAGATAATTTTTCAAGTTATCGTCCATTAACTCTTACAAGCATATTAGCAGAGAACGTGGAAAAAATTATTTCCAACTGATTAAATTGGTTTCTTGGAAAGGGAAAAATAAAAAAAGAAACAAAGCTTAATTTCAACTAAGCAAGCAGGATTTAGAAAATACCATTCTACAAATGAACTGATTTTAAATCTTAGTCAAGACATTAAAAATGCATTAAATGAAAAAGGAGACATTCTAGCAATATTTATTGACTTTCAAGGAGCGTATGATTGCATTTGGAGGTGCAAACTACTTGATAAACTTAAAAGTTTTAGGAATCCAAGGCAAAATGTACATTGGATCGGTGAATTTGTTATTCAACACTTTATTCCACCAAATATAATGATAAATCATCAAAATATCAACTGACACCATTGTGTATCTTAACATAGTATCCTTAGTACCACACTCTTTAATATTTATATCAATGATCTTCCATGTCACTTACAAAAAATACAATCAAAACTCTTAATGCTTGCAGATGTTTGTTATGGAATTCTAAACCAAAAAATCAAAGTCAACAGTTAATAAACATAGCATAGCAGTTCTTGATGACATTACAGAATTGGAAATTTCTTAATTTAAGAAAATTAATATACAAAAAAAAAATTATCAGCTATATCAAAATTTAACTGTATTGGAACACCACAGTGAAGCAAAATAATTATTAAATTATAGATGAGTCGTATTTATTACACATTGGCTTCACTTACGTACCTATATTGAGGACATGTTTCGCGAACCATCGTTCGCATCGTTGGCTCTTATGCAACTAAAGCTGCTGGGCTGGATCAAGCTTTAGTCGCATAAGAGCCGACGATGCGAAAGAGCATTAAATAAAGCAAACAAAAAAGTCAGCAATAGTTTCAAGAAGATGTCATTAAGTTCTTTAAGTTGTAACTGCAGTTGCTCAAATTATTCATTTAGGAGGAATTTTATCTCTCATATGTATAGTGAATAGAAATAAATAAAGATAATGGTTACTTATAAAGTAAAACTGTGATGATAAGTTAGCACTTGGTTTTTCAGGTATGCCATGCAAATCCATCAGAAAGATCACGTTTTATCCGCTGTATTTATAACTTGCTGAACTCAACAAGTCCTGCTGTTCGTTATGAAGCTGCTGGCACTCTTGTCACTCTTTCAAGTGCACCAACTGCCATCAAGGTGAGTTTTTAGTAATTTCTGCTGCATGCAAGTGTAAATTTTAAACAATGAAAAATAATTTTGGAAAAAGGAGCGCTACATTTAATTAGAAGTAGCTCATCTGAAACATGAACACTGATTGTTATTGCTTAAAACCTGAGAGGAATTATTTTGATAATTTTGTTTTTCATTAGCATAGAGATTTTATTTCTAGGAAAAAATGTGTAATATTGTTTATAGTAAAATAATAAGTGAAGTTAGAAGAGAATTAGTAAAAGTAGATAAACTATTCTTTGGGAAATACTAAGAAATACAATTATACTTGATTGTTAATTTAATAATTTGGGAGCACATGTGTAATATTGTTTATAGTAAAATAATAAGTGAAGTTAGAAGAGAATTAGTAAAAGTAGATAAACTATTCTTTGGGAAATACTAAGAAATACAATTATACTTGATTGTTAATTTAATAATTTGGGAGCACATATTTATTCACTATTGTAAGTATGTGGTTAATTTGAATAGTTTTAAATAAAAGCATTGTTAATAGTGAAGCTAATTTCATGTATAAAGACTAAAATTGCATGTGGCTAATGCTCTGGAGTCAACAATAAAGTCATTCTCCTTCTAGTTTCCCAGTACTTGGAAGTTGTATCTTGATAATTTGTTAAAGCTGTACAATTTTGTAGATATTCTCTATCCATTTCTATATCTTGACAGCACAATACACAATTTGGAAAAGTTAGTATGCCAGTTTTATGGAGATGTTTTCCTAGGCAATCTTATCTGTACTAAGCCTCATTATGGCAACAGCAGATTTATGTGGCAATTTGGAACTACAGAGGGTTTTTCTAGACATATTTTTATATTTTGGTTACCAATTTTTTCAGTAGTCCAGATTATTATAAATTATCGTAATTTTTTCGTTATAATCCTTTTAATTGATTCTTATTGAAAGGCTTCTGTGTTTTGTTGTTGCTAATGTATAATTCATTCACCTGAATCCCGATGGGGTGGAATTTCATTGCAGAGCTATATGTTTTTCAAGATTTTTAATGGTTTGGATTATATTATGTATTTCTAGAATTTTTTTCTATCTTTGGATAGCAAATGGATGCTGCAGTCTGAATTGCTGCTTTAGAATCCAATGAAATAACAATATCCGTGCATCGTTGCAGTCAAAGAAGAATGTTTTGGAATGAATGATATATACCTAAAACTTCAGCATCAAAATTTATAGCATTTCTTCCAGCATGTTTGTAGAAAGAGAAGAATTCGCATGTTCCACTTGCTCCAGATACATATTCATCTAGGATTAGGATTACTACGGAGGGGATTCGGCACAACAACTTGTGGTTTATTGTACCTAAGCCCCAAGTGGGGCATCCCCAGGAGGAAGGATGAGGTGAGAGGAGCCAGAGGGCAGCCAACCGAAGGACTTATGTCAGCTCCGAGACAACTGCTGACACTTACACCTTGAAAGGGACCACTAGATGAGAGATGATATAAAATGATAATGGAGATGTAATGGAGAGACAGGAAATTTGGGGAATGTAATTAACCTACCCAGCATTTGCCTGGCAACCTGGGTGTTTATCTAAGAGAGAGCCGTCTGTATAAATACACCCTTTGACAAAAAACATGAGCAGCTGCCAGAAACAAAGTTTGATTCGGAAAACATCGGAAGCATTTGCTGACACTGCATTCACGATATATGTTTTGGAAAGATGGAGTCAGACTGAAAAGTTCAATGATTTGAATCCCAGCATGGCATTGAACTTTCCATACTTCGGCCTGCACATGGCTAGTGTAAAAGAACAATTAATTTTTCCAATATATGCCTTTATACCACTCTGGGTTCATTTCAAAGCTATGTGATAGATAGGGAGTTGCCTTGCGGCTGGGCCATATGCATGGCAGCTGAGCTACCGTGCATCTAAAATGCATGTGTCTCGTAAGTAGCCCAACATGAGTTCAGATCCTTGATGTGCATGTTTCTTTTTATTATTGTTACTTTAATAGCAATGCCATATGTTTTTCTTGCAGTAGATAAATTATATTTTAAACCCCATTCATTTATAAAAATGCAAATAACATATTCTTAATGTTTTCAAATTAAATGCAATGTTCTTAGAAAATTGCTAATTGTGAAATAAAATTTCAAGGATTTAAAATATTTTAAATAATAATAATAATATTAATAATAATGATAATTTGTAATATAAAAATGAATAAATGTGTAATATAATCAGTTGTTTGGTAGAGAAATAGAGGGACGTTAATAAGGGATTAACATTGTAGGAGTTAGGAGAGAACAACAGCTTTCATGAGATGTTGAGTTAATTAATATGAAACAGATGTGTATACTAGCGCAGAATATTCTAGTGCAGAAGAGATTCAAGAAGGGTATTAAAGAGTAATTTTGCAAGTGGTATAGTTGAAAAAGTACCAAGAGTTAAAGAGTAAATCATTTATTGGAAATAAGCTCGTATGCATTTAGTTAGTCCTGCATCAGTATATGTAAAGAAAAATTTGCATAATAATTTGCATAATTAAATAAAAGTAACTTAAAAATTAAGTAATAATGCAGAATTATTAAATTTTGTTATGTCAAGAGCATATCATTACATACTTTTAAATGTATTTCATTTAGAATGAAACATAGAAATAAAATGTCAGTGGTCCTTAATATTTTATTCCTTCTGGGGAAGAAATATGTGTTATTGATTTATTCATATGAAACAAAAAGTTAAGTTAGTAAAAGCTGATCAACTATTCTTTGAGAAATAAGTATGGGTAATCTTGAATTGTTAAATTGTTAATTTAATAATTTTTGAAGTATAAGTTATTTTCTATTGCTAAAATATATGTATATTTTTCTGTTAGAGAAGGAAATTTAATTGCAATTATAATTTGGGAGAATTGTTTTCTGGATAAAGAACACTACAGTTGATACAATTGCAAACTTTATCTCAAAATATAATATTATTTCACAAGCTCAGCACGGTTTTCAAAAGGGCAAATCCACCACTACAGCACTGATTCAATTTTGTGATGATATCTATAAAAGATTAGATTATTCAGAACATTGTGTAGGTATTTTCCTTGATCTATCAAAGGCTTTCGACCTTGTCAATCACGCAATTCTACTCCATAAACTAAATGACTATGGAATAAGAGGTGTAGCTCAAAACTGGTTCAATTCCTACCTAAAAAACAGAAAACAAGTAGTGGAAATAGATTATTATGATGTTTGCACAAATGAGATGAAATCTTTTTTATCAGATGAGCATACAGTTGATTGCGGAGTTCCACAAGGTTCAGTTTTAAGCCCATTATTGTTTCTTTTATATATAAATGATCTTGCTGATAATCAAAATAAGAGTATTAAATACTTATTATTTGCAGATGATACCAGCATATTAACCTCAGGGAAAAATTATGACGCTTTAAAAAAAAATATTAATGCAGCCACATTACACACATCTTCTTGGTTTAAAAAAAATAGTCTATGCATGAATAAGAAGTGTTCAGCTATAGAATTTCATCACATAAACAACAAACTTAACAATATTGTGACTTTGTGGGTTCGTGGAATAAAAAGTCCAATTACACCACTCAACAATGTTCTTTATTTCCACCGACTTACAGTTTAACACTTGCCAATTACACGAAATTACTTGCTGCACACAATTACAATTTACCAGTTCGTCCGTTACAATTTCACTGTACTCGCGGTTACGTAAGCTCCGGTACACATTCAAAGTTACGTACAGTCTTCCGTTGCACAACCCTTTCCGTTCATTAACACGTCGCTGACTAACTCTTACACCAAGAACTGCGACTGTCTCCTCGCTCACACTCACTAACCAACTGATTGACCAACACAACCAACAACTGAACTGAACTGACTCTGTCTGTCTGTAACCCTCTTTATAGGAATATCGCCGGTTTCTGGTGTTTACAAGATTGTTCTGGTAAACGAAAGATCGAGAAGCAGGTGGAAGGAAAACAGACGCACAGTTATGTTTCTTTCCGACCGCTGGCTGTCACCACTATAAGACAAACGAGGGAAAGGCGTGGCTAACCGAGCCTCCCCTGTCTTCCGTTGCCAGCTGCTCACAGGGTGTTTCAGCGCTCCCCGTTACACTGCTCCCTTCTCAAAGCTGTTCGCCCTCGAACAGCCCCATCGTAGCGTGCGAGGCGGTCCAGGTGTACCACCAGCATCTGCTCGGAGTCTCAGCCAGAAGTAGCGCTGCCGTAGTTTGTGAATCATTCGGTTCGCTCCCAGGTGTCCTCCTGAAGTACCGGCGTGCACTTCCTCCAAGATTTCCGGGACCTTACTCCGGGGAAGTACCAACTGTCCTCTCTGCGCCTTCCCATCGGGTGACTCCCATACCCGGAACAGCACGCCCACTCCGGTCTTCAACGAGTCCCATTGGGCCCAGTGCGACTTGTAGGTGGCGCTCCTCGGTGCGATGTCCTCCCAGGTCGGTCTCGTCCCTGCGTCCACTTCCCTCAAGAGTGGCCCCAAGTCTGCGTCCGCCAGCTGCTCCCTCCTCAGGCCTGCGCTATCCCAGCCTTCAGCAGGCACTGCCACAACTACTCGGACTGCTGCGGCACGCTCCTCCTCTTCCACTCTTGTGCGCTCGTGGCCGTCCTGGATCTGCGATAGGACACCTCCAATGCAATGGTCGCTGGCGTCGGTGTCCACAATGAAGGCGCCACCCGGTTGTGGGAAACCCAAAATAGGAGCACTGCACAGGGTCCCCTTCGGGTGCTGGAAAGCGTCTTCGGCGTCCTCCGTCCACACATAAGGCCGGTTTTCCTCCGTCAGGCGGGCGAGGGGCTTTGCGATGTTGTCGGCCTTTTCCTCTAAATCATTAAGGCGGTCGTCTACTTGACCCTTCCGCTTGCCCGGGTTCGTGACGTCATTCCCCACGCCGGCCAACCGTTCCTCAAACTTGGCGGCGAGAGCCTCATTCGCCACCTTCATTTCGGTAGCCAGACCGTCATTCGCTGCTCTCATTTCCGTGGTTAACTCGGCCTTCATTTGTTCCATCTTCTCGGCGATGTTCTCCCTAGCCGTCCTGATTAGTTTCAACTCCGCGGCCAGGTTATTTCTAGTCTCCAGCACTTCCGCGGCCAGGTTATTTCTAGTCTCCAGCTTCTCTGTTAATTCGGCCTGCATTTCTTCCATCTTCATGGTGATGTTGTCTTTAGCCGTCTTTATTTCTTGCAGTTCCGCTAAAATCTTTTCTAATGCTGCCTCCATCGTTGTAATGTTCGGTGATGTTGTTTTCCCGCTTCCTGACACCAGTGTGACTTTGTGGGTTCGTGGAATAAAAAGTCCAATTACACCACTCAACAATGTTCTTTATTTCCACCGACTTACAGTTTAACACTTGCCAATTACACGAAATTACTTGCTGCACACAATTACAATTTACCAGTTCGTCCGTTACAATTTCACTGTACTCGCGGTTACGTAAGCTCCGGTACACATTCAAAGTTACGTACAGTCTTCCGTTGCACAACCCTTTCCGTTCATTAACACGTCGCTGACTAACTCTTACACCAAGAACTGCGACTGTCTCCTCGCTCACACTCACTAACCAACTGATTGACCAACACAACCAACAACTGAACTGAACTGACTCTGTCTGTCTGTAACCCTCTTTATAGGAATATCGCCGGTTTCTGGTGTTTACAAGATTGTTCTGGTAAACGAAAGATCGAGAAGCAGGTGGAAGGAAAACAGACGCACAGTTATGTTTCTTTCCGACCGCTGGCTGTCACCACTATAAGACAAACGAGGGAAAGGCGTGGCTAACCGAGCCTCCCCTGTCTTCCGTTGCCAGCTGCTCACAGGGTGTTTCAGCGCTCCCCGTTACAATATATAAATTTAATCTACATGTACAATATAATTTTTTTTTGATTACTAATTGTTAACTCTCACAATATTACAATTAATTGTTTAAAATACTGACGAATCCACAACATGTATATGTTAAATTGGATGAATAAATGAAATGAAATACCTTAACTTGAGTTGTTATTCAAGTAGTGATAACATAAATAATCCTCACACATTTGATGCCAGGTCTCTTATACTCTTAAGCTGCCAGCCAGACAAAAAACCCTTAGTTATTTCAATCCTCCTTTTGTATGCAATATGCAGCACTCCTAAAGGCAAATTTAGAATCATTTCTTCTTGGTTATGACTTTGATTTTTCTGTGAGTTTTAGTTTAGGATCAAATGTGTTTTCAGAAAACTTGGTAATTTAACTCATTGGTTTTTAGATTCTACACTTCTAAGAGAATATAATAAAATGCAGGTACTTATTATTTGTTTTGTTCAAGTTTTATTGATCTTTATAAAGTTATTCTCTAGAACCTGCAAATATATTTTTAGATCATTAACATCTGGGCGTTGTTACTTGGGTGATATTGGAATGAGTAATGTTTTAGAAGTGAATTAATACATACTGTTATATGTGATTATTACAGGCAGCTGCATCATGCTACATCGAACTGATTGTGAAAGAGAGTGACAATAATGTAAAACTAATAGTACTTGATCGTCTCATCGCACTCAAAGAGCACCCTACACATGAGAGAGTATTACAGGATCTGGTTATGGATATCCTTAGGGTGCTTGCTAGTCCTGACCTTGAAGTACGGAAAAAAACTCTTAATTTAGGTGAGTGACTAATTAATATTAGTTTTAAAAGACCAGAAATTCGGAAAGTCTGACAAGGAATTGCACTTTTGTCACAAAACTTATGAGACCCATTTATATGCAGCAATGGAGCTTGTATCATCACGGAACATTGAAGAAATGGTGCTTGTGTTGAAGAAAGAGGTAGCCAAGACACACAATGTGGTTGAACATGAAGATACTGGCAAGTACAGACAACTTTTGGTTAGGACCCTGCACTCCTGTTGCATTAAGGTTGGTATTCATCTTGCTGCTCTAGCATATAATTTTTAAGCTTAACACCAAGAAGTATATTGCAATTATTGATAGCTCAAATAATATTACAGCTTATGTATTTTGACATTTTTTAAGATTTACCATAGTATTGGGTTTTTCATTTTTGAAAATTGGACAGATTTGGTGTTGTTTGCTTGTGTGGTGTTTGCAAAATTATTGATGGTGATGTAGTGAATAATGATATTTTCTATAAATGAGACTGACACTTTTCCTAAAGCCTCAACATGTCATGGACTCACTGATCATCAAAAAGGGTTAGAGCCTTGTTTTAAGTACTTTTTTCTTTCTTCTTTTCAGTTTCTTATTCATTTGTGTCATATGCTTCTTAAATATTCACACATGTGTATTTTACTATTTATTTACCTCCTTCTTAGTGACAGCATTTTTATTGCTATAATATTTTTTATTTTGTCCCATTTTGGAGCTTGCATATCCTTTCTTCTGAGCAATACATCAGACATCAAAACTTGCCCTGACAACTTTAAAAAACTCTCTTACTAGGCATTGCATCAGCATCTTATATATCTCTTGGGTGGCAAGAAACTTCTAGCAATGGAAACTTCTCAAATGATGTACTGGAACAGTCCCAGATGGTGTTTGCACAGTAATATTAATACGTCTCACTTCATGATATGTTTGTGATGTCTGTTAGTGGCTGTCCTCTGAAAGTCATGCCCCTCCTGTCCCATCCATGAATAGACAACAAACATAGGGCAGTTCTCCTACTCCCAGTCAATTCCATGGCAGGCTCTGTCAACATGACAATATTAACTACAAATGGTTTGAAAAGTACAGAACATCAGTTTTAAACAGTATTTAGAGAAGAGAACAAATATGATATAGCTACTTATATAATGTGAAAGATAAGTGGAAATGGAATGTCAACGGAAAGGAAGACAATTTAACTTTGCTGTAATAATATTTAATTATTAATTTGCTTGAAGGGTGCTTGTTTGCTAAATGAATGGCCAGGGCTAAATTTCCTAGACAAACCTATTGTAATTTATTTTAGCACTTTGCCAAATAAATGCTTATATTGTATTTTCCAATGTTTAAATTGAATTGTTCCCCTTAAATGTTCTGTTTCAAAGTTCAATACTGTTTTAGTCCCTTAAATTGGAAATTTATTTAAAATGTCAGGATTATAAGGTTAGAGGACATCTACCCCTCTACTTTATCCATATTATCTATTCATGGAACTTAGATAAACTGTATTTGTTAACAGTCATACTTAATAAGCAAAAATAAATTAGAGAAAATATAACCTTTCACTAGTGTTTAATTACAATGAAAAGTGAAAGCTTTAGCAATTTTCTCTAGGTATAGTGCCAAAGAAATTTTGAAATTAATAATAATTAATAATTGCTTCATAATTAATAACTGCCTTTTCAAATTAATAATAGAGTTTTGCTTTTCAGTTTCCAGATGTAGCAGCCACTGTTATTCCAGTTCTTATAGAATTCTTATCAGACACAAATGAACTGGCAGCATCAGATGTCCTGGTATTTGTTAGAGAAGCCATTCAAAAATTTGAGGGATTGAGACCTCTCATTATTGAGGTAATTCTAAAATAAGTACTTATTTAAGAATTTGTTTCTAGAATATTCATAACTTTTTTAACATGTAGAAATATATTCTGTCTTATTCTCTTGAATTGCTGGTTATGTAGTTGATTTTTCCAAACTGACTCAAGAATTATATAATTATCAGTTTGGAAAATTGAATTTTATTCTTTCATAATTATAATTTGCATGATACATTTGCTACCAAATGTGCATATAAACCTAATATTGGAATATAAGTATTTCGGATTACAACAGAATTAGTTAATGATAGTTATCAAGCCCATGGGCAGATACTTAATCAACCCAACTTCTGCATCATTCCATCTCTTCTGCTTTTCTCTTTGCCTCTGCATATGTTTCATTTAAATTTTTAATTGCTGGTATTTCTGCCTGAAACCTTTATCCTATTTACCATTTGTTTCTTTTATCAAGCAGTTTTTTCTCATACAATGTCCCAGTTAACTCTTAGTAATGAAATAACTACAAAGCTATAAAATAATCATTTCATAAGTTTTTTTTAGAACATATTTCAGGAGTTACTGTTCCCATCAATAACTGAGTATGACTGGTGAGGTCATATGATCAAGACCTGAGTTTTTATATTTCATACTTTTGCTAATGCTTTAATCTTCTTTCATCACTTTGAGATAAAAGTCATTCATAAGGGTGGGTAGATACATGTTGGAGAGCCCAGGACTTGGGAAACCTCAAAGGATCTGTGAAATAAATAAGCAGAACACTGAATAAAGGATGATGCTAACAAACTTAAATATTTGCTTCGTATGATGAGCTGACTCACATGATGCTTGTGGCATTCTTATTGTATGATTCAGATTCAGATTTATTCACTAACAAAGACGAGCTTAACTCGCACATGTGCACTGTTGTACATAAATGCACATAGTTCATATTGTAGCAATAGATGACTCTAAAGTGTATTTTAAGGCAATCTACATACTAAGGCACTTGATATATGTATTTTCCATGCATTTCATGGGGTGTTTTCCCACTTAAAAAGTTTCTCTGTTTCACACAGTGTTGTGTATCTCAGTAAGCAACATGGCAAAGAGAGCAGTATGTGGTAATGATGAGGAGGGTTTGCCAAAAAGTTTTGATAGTGTTTTCCTAATGATAATGAACTAAGTGATTTCTTAGTGATTCTGAAGAACCAGTGATACAAATGATGAAAGCAGTGATCACAGAATGAAAGATTTTCCTGTAAATTAGTCAAAGGCAAATTTGAATTTTGCTCAATAGATGGCCAGCCAACATGCCAATCAGTCTGAAAACATATTTAACCAACGGGGAATTCAGCTGTTTAGTAATATGCATGCCAAATTGCATACATGTATCTTTACTGGTTGATTTTATATGATTATTTTAAAATTATTATGCTTGCAACACCACCAGTAAGGTATTTAAAATCCGATTTCTCAGCTTTAGTAGGGTATTTTAAGTACAACTTGAAGGGTTAAGGAGCTCGTAGAGGGGTCAAAAACTACTTGAGAATATGAACATATGGGCTAGGAAGTAATCTTGAATTAATTATGAATACTATTTGTAGTCGGTTTATTGACACTTGTCACTTACTTTTTTATATTATCGAGGAATTAGTTTCAAAGACCATTGCTTCCATTTTCAACCTCTCTCCAACTAGCATCTGTTGTCATCTGCTCTCTCTTTGGCAGTGGAACTATGAACTTCTTTGTCAAATTGTCAAACTGGTGGGATTTCAAAGTTCATTACGCGGTCATTATTTTTGCATATGAATATGTTCTCCCATGTTGTCAGTTTATTTTAGTTTATCACTCCTTTCATTCATATGGAAAAATAAGGACTTTGTAATGAACTTCGAAATCCCACCAGTAGATAATTTGACAAAGAAGTTCATAGTTCCAATGCCAGAGATAGGAGAGCAGACAACAACAAATGCTAGTTGGAGAGAGGTTGAAAATGGAGGCAATGGCCTTTGAAACTAGTTCCTCGATAATATAAAAAAGTAAGTGACAAGTGTCAATAAACCAACTGCAAATAGTTTTTACGATTAATTTTGATGTCACTGTTACTAAATGCCTCCAAACTCACATAATCTTGAATTGTTGAAAACTTAGGAATTTCTGAACAACAGTTACTTTATTTTGTGCTGTTAACTAGTTTAAAAATTGTAACGAAAATATTTAGCTGTGTATTTGAGGTTGGTTAAATCCCACGTTGCGTAGACAATATGTATCGAATTTATGCAGTTCCCTGATGTTCTGGAAGTATTACCTCGTCCACAGCTGTTCTGATGTTCGCATAAGATTCTTTTTCCCAGGACGGGTCGCGGATGTAAAGAAGATGGTGGATTTTTAAATGAAACACTATTTTATCGAATTACTTTTGAATAATCTTTTCGATTTATTGATAATTTGACTTTTTAACACTTGATAATTAAAGATTTTCACTATAAATTGATAATTGTTACTCGTATCACAATTACAATTATACTATAACAACTTTTGACGATAGCGTCCATTTTAGAATTTGACGAGTACGTCTTACTCACACAACAGCTTGATAGAGAAGAAGAAGGAAACAGCTTCATCTCGTTCTTATATATTAACTGGGTCGTTGCTATGACGACGAATCAACATTATTCAATTTTTGCAATTTTGGTTGATGATTTTCACATACTTTTTCCAGATAATTCCATTTTATAATTTTTAACATTTAAACATATTTGAATAACCATTTTAAATCGTCTCAAAATGATACTGTTTACTCAATTTGTTTTACAAAAGAAGTTCAAATTATCAACCACCTTACTCAATATGTCAGAACATTCTGGCACATGCAACTAACAACAACATAAAAGTTAGATCAGAGGACTGCGGCAGTCACAGTTGAACCTTTGTTTTGGTTCATTGTCAATCTGTGTTGCTTAGTGTATCACTTACTTCAGTAGGTGCTCCGTCTAGTTGCATCCTCATCTGATGATAACACTTGCACCGTTCTCACCCCATTCAAACATTGTGGCAGGAGGTACATCACCATGTAATCACATTAATAGTAGCCCTTATACGCTTGCTGAAAATTTATGTTGATTGTACTTTTTTATTACAGCTTGGGGTTTTTGCCATAACCAGATATGGCTGTTAAAACAAAGAACCTGTTTCTGGCAAACTGTGCCTTATTAGTGATCAACATGTTGCTTATAAAATTGGACTTTATTATATATAATGTTACAATAGTCAACAATCCATTTACACAGTTTACCATAAACCTATACGCATTAATCAATATCTCCACAAATACTCCATCATCCAACATAAGAATGGCCCATGATAAAAAAGTTGGACAGGCATTAAGGGTATGCGAACGTACCACTGCCAGGAATTGCTACACCTAATAATAATACGGGATACATATTAAAGGAAATTACAGCATCTCTGCGCTCGAAAAATTAATTTGAAACACAAAGAGAAGAACCATCTTAAGAAAGGCTCAGTATATTTTCCTTTTTTGAAACACAATACAGTCTGTGCTTTTAAACTGCTAAAGGCCCATAATGTCGACTGGGATATACCAGAAGCCATGTTCATGTGGGTCACTAGGCTAAAGGAACATAATAGATATTGGCACCTTGGCCAACCAAGAAATTAGCTATTACCCAACATGCATTGGAACATATCTGTTTTGAAGAAACAGACATTTTTGCTTTAGCATCTCACTACTATACATGTCTACACCAAGAAGCTATTATGGGCATAATAAGAAATAATTACTCAGACTTCACAAAACATGCTATCCTATCTTGCAAAATAGTTTTACAGCTGAACCACATAGACCAATTCAGAGAAGCGTCGTCCCATTCCATATTGGAAGCCTTCATGTGGACCAATTAAATAATGGGAGGATGGTACCTACCACCTTATAAGTCAACTTCTCCTGCCATTATTCAGCAGCAGTGGAGAAACCACAAAGGGTTATATAATGCCGCTAATGATGCAATAGGTTTAATAGTTAAAGAATATCATACTGCTGTCAGTCATCTAGTTTTAGCTGGAATATATGCTCTTCCCAAAATTATAAACTTGGAAATAAAATCAGTCCTACTGTAAATTATATAGATTCATCTAGTTCAATCTAAACAAATGGTAAGAGTAAAAAATGCAGAGGTTTAATAAATTAAGAGTTTAAATGTTAAAAATACTTTTGGGCTCATAGAAAAAATCAGCAATACAGAATTATCTGCAAGTGATAAAATTGTTTCTTTTAATGTAACTTCTTTATTTCTTAACATCCAGTAGAAAAACTTATGTCTTAGGAAAATATGATTGTTCAGTAAATTTAAATGAAGAATTAAGAAATTATTTTGCTAAGCATACTTATCTTTGATTTTTTGTTTTTTTTTGTTTTTTTTGTTTTAGCAATGGGTAATCCACTTTCACCTTTTCTTGCTGATCTTTTCATGTAGCTTTTTTAAAATACAATTATTAATATATTCCCTTTAATTTTAAAAACTGGTATAGATATGTACAAAAGTGAATCGAGAATATATTGACACATTGCTTCACTCACACTGTAGACATGTTTCAAGAGCTCTTGCTCCTATCATCAGTGTGAGTGAAGCAATGTGTCAATATATTCTCGATTCACTTTTGTACTATTTTGTGCTTCACTGTCCCTACGCTTCTTTCAAGTTTATACTTTGGTATAGATATGTAGATTTTTTTGCTTTGTTGCTGATAAATACATACATCAAAGCAAATAGTTTCAACCCAATTCCACACAAACATGCCACCATCAACAGTCTCACACACAGATTAGTAAATCTACCCCTCAGCCAGCAAGAATATCAAAAAGAATACCATCAAATCTTAAAAACTGCAATTAAAAATGGATATAGAAATAGCCTTGTAGATAAAAAGCTAAAATCATTCAAACTTCAAAAAAGATTAAAACAGATCATAGCTATTTCACCAATAAAACAAGAAATTAGATTTGCTAAATTTACTTACCACCCCTGGGCCACAAAAAAGTTCAAAAAAATATTTAAGTAATACAATTTAACATTGGTACCAAAAAACAATTACAACATTAAAAACCTACTTCACAGTAATAATACTGATAAGATAGAACCAGAAGAAAAGTCAGGCATTTACAAGATTAAGTGTAAAGACTATGAAAAAATTTACATAGGGAGGACAAAAAGAAACATAGGCACTAGAAAGAAAGAACACTTCAGGCACTTAAGATTAAAAAATATTGATAAGTCCGCAATAGCAGCTCATTTCTGGTCTGAAAATCATGAAATTGAAGATAGCACAGAATTACTAAAATACGTACAAAAACATAGTGAACTCGTCATATGGGAGAGGATATACATAGAAAAACATAAAAACCAACTTATGAACTTTGAAATCCCGCCAGAAGAGAATCCCACATTTAAGTTCATCACTAAATCAACAGATGGCAGCAGCAACCCCAGAATTACCCACACCGCTGGATCAAGCTTTAGTCGCATAAGAGCCGTAGATGCAAACGATGATTTGCGAAACATGTCCTCAAAATAGGTCCGAAAGTGAAGCAGATGTGTAATAAATACGACTCATCTAAAAATTAATAATTTTTCGCTTCACTGTGGTGTTCCAATACAATTAAATCTCGACATAAATAATACTTTAAAACGTTTGGATTTTTAACAGAAAGCCATAAAGTTCATCTTACAATTTGAAATTGATGATTACCTTAATTTTCTAGTTTTAAAGGTAATAAATAAAATTTTGTTACTAGTAGAAAATTAACTTCAACCATTAACCATATAAAAAGTAAAAGATTTAACATGAGTTTTTCACATAAATGGCTGTTTTTAACATTTTAATTTATAGGTTAATAAATATACCACTAAATAAAGATGAATTTTAATGGAGAATATAAACATATTTTGATTATTTGTACTTCCAGTAGCTTTTTACTCATAAATGTAGCAATGGATTCTCAATCTCAAGTTATGTGATTTAAATAGGAAAGACATCTTTTGAGATATGTTTATTGTATGTCAGATAATGTAGAATATAGTTGAAAATTCACTAACAAAATCTGTTTTTTATATTGTAAAGATAAAGCACTGACATACATTTTTTTTTTTTCCATTTTCAGCGACTTCTGGATGCCTTTCCTACCATTAAATCAGTTAAGGTACACAGAGCAGCATTATGGATACTTGGAGAGTATGCATCTACTCCAGATGACATCCAGGCTGTGATGAATCAAGTGCGACAGACTTTAGGAGAGGTGAGATGTTTTATTATATTCTTTGTATAGTGATGCATTGATAATGGTGCAAGGCTGTCCAAAGGTTGACACCGGGCACTCAGAATGGTAAATAAGATGGTGTGATCTAATGATTAAAACCTAACGTTTACAAGTTAACACCTTCAACGTGTTCCAAAGGAGAACAGCCGCCGATATGACCATTGTAGTTAAAGGCAGGGTATAAAAGGAACCAAAAAAAAAAAAGATGGTATGTTGAAAAGTGCTGTTCTCTGAGCAACTTGGAGATGACTGACATCAAGTGCTGACTACATGGGATTCTAGACATCTTGTGTTCAACTCCCCATTGAGTGAACTGTCTGAAAGAAGAGGCTGATTGTATTCATCTCAGTACATAGAAGCGATGAAAGTGAAGTGATAGTGACAATTGGAACTGGTTTACATTCATGAAATGATTGTGTGATTTAAGTGAAGTTTCAGTAAAAGTGAACTAATTACTAGGTTAATGAAAGTTGGTGAAGTAACAATTTAAAAACTAGTTTCAGTATTAGTAAATTTAAAATGGTGCTCTGAAATTCTATGCAGCTTAATACTATACTAAATAAAAATAATATTTGGAATTATTTAGAATCGCCCTTCTTAATTTTTTATGCTTGCTGCATACCAGTTTCTGCACTCTGCTAATATTTTCATTATCATGATGAAAAATTTATCATTTTATATTGTACAGATTCCTCTTGTGGATGATGAAATTCGTCGTTCAAGTGGTGAGAAAACAGAAGAAGAAACTTTGCAGCAGCAAGTTCCTGTGCAGAAACTTGTCACTTCAGATGGCACATATGCAACACAGTCGGCTTTCAACACAGCTAGGTAAGAGCATTATTGTTTTATCCTGGTTTTGTGGAATTATGACAATGTGAAATTATTAAATTGTGAAATGTCATAACTCATAGCTAAAAGTGCATTGTTTGGTCAAGGTTAAAATTGTTTCTATATAATTTTTCCCTCGAAATAAAGAGTAAAAAAGAGATGTATTTTTCTTATCATTTTATAATTTAAATATTCCTTAAGATTATTAAATGTTGTAGAATTTTGTAGAATTTTCTAGAAATTTGACAATTTTAGTAGATTGTTAAGATATTTAATTTATAATAAATTGTAAGCAATGTTGCTGTTACATAAATTTTCTCATAATTATAATTATTTTTTAATCTATATTATCTTTTTTAATCTTTTGATTATATGTTGATATAGTTATTCTTCTGATTGTGTGATAACTTAGTGGTTCAAAAGAATTTTATCTAATTTTACTGCCTTTTTTGGCTCGAAAGTCAGCTGTTTCAGTACCATGTATTCTGCAATATGCTGGTATCCATTGAACTATTAATCTTTTATTTCAATTAACTATTTTATGATTTTACGGCATTCCGCAATATTTAGGTTTTTAGGTGTCTAAAAGATATTATGGATACATTAGCTGCTTTATATTCCAGTAATAATACAACCTTTACAAATTTATTTATATGACAGAAGATTTTATAAGCTCTTCAAGAACTGCCAACATTTCTCCATCAAAATTTGTAGTATTTAAACTTAATCTTTTGTGGATAGAGAAAATGCGCATGTTGCACTAGCGCTAGTACTACCATTATTTGGTAAGGTGGAACCGTCGAAGTTAGCATGTAGCCGTTATCTTAACTTTATTATTTATAATGTCATTTGTTTTAGGACACATGAAGAGATTTCAGATTTTGTAACTTCTACAGCTAAGTATGGATAGTGTTCAATATCAAACAGTTCTAAAGGGTTGAAAGTTGTTTGTAAATTTTCTTTTAATTAAGGAAGTTTCAATTTTTGATTTCTTTTACTTTAGTAGGAAAACTTTGTTGAGTTTTTAAGTTCACTTGTGATTTTCTTTTTTTGCTAGTCATAAGATAGTCTGATTAAAGTCTGTGGAAAGACTTTTGTTACTAACAGGGAGAAGACCCTCAAATTCCTCTAATGATTAATTGAAAGCTTAAAGGAACCGACCTGTACAAAAGCCGAATGTCCAATCCCTCACCTTCTTGTGGTACAGCTGTTAGTAATCACATATCAATTTTGTTGTAGCAGAAAGGTGCCCCTTTAATTGCTTTTGTAATCTGAAGACTTAAACGAACCATTCTAAACATAAATTATGTGATGAACCAAAGGTAAGGGCTGCTCACCAATAAGCACTGGTCAGCATGGTGAGTTATTGACCTGGACTGATATTTCTTCCTTTCCATATATCAGATCCTCTCTTTTACCTTTCCTATCGAGTCATTCTTGACTCAACTCTTGTTTTCTTCGACCCTGATGGTATTAGAGTATTCAAGATCCAGGGAATCATTTCATTTTCTTTCCTGTTCATACCTTTCTCTACTTAGGTCAACCGCCATGTATTGTTCCCAATTTTAAATGGTTGTAAAAAAGTTAAAAAAAAAAAACTCAAGATAATATGATAAAGAATCGAGATTTAACTGTATTGGAACACCACAGTGAAGCGAAAAATTATTAATTTTTAGATGAGTCGTATTTATTACACATCTGCTTCACTTTCGTACCTATTTTGAGGACATGTTTCGCAAATCATCGTTTGCATCTACGGCTCTTATGCGACTAAAGCTTGATCCAGCGGTGTGGTTAATTCTGGGGTTGCTGCTGCCATCTGTTGATTTAGTGATGAACTTAAATGTGGGAAGAGAATCCCACATTTAAGTTCATCACTAAATCAACAGATGGCAGCAGCAACCCCAGAATTAACCACACCGCTGGATCAAGCTTTAGTCGCATAAGAGCCGTAGATGCAAACGATGATTTGGGAAACATGTCCTCAAAATAGGTACGAAAGTGAAGCAGATGTGTAATAAATACCACTCATCTAAATATTAATAATGATAAAGAATGTTTACAATTATCAAAAGAAACTTCTAAAATTGTTTTTATTGCCTGTCCCAGCAGCAATTAAAACTTCTAACATATCTGAGTTGTCTCCTGTTATAAAACTGAATCTAAAAGGAAGATAAAAGCAGAGGGAGAATAAAGAAAATAAATCCTTACTTTTTAGTATATTATATAAAAAACATAGTTTTGAATTCTTCTGTTTTAGAAAATTATTTAAAGATGAAGCTAGAGTGCTTAAAAATTAATTTTAAGTAATTTATATTATAGACTTATATCCTCAACTGCATCAAAAACCGATAAATTTGAGTGATTTTTTAAAACTATTACTTGTTCTCCACATACTCATTGAGTTTCTACTTATTTTGTGAAAACTGAAAACTGCATTCTGAAATATACATATGTACTTTGCAGTATTACCACATTACAAGATTTATTCAGGACATAAATGTTACTTTTGTTGTATGAATTTCTGTAGATTGATGACGTGCTATCAGAAATTGTTATACTTAAATGTGAACTATTTTCTTTTTTCTTTTGAATTGTTTTTTCTATGGGTGTTTTTTTGTTTAGTTTCACAATTCTGTACGACCTTATCTTCTGCATCTTCACTTTTAGTTAGCATCATGTTATTTTTATGCGACTATCAAACCTACTAAATTATTTGACAATTCTTTTACAGCATTTCCAAGAAAAGTGAAGCTAGACCTCCTTTGCGTCAATACATGATGGATGGTGACTTTTTTATTGGAGCTGCTCTTGGCACCACTTTGGCAAAGCTTTCACTGCGTTACATGTCACTGATAGCAGACCCCAAGAAACAGAATAGGTTTTGTGCAGAGTCAATGCTTATCATGGCTTCTATTCTTCATCTTGGGAAATCAGGTATGGTATTAACGCTCATTAAATATGAATGAAATTTATTACTTTCCCTAACATATACTTACGAGATCTGTTCAAAAAGTATTGTGAATTTTGTGTTTTTTCAAAAAGTATTTATTCATAAATATCTACTTTGTCCCCTTCAAAGTAATCCCCACCAGATATTATACATTTGTTCCAATATTTTTTCCAATCCTCGAAGCACTTTAAAAAATTGTTTTTTGTGATCTTGTTCAGCTCTTTCTTCGATGCCATCTTTATCTCCTCAATCGTGGTGTAATGTCGTACTTTCATGGGCCTCTTCAGTTTTGGGAACAAAAAAAGTCACAGGGGGCCAGTTCTGGGGAGTATGATGGCTGTGGCATCATAAGTCTTGTTTTTGACCAAAAATTTGCGCAGAAATAATGTGTAAAGCAGGGACGTTATCAAACGCCAATTTTTATTTTTCCACAATTCTGGACATTTCTGGTGGATTACTTTGTGCAAATTGCACAAAACTAGCAGGTAATATTCCTTATTGACTGTTCTACCCTGTAGTAAGAACTCAAGATGCACCATGCCCCTGCAATTGTAGAAAACTAAGCAAAATCTGTACATTTGACAGATCTTGGCACACTTTTTTTGGTCTTAGCTCGTGTGGTAGCATCCATTGGGATGACTGAGCTTTAGTTTCCGCAATATAACCATAAACCTTGATTCGTCACCAGTTATGACCCTCTGAAGCAAATTTGGGTCATGTACACAGTTCAACAGCTCCTTAGCAACATTAATGTGATGGGGTTTTTCGTCAAAATTGTGTGACTTTGGTACAAATTTTGCAGTGACCTGTCTCATGCCCAAATCATTGGTCAAAATCGAATGACGCGAGTCAGTCAATATGTTTAGGTCCTCAGCAACTTCTCTAACAGTGATTTGACGATATGTTAATACTATTTTCTTCACTTCAATGTTTTCGTCTGTTGTTACGAGCTTGGGAGTCTGGGATGCTCTTCATCGTTGACATCTTCTTGATCCTCTGAGAACTTTTTGTACCACCGATAAAGTTTGTTTTGATCCAAGGTAGCTTCACCATATGCCACAGTCAACATTCAGAATGTATCTATGCACTTAATTTTGTTTTTCACACAAAGTTTGGTACAGATTCTTTGTTCCATTTTTTGGAATAGGCAAAAATTGAAGACAAGCCTAAACAAGTCCAAGCAAAATAGCTGTCAACAATTAATTGAACATTCAAAATGGCCAAGCTTGTCAACATAAGTGAGGGACATGAGTACCAACATAATGCCACAAATTAATTGAAAATAATATTCGTAGCCTGCAAAAATTCAAAATTTGCAATACTTTTTGAACAGACCTCGTACAATAAACAAAAGTATTAATATAATTTTGAGTCAAACTAGTACTCCATGCTCCATATAATTCTAGTGTTTACCTAGAACATGCTTTATTAGGACCTTCCTAACACCTTCAGCTAATGTTGACTATTGAATTTTGATTGGGTGAACTCCTTGGTGGTGATTAGGATATATCTGTTGGTGTCCTGATGAACTTGAAGTTCGGGTTCTCATCAAAGTTGGTGTCGAAATTGAAGAGTTTTCCTACATATTTCTTTATTAATATCTTTTCCAATGTGGTTAATAGAGTTGAACTCTGAACAGTTTTTATGTAATTGTAACAATATATTTTTGAGTATATTATCATAAATGTCATAAATGGAAAATTTATTGCTGAACTTCACTTTCTACATTAGACCTTATGGAGCATGTTTTGAAGACTCTTCTTTTCATCATCAGACTTCGATTCAGTGCTGTATTTCCTCTCACTTGTAATTGGCTTTCTGGTTAGACGTACTACATGTTGAAATCCTTTTCATATGAGACATCAAATTTGTGATCAATAATGCTGATCAACATATTCAGATTTGATATCCCTAATGAAAAGGATTCGTCACTAGTATGTCCAGGCAAAATGCCATCTACAGATTACAGAAGGAAGGTGGCAGGAATTAAGGCTAATGATAGAAGAAATCTCCAAAATAATGTTCCAGTAATTCTGGTGTAAAAAGTGAAGTTAAGCAATAAAATCCTTTTTGTGCATATAAATGTCAAAATTACTTTATTGTGCTTTTCTGCAAAAAATATTTCAAAGAAACATTTATGCGTGATTGGAGGAATTTAGTAACAGTGACATCAAATATAATCCTAAAAACTATTTGCTGTATCATTATTTGCTGTTTCTGCCAAGCAAAGCAACAAAATATGTGATTGCATTGCCGCCTCACTTTCTTGATGCAGCTGGCTTCTAGTATCTCTTGGATAAATACTTCACATGTCTACCTTCAGTAGTTCTCATAATGCAGCTATGCATGCTCTCTTTACTTCACTTCTCATGTTTGGAACCAATCTGTGACTGACCAGGGTAAACATAGAGTGCACTATCTGTGTGCAGTAAGTGTGTATATATCACACACCTACACAATTTTATTTTTCTTCTGAGTGTATGTCTTATCTTCTGAGTGAGAGTGCATGTGAGAGGAAGGAAAGAGAGAGAAAGAGAGTCTGTTAAAGCAGAGAGAAAGAGAGAGTCTTTTAAAGCTGTGTACTAATTCAGTTAAATATGGCAGGTTTTGGTGAGTTTTATTTAGGGCAAGGTTTAGTTGAGTAGAGTCAGACTGAAAAATTTAATGCCATAGCTGGGATTTGAACCACAGATCTGCCAGTCTCTGTCTGGTTGTTCTTAGCCATTGAGCTACCATGGCAACATGCTGCATGTCATTAAATTCTGTGACTCATATTTTTCCCTGTAAACCACTAGGAGCTCTTATATACAATGAGATTGTGGCAACTTACTATGCGTATATACATAGATCTCAGGCATCATAGTTTAACAACTATTAGGTCAATTGATAGGAATTAATTGTTCTTCCACACTACTTGTGTGCAGAGCAACGTTTAGATACGTAGTGTCAGATTGAAAACTTCAGTGCCATAGCCAGGACTTGAACCACAGATCTGCCGATCTCTGTCTGGTTGCTCTTAAACATTCAGCTACAATGGCAACATCTAGCATGACATTAAATTCTCCAACTGGCTTTGACTGACCCGCAGCAGAAAATAAACTTAGGTTATCTATATATACATAAATGAATTGATGTTTGTTAGTCTCACAAAAATCGATAATGGCTGAACCGATTTGCCTAATTTTGGTTTTGAAATATTTGTATAAGTCCAAGGAAAGATTAAAAGGTGAGAAAAAGCCTTGAAGTGATAATGAACCGGATTATTAATGAAATGCACATGCAAACTTTTTGGAACACATACACCTTCTCTTATTTTCAGGGAAAAAAAAAAAAAAAACATTTCAAAGTGGAAAGATATTCCACTCCTTGCCATAGTCTTCAAAGCTATTTCACTTAGCATATTTTATTAAATATTTATCATTTGTTATTAAGACTGAAATTGTTTTATGTAGCGTGAAACACCTTTTGAAGATTAGACACAAAATTAATTTCTGAATCCACTATAACACTATAAATATTTTACCACAGACAATTGTTGTCAAATATTGGTGAATCCTTGGATACCTTCTATATAATTTGTGTTTGTGAATTCGTGAATGTGACTTTGTGAAGTGTGTGGAAACCCTTTTACTATGCCAAGGATAAGATGACCTGACTTAGGTCATGGAAGTCAGTCAAATGTGCGATGAGTTAGGTCACGTGCTGACTGCATTGATGAGAAGCGAGACACAGGTAATTCTAATAGTCGTGTTCGTATGTCAGAATTGCATTCTGGAGTGTGTTTCTTCTGTTTTCTTACAAATCAATTGACACAGTTATAAACCAGGATGACATAGTTAAATATCCCAGAGTTTTTCAGTTCATTAGAGTGACCTGGACTCCCACCTCACAATTTTAAAATTAAAAGTAGGATCAGTTGTGATTATGCTGCATAACATTAAACAACAACTGTGCAATGAAATGAGATTAACTGTGAAAAAGCTAATGAATGTCATTAAGGCAACAGTCATCAAGGTAAAGTACAAAGGAGAGGATATCTTGATCCCGCATATTCAGTTGATTCCAACGGATTTACCTTTTGATTTTAGTCTAAAATTTCCCGTGCGTTTGGCCTTTATAATGACCATAAATAAATCGCAAGGACAGTTGTTGGAAGTTTGCAGAATCAACTTGCAGTTTCCCTGTTTCTCTCATGGACAATTATATGTCGCATGTTTGCACATCGGAAAACCATCTTCTTTATATATTTACGCACAGCAATAAGGACAAAAATATTGTTTATCAGAAAGCTTTAAATTGAATAACTTAAATGTAACTGGGTTGTATTTAAGCTTTACCCCCAGTTGCAGAATAAATAACTATAACTAATCTGAATTTACGTAGAAAATGAAGCTAGCTACAATGAAGTAATAAATATTACACAAATATAAATATTTGTAACAAAGGCTTCACTTATCTTAAGAAATTAAAAGAAGGAAGAATTAACAGCAATTTCTTAAGATAAGTGAAGCCTTTGTTACAAATATTTATATTGTGTAATAATCCGAATTTGTTTTATTTATATAGATAGTTCAGACAATTTTAATTGGCAGTACAAGTTTGCCTGATCAGCTAGTAATCATAAAAACTGAAGCTACTGACAGTGAAGCAATACAAATGATCAAATTTTGGTATAATATAATCATTAAAGTGCTTTAAGCTTTTTCTAAATGAGATAAATCTTGTCAACATAATGTACAGCAGTGAGTCAATGCAGATCTCTAAAATAGCTATAACATTTCTCATTAGGCTAGGAATACTAAAATACCTGCAATGAAATATAATAATTTGTTACAAACTTCACTTATGCTTTTAAAAATTGTAAATTCTTCACAGTTCACAGAACTAGTTTCGCAAATACTACCCGGGAAATTTAGGAAGATACATGGAATGGAGGCGCTGTTATCCTTTTGCACCGATTGGCTGGCTATCAGCAGAGAGGAGAGGTAAACCGCACGTCACAAAAATATGTACGTTATTGCAGGCAGAAAATGTGTTACAGTAAGGAGCACAACAAAATTGACTTAAAATAAAAGTGAATTGAAGATATTGACACATTGCTTCACTCATACTGTTTTTCACAGTACATGTTTCAGAACTTAGCTGATGATGTGAGCAGCAGCTCTTGAAACATGTCCTGTGAAAAACAGTGTGAGTGAAGCAATGTATCAATGTCTTCTCGATTCACTTTTATTTTAACTTGTGCTTCACTGTCTCTACGCTTCTTTCAATTTTTAATTTTTGGAAAATTGACTGACTTCATTCTGATGTGAAGATTCCCATTCCTGTACATCCGTTTCACTTGCTGCATCTGTACAGCTTCCGTCTTTGGCGATGTCGTCTAAAGGATGGATATCAGCTGTTATGTCTGTAGAACTGCCGTTGTTATTTCTAGAATCCATAAATCTAACTAAAGTATTTGCTTCCTCTTCATCACTGGTATCCAAATCCACATTGATTACCATTCTCTCTATTTCTTCTTCCATCAAGACATTTTGATGCCAGTATTCCTACTCTATGGACTTAATTTTGATAGATGCATTTTTCCAATCCTCTTCAGTGTTGTTGTTTAAGCACTGTCTAGTTAGTCCTTTAATTATGTTTAAAGTTATAAAACATACATTTTCCTGCTACTTTTTGCTTCATGATATTCCATATCAGTTCAGTGGGGTATTATTGCAGTAATAAAGTGGCAATCTATATTTTAACCTTCCACTAAAATGTGCCGCATATTCTTACATTTTCTGAGACTACTTAGCATTTCTTTTAATATTTGCCAGAATTTTTTCTGTCCACCCCAAATTAATTTTCTCATTTACTGCATATAATAACTTCTTCGCTGTAGGAATTTCTTTAAACATTTCATAACAGTCTAAAAAAGTTCTGCATTGAGAACTTTTGTTCTCAGTTTAAATTGTCCATTTGAAACTTCTTTTTCCGATTATGTTTTGCTGAAACAATGTAATTGCTCTGTATCTGAAGCAATAGGTTTTTAAAATTCTTTAACAATACTTTTTATTTGGCTTTACTAGTTCTTTCTGCTGTAGCCATTCCTAGTCACTATCCTTTGCAAAAGAAGAAAAGACCATTTGTCTTTTGTTGACCATTTTTTGACCATTTTGTTTTTCCTCCGTGCAGAAGTGGAAAATATTCTGAATAATTGTTCTGCTTTGAGAGTTTACAACCCTTTGAGGTAACTTTTCTTAAAGCTTCCGTCTTTGAAAATTATTATTAGAGACACCTGTTTTGTGATACGACACTATACTGTGGTACTTATGCTCACACTACAGTTAACAATTATAGATTTACAGCTTAATACACAGCCTATAGCCAGCCATCACAACATGTTAGTTCCTACCATGGTGACATAAAAACAGAGCTATTTGTCTTGGGTAATACTTCATTTGCATCATCAACCAAGTTGTTTATTTCTGTTATTGTTGCTGCCGCTAGGTGACAGATTATTTTATTTCCAACCTCTGAAAGTAAAACTTATTATATTTGTAACAAATTATTATATTATTGTAATATTTGTATTGCTTCACTGCTATTAGCATCATGTTTTTATGTAGTAAAATACTCGCAAAGATGTAAACATAACTAGATATAAGAATACTTATATATGTGCTATTAATTATAATGGAGGATACAGTTAATGAAAGATATTTAAGGTAACGTGCATGCACATGCTAAACTCTCTCTCTCTCTTCTCTTTCTCTCTCACACATTTTCATTGTATAAAAATATATTTTCCTTTTTTTATTAAGGAACCTCAGTACTGATATTTTTAATGAAACTTGGAATAAAATAAAATAAAATTAAATTAAATTAATACTTCCATGAAAGGATTTTGGAATAAAATGTTTATATCTTTTCTGCCTACCAGGTATAGCAGAGGAAGTAAAATTAGATTATAATTAAGTTATACATATGAAATATAATTTAGTTATATAGAATAAAAATAAGTATTTCAGAAAGTGGAGTGCATATAAGTGGAGAAAAGTGTATACAAGGTTGACTCATTTGCCAAATTTTAATATTAGTGATATTAGTTTTAAAATATTTGCTTTTTAATTGCATTCCATTATACTTTAATATAAATTAATTAGACAGATGTTTTAAACTTTTAGTTTAATTAGAGTATCAGTTGTACAGTCTGGTTCTTATTCACATCAGCTTGTGCTATTAATGTTTATGTGCTTTGCAGCAAGCAGAATAAAAGTAAACAAATAAGCAAACTAGTTCATAAATTGAATTGCGTGTTTTTTTCCTTGAATACACACAGGCTTGGCAACAAAGAATATGACTAATGATGATGCAGACAGATTATATCTGTGTCTCCGAGTGCTTTCGGATAAGTCCCCTATTATTGTAAACATCTTCAAGGAAAACTGTCGCCGTGCTCTTTCTATCATGCTTGCAGCAAAGTCTGAAGAGGAAGCTACAACTCAAAAGGTAAATATCAGACAAAATCATTGATTACTTATAAAATGAAGTTAGTAGTGCACCAAAAAATATTTAAATTTGGTCTTTAATTCTACTACTTCACTAACAAGCATAAAAGTTAAGTTTATTATTTTATATGGATGTCCACAAAATTGTGTAGTGGTTCTGTAGAATAATTGAAGACAGAAATATGAGTGTTGATACCTAAGTTGGGTACATGGCAATGAAGCCACATGCTCTCTTGCACTCCAGGTCTTTGATGAGAGGTTGGTACATTGATTTGAAGCTGGGCAGTGAATTAGGTAGTTTCTCTTATCTTCAAGTTTAAGAACTGGTATATATAGGAGATTCTGCTATGCCAATTCTGTGTAGAAGTTAATTGGGGCAGTAACATCCTGTCTAAAGCTACTTGGTATATAGATGCCAACTATTTATGTACAGTTTTACTTACACAGGAGTAATATACACATATTGACTCCATACAACTTTGTAATATTGTAGATAGTGTATTAATCTTCCTTTCCTAAGTTGTGAGAGTTCATATGCTCTTTTTCTCTATAACATATATCAAATATGATTATCTCATTAACAGGCTTTTAATTATTGGGGAAAATTCTCTTGAATATCTTACTTTGGTCTGAATGTCAGCTTCCAGTTGTTACTAATGTTACTTGCTCTGATTTATGTAAAACGTAATGAGATAACGATGCTAACATTTTTGATATGCAGGCAAAAGAGAAGCCAGGTTCTGTGGTGCAAGCAGATGATCCCATCTCATTCCTGCAATTGTCATCTTCTCATTCAGAACTTGGAGGTACAGAGAATGTGTTTGAGCTTAGCTTGAACCAGGCTGTAGTTGGTGGAAGACGAGATGGTATTGGAGGCACTGGAATGAGTAGTACTGGTGACTTAACTCCAGGCACCAGTAAGCTCAACAAGGTCACTCAACTGACTGGCTTTTCTGATCCTGTATATGCTGAAGCCTATGTCCATGTGAATCAGTACGATATCGTACTGGATGTGCTCATTGTTAACCAAACAGGTGAGCAACAATTTTTATTTTTTGTCTTAGTAGCAACCTTTGAAAATTGCAAGTTGCAGATCATAAGAAAAAAAAAATTAAGTAAAAGGAAATAAACTCCTGTTTTATTCAGATGATATTTTCTTTATCACGTATGTAATGAAATTATGTGAACTCCATTTCCTTTTCTCATCCTTTAAGTGAAGAATATGTTATAAAGTATCTCACATTTAAAACATAGAATCCATATTTGCACATTTTAAACAGGGATTTAAAGACCCTTGATGATAATGTTCTCCTAAAGCAGACAGCAAGCATTTTACCTATTTTGAAAGTATTTTAGATGTTTTATAAAAACTAAGGCACATAAATTATGCACTCCTTAAGGCTAAAAGATGAAATAGTTTACAAGGCTTGTGTTTTAGAATAGAACAGTTTGAAGTAACACTAGAAGGCCTTTTACAGAAAATATGCAGGGAAAAAAAAGAATGCAGTTCAAACTCTTATCTGTGATTTTCCAAAGAAGGGAGTAAAAAAACTGGAACTGTAAAACTATGAATATGGGAAATGCACTAATAATTACAAACATAAATAAAGCATGCTTATAAGCAAACACTATATTTTGTTCAATACAATTCAATAATAACTGTACATAATTAATTGAACATGTTTACACTATCTCATTTATCTTTGTAAAATCTGAAATATTTCAGGAATGTTCGCTTCTATCATAAGCTGACAAGTTGTGGTATTGATGGTGGAGGTTTCTGGTATATAAATAAATTAATTTTGACCATTTCCTGTGCATTATTTTTGTATTAAAACAAAGACACTGCCTTTAAATAGTATACATATAAGTAGTATACATCTTTGATCTTGTTGACTTATTACAATAGTAAGAGGTTAAAAGTTTCCTGGTATCGTATTTCATAGACATATTTTCTGAGATTAAGTGTAGCCTTATTTTTTCTTATAGGTAACTGGTAACTTATTTCATACACATTTTTTCTGTGATTAAGTATAATCTGTTTTTTCTTGTAGGTGACACACTACAGAACTGCACTCTGGAACTGGCCACTCTTGGTGATCTGAAACTTGTTGAAAAGCCACAACCAGTTGTTTTGGCACCACGAGACTTCTGCAACATCAAGGCTAATGTTAAAGTTGCATCCACTGAAAATGGAATCATATTTGGCAATATAGGTGAGTATCATGATAAGCAGCTCTGCACAAAAAGTTTTCTGTCATTATCTTATTGATATAATGTTTGTAAACTGGAAAAATGCATTCTCTTTTCTTTCACTTTGCTATTTTCGCATGGAACAGGAAGTTTAGCACATGTTCATTTGGAATACAAAAGGTGGTTGTTTCGTAAGTGTGCATGGAAAAAGTGTTTCTGTTGTTGTATGCTAATGCTATGGATCTTAGACTTCATCCATTTTCTGTCTGATGTCCCAATAATAGGATGTTAGTTGAGTTTGAATATCTGTTTATATTTTTGGAATTGTTGATCACAATATAAATGTTTGCTATCCATAATAATGTGTGGTTGCCTGCAAAGGATACACTGGTGATTTGTATATATTTATGCTATGAAGGTGAATGGCTAAGCAATGAGTTAAGCAGAATATTGTTAACAATTTTCTTTGTGGGTAATCGGTGATGTATTTTTTGTCTTCAAAGATGATTTTCCATTTTTCATCTGCAGTTGTATTAAAATCTTCTTGTTGAAATGATTTTATTGTATTAATTTATAATTTGGTAGAGTGAATAGATAAACTTAATTTTTTACCTTAATTTTTGTGTCTTTTTTGCCAACATTACGACAATTGTTTATGCTGATGATACAACTTTCATTGATGACAGATCGGAATGTAACAGTCTTGAATCATTAACAGAAAACACTATGGCTCAAGCAGATATTTGGTTCAGGGCCAATGGTATTTTACTGAACAATACTAAAACTCAGCAACTATTTTTCAGCTTAAGGGATGTTGCTAAAAATAGCTATATGCTTGACGTAAAATTTTTGGGTGTAATTGTCGATGATAAGCAATCATGGGAACCACACATAAATTGTATTAGTGGTAAACTCTTCCGAATTATTTATTTAATAAAAAATCTAATGAAATATATACCTGACACTCATGTACAATCTGCATACTTTGCCTTTTTACACAGTACACTATCATATGGCATTTTGCCCGCCTCGGTAGCGTAGATGGTAATAATAACTATTATTATTATTATTATTATTATTATTATTATTATTATTATTATTATTATTATTATTATTATTATTATTATTATTATTATTATTATTATTATTATTATTATTATTATTATTATTATTATTATTATTATTATTATTATTATTATTATTATTATTATTATTATTATTATTATTATTATTATTATTATTATTATTATTATTATTATTATTATTATTATTATTATTATTATTATTATTATTATTATTATTATTATTATTATTATTATTATTATTATTATTATTATTATTATTATTATTATTATTATTATTATTATTATTATTATTATTATTATTATTATTATTATTAATTATTATTATTATTATTATTAATTATTATTATTATTAATTATTATTATTAATTATTATTATTATTATTAATTATTATTATTAATTATTATTATTATTATTATTATTATTATTAATTATTATTATTATTATTAATTATTATTATTAATTATTATTAATTATTATTAATTATTTTTATTATTAATTATTGTATTATTATTTACTATTAATTATTATTATTATTTACTATTAATTATTATTATTATTACTGTTATTAGTATTATTAGTATTACTATTAGTATTACTATTACTATTACTATTATTAATTATAACACATTAGCATATTGATTTCCAGTAATCCGACATGCTTCTAGGAATGATTGCTTGCCGAAACTTTGTAAAAGTTTTAATGTATTGTCGTGGCAACGGGCATAAAAGTTTCGGCGCAAATAGATAACAGACGGATAGTGTTTCATGGAGATAAAGAGCTTGCATAAGCAGATAAACATAGCGCCGGAGATACAGAACTTGCCGGCACAGACTATGTTACGCTTCTGGAAGGTGATAGGACATTCAATTTCTTGATTGTTACAGAACAGCCTCGAATTATCAATGAGGTATTTAAAGGAGCGATGACTTGCAAGAGTCAGTCATAAACAGAAGTAAACAGCTGTAAAGATGTTATAACAGGAGTGTTGTAAACAGATGTAATCAGAATGCTATTTGTTATTGTCATCGACCTTGGTAGATTGTGACTGTGTATGTGATGTAATGCGACTACTGTAAGAATAGAACAGAGTGTATTTCTATGCAAATAAAGAACGTTTTGAATTTATGCAAATTGAACTTCTAATTCTATGAACCCACACAGTATGAAGTATTTAATTTATGGTATTATTACTTCAATATTGATTTGTTGTTTGTAAGATATTTTGAATCACAGGATAAGGTTGCTTTATTGAATTGATTGATTTACATTCAGTGAGTTTACTAGTAGCCACAAAGTCTATGGACATTGAACATGTCAAAGAAATGAACAGTTAATTAACATATATACTTGAATATTGAAGATAAAAGATACATATGCAGGCAATATGAAAAACGTCAACAGAAAGAAAGTCTGACAGGAATATGCTACCTTTATCTGTTCCAAAACAATGCAACAAGGACAGTGAATGTATGTGACAGAGAATGCATGCTATATTAGGAGTACAACCATTCAAAAAACATGTGCTCTACCCACAAGGAGTTCACTCAGTGTACTAAAACCGAGAAGGTTTATTCACAAAAGTAGAAGACGTCAACATGTTTTTGAATGGGCTGCAACTGAACTGATCCAAGTGTCATAAACAGTTGCTATGCAGGGTATCATAATTGTGCCTCACCAGCAATTTTTCCACTGCGTCTCTTTCCCCTGGGACTTTCTTTGCTGTGGCAAACTGTAATTACATATAGATACATCAAATAGTACCCAGTAGTTAGAAGACTAGCTGATGTGTATATACAAATACAATTTGGCATTTTGTACTGTTATTGGCTATTGCTACTATGTCTCACATCTCAACATTTTGTTATATTTTACAATTCAGTTTTGAGCAGTCCTCAAAGGTAAATTGGCAGTAATTTGTCATTGAAACAGCTAGACATTATCAGAATAATTTCTCATTCACAGAATAAAATGAACACTTGCACACAAATCTTGTGGAGAATAAAATGTTTTTGAGCATAGGTACTTCTAGCAGCAATTTTAAAGGCATTGAAATTGTAAGTTTTTCATTTAAGGTCACTTCGAAGAGTGTTAAATATTTTGATGGTTTCATAATACAGCCTTTCTGGAGGCAAGAAGGTTTTGCATTGAGAGATGTTAAACTTTTGTCTAATATTTGTTTCATGAATTTCGTTGTTATAAATGAGGCCTAATTGCAAACATAGAATTTTAAGAGTGAGAATATATACTGAAAGCAGGGATTAATATCTTCAGTCTTCTAAAAGAATCTTTGCAAGAGTATCTGCTGTGGATGTTAGAAATGGTTCTTAAAACCTTTTTTTGCATAAGGAAAATATTTCTATCTTCTACTGCATAGGGTGGTAATTTAAGTATATGCATACAACTTAATTTACCAGTGCTGGAGTAGCATAACAGACGGAGCTGAGTTTAGGCAAGATATACTTTGTGAACTTTCCAATCTAAATATCTATCTACTTGAAGGCTGTCAGTTTCTGTCAGTAATTTCAATTTCTTTAAATAACGTACCATTAATCCCAATTTCTATTGGACTGTGTGATGTTCATTGAATTATAAATTTTAAAACTTTTGTTTTGTCTAGATTCACAGATTATATGACATACAGTACAAAACATCCAAAGTATAAACTTGGAAGAAGCGTAGGGACAGTGAAGCACAAATTAGTACAAAAGTGAATCGAGAAGATATTGACACATTGCAAGAGTGAAGCAATGTGTCAATATCTTCTCAATTCACTTTTGTAGTAGTACAAAACATAATTCACTTTAATTACACACTCATTTAAATTTATACTGTGTTGGGTTTTTGTGGCTGTATGCATTAAAGGTGTATGCATATACACACACGTGTGTTTTATATACAATTTAATAAGCTATAACATTACTATTGTTTATTTCTGTTGCTTTACTCTTATATAGTTTCAGAATCTCTGTCTTTTTTGGTTGTGTGAATCCTCCAGCATTCCATTGTAGGACGTTTAGATGAGATTTACCTAAAGATGCTCCCGCCTGGAGATCCGATTTCGGGGCTATTTTACCTCCGGAAGATTGAGCTCTTTTGTAGTCCATTTTGCATTACCCAGGGTGCACCACGGGGAGGCGGACTACATTACACCCTATCAACTTATTCTGGAAAGAAGAATGCAAAGAAAAAAGTACCAACAAGCAATGGAAAATTCTACAAGGAAGTAAAAATCCCATCCCAGACTACCCAAGAAGAAGTACTGTTGCCATCTTCCGACTGACTACTGTCCACGACTGTTTGGCCGCTCATCTAAACAGGATTAATATTTTTGAATCCCTGACCTGCACGCTGTGTAGGGACCCGAACTCATTGATGGACGGAGATATCCGCTCCAGTGTAGTGCCCTGACAAAAACAGATGGAGAACTGACAGCATAACTAGTCACACTTTATTGGGAGGCCAGAAGGAAAATGGAAATTCTCCAACTCCATGAGCATTAGCAACCAACCAACCAACTCTTATATAGTTGTAGTTTTTGCTTGCATTTACATTCTTTTCACTCTTTATATTTTATTTTATTTATTTTATTTATATTATATTCATGCTTTATGGTCATATTGTAAATTTGTTTAAGTTTCCTGGAGTGTGTGACATATCCTACTGCTTCAGATTATGAAAGCAGTGCATTTCAGTATTTCCATTGTCAGCATTAAAACTGTGCGGCAGCAAAGTAAAATCAGAATACATTTATAAAACAGCTGATGTAAAAGTTTACAGAAGGAAATTTATGAGATTTCAGTCAGTTAAACATTGATCCTTTGTCAAATTAAGAGAATGAAATTAATAGATGTGTACACATTACAGTGTATGATGTCAGTGGAGCAGCTTCAGATCGCAATGTTGTGGTCCTGAATGACATTCATATTGACATTATGGACTACATTGTACCAGCATCATGCAATGACCAAGAGTTCCGACAAATGTGGGCTGAATTTGAATGGGAGAATAAGGTAATGGAATTAGCACAAAAAAGTTGTTTATTTTGCTTTTGGAGGGGACCTCCTTCCAGAAAAACTAAAACCCAGTATTCAAATTAAAATTATTTATTCAAACTATCTGAGGTCCTAATTTAAAATTTAGGTCATATAAAACATTGTTCTGTTATTAAAAAAGCTTGAAACTCAAAATGGTCATATTAACAATATTATTAATTCTTGTGTATGGAAACAGCACTATTCTAAATGAGCCATAATGGACCCATAAATGAAGTAAGGCTGAAGCTTTTAAATGCCTCAAGTCTTGCATAGAAAATGTTAAATTCATAAATAAAAGCTCTTAACTGACTAAAATTAACTAACTTTATTTTTGCTATATTAAATCTCTTATTTGCAGTGTTATTTGTAGCTAAGGTCCCGTACCTGCCCGCCAAAAAACCCTTGGAATAAATGTAATTCTAAGCGAAAATGCTCTCAAATAACAGATGAAGAAAACATATTTTAACTTCTTTTGCAACAGTTTAATTCTACACAAATGCATATAGCTGAAGATGAAAATTGTACAGGTTAATTGTGTGTGCAAGAATGCCTTAAATATTTAATACCAACTCTAATGGAGGGTTGTTTAATAATTAACTTTTTATTGCTAATATTATTTATTTGCTTAATGTTGGAAACTGCTATGGTGTATGCTCTAGATTGTAATTACATCATTCCAATTGTCAGAATCTGAGCCAGTATTGTTTTCAAGTTAATTTTACACACAGATGCAGTTAAATTGCTTTCTTTACTGTCAAAAAGTCCAGTCACTGAAAATGTCACTAGACTTCTGGAATAACAAAACCATCTTTACTTTGATCAAGCCTGGTTTTCTTGTCGTTTTCATGAAAACTATAAAAATAAGCACAAAGTACAGAAATGCTACTGTGATGCACACTGAACAATACAAGATCAATAACCTTTCACCATGGCCATGGTACCTCAATGGGTAATAGTGACTGGACGGAAACCAGGAGATATGTGGTTCATATTACGACTGGCATTGAATTTTTCAGTTTGACACTATCTTCCAATGTGTAAGGACTATGATACAATGAAGCACAAAATTATATTGACACTATCTATTCAAAACCTTCGCCTATACATGGCTAGTGTGAAGGAATGTTTAATTTCCATCAATTAACTTAAACCGATCACCAGTTAATCAGCAGCCAGAAATGGGTAAAAAAGGTCCTTGAAATATGTTCTGCCAATATGTGTGCTTAACATTGATTCATTTTCTATAATTTACAATCTGGCCTCTTAAATGTTGGTTCTAAAAATATTTCTTATGCAACACATATACATGTACATGCAACACACAAGTATGCATGTTTACAAAATTCTGCATGTATAATTCCAGACTCTGCAGGGACACTGCCACAGTGAAAATCCAGAAACCTTCACTTTTTTTCTGATTGCTTTGACCATCTTATTTATATACTAAGAACATAAAACATATTATTGTAGCAGAATTTTAACAAAAATAAATATAAAGCTCTGTTGATAACATGTTTATGTTCTATATTGAATTATTCATCTGTATTAAATTGTGTATTTGTCAACCTATTAATTAAACTATTAAAAAGAGCAAATGTTGTAAAAAAGGACAGGGTACTTTTAATTTGTGTGTAATTAACATAAGAGTTGATTTTCTGTAAATGTCAAAATTAATTTATTGTTACTTTTTACTATTTTAAATTTAGGAAAGGAAAGCAAATATATTTTCAATTTCTAATCTGAGCTTTGTAGCTTTATCTTGTAAATCTTAATGTTTTAAAGCTCATTTATCTATTTACCAGAAACAATAGCAAAAATACCAAGCTTGAACATTAAAAGGAATTGATTGAATATTGGTTATTTTTATTCTAAATCTCATTTGCGTGTGAAAAATTATAACTTGTTAAACTTAGCAAGTTCATATCATTGTTGCAAGAGACCTCTATTTAGAGAGCATGAGACACCTTTACATGAACTAGTTGGTGGTTAGCTGAGGAATGCAGCAACATTCCTAAAACATGTTCCAATTTTTCACAAATAAAAGAGGTATAGTGTAAGTATAACTGATATTCAATTTACTTTCTGCATACCAAACTAAAAAAAATTACACAGTATACCAAGAGGGGTACTAGGATAACCCAAAGCAAAATGTATTGTTAAGACATTGTACATGTACATAAACAAAAGTTATCACATACAATAATGGAAAAAGACTAATCCTTTAGAATCACAATGTAATGAAAAAATTATCTTAGCGAGTTGGCAACAAATTATATAAATTATGTTTTTATGTATGTTAAATGTAGTGCCTATGTTAATTACAAATGTTGCAGTTTGAATCGGTGCAATTGTTGCATACTTTTTGCATTTTCATAACTGCGTGTTCATTACACACACTTGCACTACATGCACTATAATAGCAGTTGCCACATTTTGTTTTACATTTCTGGTCTTTTTTCATAGGACACAATTTGCAACATCTAGTACTGGCAGGCCCTTGCAGAGGTTCCATTGAACTTGATTACTGTGTCCTGGTCATCAATCTTCACCAATCAATTCCTACATTGCTGTTCGTGTGTTTGCAGGCACTCCATTCAGCTTCTGCATTCTTTGCTTCACGCAAGGCTTTATTGTCCTAGATCTTACAGAAATTTTCCCCTTTCATGTACAAGAGCCTTCCAGTCAGGATTGTTTGTCTTCCAAATAACATAGGTATTTATGGCTGCTGTATGAATCATGTTTAAGAATAGCACCGATGGCCATCACTTGGTAGTCCTATTGCATGAATGCTCATTTATCATTTTGGTTTTATTGTAGTGTAGAATAGTATCAGGTTTGAACTCCTTTTCTGTGTTGCAAATGTCATCATGGTATTCAGAGCTCAAAAGAATTACTGCTTTGTTCTTTTTAGGCATAAATGATATTAGGGTTATGTTAATGCAAACATAGATGAAAATTGCAGTTTCACTGACATTGGTTGAAGTTCAGATGGGATTTCGGACTTGTATTTTCTAAGAGTACCAGTCAAAGTTTAGCCCTTGTTTCAAGAGCTCCTGATCCAGTTCCTAAAGATGTAAGTTCTATTACAACTTTGACACCTCAATTCTTTTTATAGATTCTTCTTTCACTATGTATACCTGCAAGTTGAAAACATACAGAGATTCAACATCACAAAGAGCCCAAATTTTTATGCTCCATCTAGCTGGTTTGGACTTCATGTAAACCCTAAATGTGTATTTCTCACAAAAAGCTACCAATTGCTCATCCACTGTCAAATGACTACTTGGATAATAATGTACACAGCATTCCTGTGCAAAAGTTGTAAATATTTCTCTAAATGCACAAAATTTGTAATTTGTCTCCTCTCTTCCCTAGTAGTCATGTTGTCAAATCTTATGTATGAAAGAAGTTCAGAAAACCTATTTCTCAAAAATGAACTGGTAATATCTTCCTATGGTACATGGGTTCCGTGGGCCATAGCATAGAAAGTGGTTCTCTTTTAGTTTTCAGTGTTCCTGTAGTTATAGGAGCCCTATGGAGCCAAACATTTCTGTTGTATTTGTTGAGATCCACTTACGTTTGTTAGAATGATGAGTTGTATTCCATAAATTATAAAGTATCTCTGCTTTTTGATTTGTATATTTTACAACTTTCTCCACTATTTTAGGTGTATTAAACAAATGAAAGTTTCCATAATCAAGACACACTGCTAAAAGTCATTGTGAGACCAGTAAATTCCTGTTTCTAATGCCTGTTTAGTTGTTTGTATGTTGATTGCCATTTCATTCCATTTTTGCTGTTGTATGTAGGTCTCTCCAACATGTGAATCCCATCAATTGCCTCTTTGTAGTCCCTTCCTTCAATATTCTCAACCATGTCCATTTCTTCCACATCATCTTCCATTTCTGAACAGACAGACTCCAGATCACTATCTCCCATCTCTGATTTGCTTCAATTATTTGCATTGCTTCATTTAGAATGGACTCCAAAGGTTGATGGTTGTTGCTGCTGCACTCAGTGTGCCTTTATACATGTGTGTTTTCTTGTCACATGGAATTCCAGTGGAGTACCAGAGAATCCCAATAAACATTTCAATTATTAATTAAAAAAATTTGTAGTAGTTTTTTTTTTGACACTTCATCACTTACAGTTTGTATTTTTGAGGGACTAGTTTTGGAAGCCATTGCCTCCATTATCAACTGTTTTCCAACTGTGTTGTTGTGTGCTCCCGTCTCTCTGGTGGTGGAACTGTGAACTTCTTTGTCCAACTATCTACTGGTGCGATTTCAAAGTTCGTTATTCGGTCCTTATTTTTGCATATGAATATGTTCTCCCATCCAAAGTATAAACTTGAAAGAAGCGTAGGGACAGTGAAGCACAAATTAGTACAAAAGTGAATCGAGAATATATTGACACATTGCTTCACTCACACTGTTTATTCACAGGACATGTTTCAAGAGCTCTTGCTCCTATCCTCAGCTGATACTTGATTAGTGTAAGTTGTAGTGGTTTCTTCTTTCTCCGTATTGTCAATAGATGGCGTGATGTACTTGTCAAAGATGTCCGGTGGTGGAGTTTCGAAATTCATGACTCTATGACGATTTTTGTTAATGAAGATTTTTTCCCATACGGAAAGGTCTATGGGGTGATTGACGTATTTTATTAGAGATGTTTCCAAAAATCGTCATAGAGTCATGAATTTCGAAACTCCACCACCGGACATCTTTGACAAGTACATCACGCCATCTATTGACAATACAGAGAAAGAAGAAACCACTACAACTTACACTAATCGAGTATCAGCTGAGGATAGGAGCAAGAGCTCTTGAAACATGTCCTGTGAATAAACAGTGTGAGTGAAGCAATGTGTCAATATATTCTCGATTCACCTTTGTACATGTTCTCCCATGTTTATTTTGGTTATTACTCCTTTTAGTAATTTTGGATTTGGTTCAATGTTGTGGTTTCTGTTTCATTTTTGGAATGAAAACCATGACATTGATCCAAACCCAAAATTACTAAAAGGAATAATAAACCAAAATAAACTGACAACATGGGAGAACATATTCATAAGGACCGAATAATGAACTTTGAAATCCTGCCAGTAGATAGATTGACAAAAAACCTGCCAGAGAGACGAGAGCAAATGACAACAGACAGTTGGAAAGAGTTTGATAATGGAGGCGATGGCTTCTGAAACTAGTCCCTCAAAAATATAAAATGTAGATGACGAAATGTCAAAAAGCCAACTACAAATAGTTTTTTCAATTAATTTTGATGTCACTGTTACTAAATTCCTCCAATCATGCATAATTTAAATTATCTACTATGTAGATAAATTTACTTATAAAATTCAACAGAGGCAGCATTTATTGGGGGCAGTTTAACAATGTCACATAGTCTGACCATTTTTTAAAATTTTATTTGTTCCATTTATACCCCGCCTTTAACTCCAATTGTCATATCAGCGGCCGCTCTCCTTTGGAACATATCGAAGGTGTTAATTCGTATTCGTTGGGTTTTAATCATTAGGTCACGCACACATTCACACTCTCATTCATACTTCCAGACTCTGGGGAAGGCGAGGAATTATATTGGTCGGAGAAAAATCTCTACCCTCAATACTGGGAATCGAACCTTGGACTCCCAGTATGGCAGGCAGATGTTCTACCCACAGCTATGGGGCCAGCCAGTCTGACCATTATAAACTATTTCAAACAGGTAGAAATAATAAAATAGTCATGTGGGGGTCCCACAGTACCCTGCGTGGAATGCAGAAGGTTATGAAGCCAGAATTTTGTACATCACCACAGGGGTAATCTTTAATTCCTTAAATTTGTCTCTGAATAATATTAATATTTCTGTTGTCATATATGAATGCTGAGCTATTCATTTATAATACTGTTCTCTGTTTAGGTATCTGTGAATACAAATTTAACAGATCTCCATGACTATCTGCGTCATTTAATCAGTAGCACAAACATGAAATGCCTTACACCAGAAAAGGTAAGTGATTACAAAGCTTAAGAACATCTTAGGTTAGGTACAAGAACAGTTCAGTAAATATCTATTTTTTAAAGTAGATGGTACTGCTAAAGCAAGTTGATGTTATTGTGTATTGCCATGTTTTAGATTTCAAAACAAGTTTTTCACTGATTTTTAGATTAGTTTGAATTTGTTAGACGTTTCAGTTGTTCAGCATACTTTAGCTAAAGCGGAAAATGTGTAGTGTTCTTCCCTGATTTGCTTTCTGTTCTGAATGAGAAAATATGTAAGACAAAAGCAAACTTAGATACTGTTAAATTTAAAGGAAGTCGATTAATGACACTAAAAACACTTACTTTGTGTGTCATTAATCGACTCCCTTTAAATTTAATTTATTATAACAACACTGTTTTCAACACTTCCAAGAAAGGAATTGTTAGATACTGTTTTTGGGGACTCATCATTTTTGATAAAAGATGTTGTTTAACAACTTAAAATGAACATTCATTTTTGATGACCACCCAGAATTCCCAACAAGGCCTCAAAAAAGTTTCAGCATGATTCTCACTGATTGTTAAATGAAAGTGTATGAAGTGGTAGAGACCTTAGGGGTATCAACAGGAATGGCAATTCAGATTTTGCATAAGCTGAAGAGGAAAAAGTTGTTGTCCTGATGGGTGCCCTGATTGCTCAGAGTTCCTTTGAGTTGTCACTATCTGTGAGACCTGAGTTCATTGTATACTCCTGAAACCAAGCAACAAGCAAAACAATGGCTGGCTTACAGTGAATCTACTGCAAAGAATGCAAAGATATATCTGTAGATTGGGAAAGTTACGGTAACAATTTGTTTGGATTACAAAGCGCATAATACACATTGATTTCTAAGAAAATGAAAAGCAATTACTGGATAGTAATACAGTTAATTATTAGACCACTTCAACAAGAAGTTGAAGGAGACATGACCATATTTGGCAAAGAAGAAAGTGCTGTTTCACCATAACAGTGCACCAACACATAAATCTGGAGTTGTTTGTTTGTTTGTTTGTTTATCTGTTCGTTTGGTGTTATCATTTAGCAGTGTTGTAGGACATTGAACACGTCATATAGAATACAACCCTCACCAAAGCAACAAATATCATTTTAACTACCACTACCATACATCAAAATATGCCTTTTTTCCCCCCTTTTTTTTATTTATTTTTTTATATCTTTTAGTTGGTCAAACTGCATGAATTGCATTATGCATTGCTGCTGCAATTTCCATATTTATCGAGTTGATCCTAGCAATTTTATTGCTTCCAAAGATGAAGATATGATCATAAGGAAAAAAATTCAGATCAAATGTGGAGGTCATTGTTGAGCCAGAGGCATATTTTTGTAAGGTTCAGCAATTCCTATTTTTTGGAATGATTTAAAAAGAGGTAGGGGCATTGGGAGAAGCGTACATCCTTAAAAAGTGATTGTGTTGAGAAATAAAACATTTATTTTTCCTAAAATGGTTACTTGTTGAACCATTCTCATATTTTCTGGATGTATTTGAAAGTATGCATAATACAGTAAAACCTCGTTAATCTGAACCAATTGGGGCTTAATGTCCAGATTATCAAAAGTCTCGATTAAGTGAAATAAACACTACAGAGAAAAATTGGGAGTGAAATTAGAGTATGTACTGTATAATTTTATTGCAACGTAAGATACAATAGGCGCACCTGAATTTAATTATACCTTCTCTATTTGTTTGGTTTGAAGAATCTATCAATTTTCTCTTGTGCTTTATCATACATCTCTTTCACAATGAGATCACATAGACTCCTCATATGATGTTAATATGCAGAAATCTCTTTATTGTCAATTTTCTCAACAAAGTCTATTACACAGTTCAAATGCTGTTTAATCTCACTTAATTTCACTTTTGACTTTCTGCAAGCCACATCCTCATATTCGCTACTAGTGTCCCATGCATTGCTTACACCTTCCACAATTTCTGTAAGTGATAATGTGATCATGTTCATCTCTATCAAGGCATATAGTAAAAGTAGGCATTCAACACTACACATTTCAGACCTGTCAAGCCAGTCTTCAATCCCATCTGCTGTGACAGCTTTCTTGCCACCGGCAACCAGTGTTTGGTGAAAGTATTTTAATTCATCGAGATTCAACTGTATTGGAACACCACAGTGAAGCGAAAAATTATTAAATTTTAGATGAGTCGCATTTTTTAACACATCTGCTTCACTTTCGTACCTATTTTGAGGACATGTTTCGCAAATCTTCGCTTGCATCTACGGCTTTTGTGCGACTCAAAATAGGTACGAAAGTGAAGCAGATGTGTTAAAAAATGCGACTCATCTAAAATTTAATATTTTAATTCAGTTGCACTTGTGTCTAATTCAACTCTCTCATACAAAAGTTTTCTTCCATGTGTTAGACAATATAAAGTTTGAATGCTGTTTACTGACTTGCAAAATTGAAAATCATTGATTTGGAATCAGAACACACATACATTCTTCAATAATTTCAGTTTTTCTGTATTGTAAATGATTTATGCTTATGTTTCCCAAACACATTATGGGTTTACTAAATAACATTGTGCAATCAATTTGTTTATTTAGCTTAATGACTGAGAAAGGCAAGTGTTATACTAATCTGTCTGACAAGAGTTGCAAGCCATATCGCAGGTGCAGCAAAGGTGTGGGAAGGACATTAATGTACTATTGTCACTAGTATATTCCTAAGAAATTTCTGTTGTACAGGCTGTGTAAACATCAAATGGACAGATTTTGTATAGATAGAGTCAACATAAAAAATTCAATGCCATGACCGGGATTTGAACCACGGATCTCCTGGTTTCCATCCAGTCGCTCTAACCCATTGAGCTACCATGGTCAACGTGCCATCCTGACATTAAATTCTCCAATTGACTCATGTATTTTCCCAGTAGACCACAAGGGGCTCTCGCATCCAAGATACACCGTTTGTGGCGACTTACTATCGTAAGTACTTGAGTCCCAGGCTTCATCATTTAACTTTTAATGTTTTGATTAATTGATGGAAATTAATCATTTCTTCACACTAGCGTATATTGGAGAATTTAATGTTAGGACAGCACGTTGGCCAAGATAGCTCAGTGGGTTAGAGCGACTGGACGGAAACCAGGAGATCCGTGGTTCAAATCCCGGTTATGGCATTGAATTTTTCATGTTGACTCTATCTATACAAAATCTTAGCCTATATATGGCTAGTGTAAAGAAATGGTTAATTTCCATCAATTAACCAAAATATTAAAAGTTAAATGATGAAACCTGGGACTCAAGTACTTACGACAGTAGGTCGCCACAAACGGTGTATCTCGGATGCGAGAGCCCCAAGTGGTCTACCGGGAAAATACATGAGTCAATTGGAGAATTTAATGTCAGGATGGCACATTGGCCATGATAGTTCAATGGGTTAGAGTGACTGGTGGAAACCAGGAGATCCGTGGTTCAAATCTCAGCCATGGCATTGAATTTTTCATGTTGATTTTATCTATACAAAATCTTAGCCTATATACGGCTAGTGTGAAGAATTGATTAATTCCCATCAATTAACCAAAATATAAAATGGACAGTTTCCTGAAGCCTGGGACTCAGATACTAAGATATTAAGATACTAAGTTGCCACAAAGGGTGTATCTTGAATGCGAGAGGCCCTAGTGGTTTACCGGTGAAATATACGAGTCAAATGGAGAATTTAATGTCATGACAGCAAGTTGGCCGTGGTAGCTCAATGGGTAAGAGCGACTGGAGTGAAACCAGGAGATCTGTTCAAATCCTGGGCATGGCATTGAATTTTTCATGTTGACTCTATCAAAAACCTTAGCCTATATATGGCTAGTATGAAGAAATGATTAATTTCCATCAACTAACTAAAATAGTGTTAAGGGTTAGGAGAAAGACTTATGGTGACTATTGCAGTTTTATATACAATTACTTGATACTCAGTGTCACTGTTGGTAAGATAAGTGGTATTTACACATAGTAAATGAATAACTATTTGTGGTCTGTTTAGATATTTATCAAGGTTGTGAAAATTATTCACACAGTTCTAGTTATACTTAATTTCTTAAAAAATTAATATACATATATTTAAGATGTTTGCATTAATAATGAATTGTCTAACCTGAATTCATCCTCAGCGAGGTCATCCTCATTCTTAATAAATTTTGTGGTGAACCATGTATAAATAATTACTAGGAAAATCTTTTTCCCCCCCTAATGAATGGTGGATGGTGACTCTCTTGCACTTTCTTTCTCAGCTGTCATTAGTGAAAGAAAATGGAGCACATGCTCCACACCCTCTTACCAAGTGAGATGGTTCAGGCGGTTTTGTCAGGAGGTCTGGGTTTTATTCCCTTGGCCAACCTACCTGACCCATGATTTTTTTTGGGGGGGAGGGGTTTCTCATGTTGCCAGGCAAATGTTGACTAGGTTAATTACATCTGTCGAATTTCCTGCCCTTTCATTTCTTCTCATTGTCATTTCACATCATCTCTCATCTGGTGGTCTTTATCAGGGTAGAAGTGTTGGCAGGTGTCTTGGCATTGCATGGCAGGATGACATGCTCTTGGTAAAACTTCTTCCTCCGGTAGAATGATCTCCGAAGTCAGTGTGATGGGGCTGTTTCCGGACCACAGTATGGTGAGGTTAAATCTATGGTTAGGGAAGAACAATGCCTCCATGGGTACATATTTCCTGTAGGCTATCACCTTTTCTCTAAGAAGGCCTCCCCATTACAGGATGGAAGTGGATATGCCACTTATGTGCATCATCCCAGGGAATACTACTGATCAACCTTGGCAGGGCCACCAGTGCACCAGCTATTAGCTCTGAAGGCCAGCACCCAGGACTCTTTAGACAACCCTCTGCCCTGACTGGGCAGCCTAGGCCTGGCCAGACATACCCAAGTCCCTGTGGGTGACGGGAACCACTACCTCCTCAAGTCCAATCCAATCAGAACAACTCCTTTTCGGGAGGATTTAGAATGTTTGGTGCAAGGTATTTTTAGTAATGTCAGATGTACCATGAGTGCTTGGGGTTTGCAGTGCTTGCCCCCCCTCCCAATCAAAGTTCCGCTGATACTGGTGTACTTCTCATTATGACAGAAGTTCCACAAGTGCTAAGGGGCCTGCAGCGCTCACACCACAACAGCTGAAAAGGTAGGAACCCTCCCTAAAGAGAGTATGGTGGGATGCTGTTTGAAATGTCCTGCCAGGGAGTTTCCAACTGTTAAAGTGTAGGAACCCAGCCCTCTGTACTGTGTTCCTTGAATGGCTGCCCTCTGTCTCCTCTTGCCTCATCCTTCCTCCTGGCGGTGCCCACTTAGGGAGCATTGGTACAGTAGACCAAGTTTGGACCTCCATATCCACTCTGTAGCATAGTCCAGTCTAGTTCATGCCCCACACTGAACACTACAATACTCATGTTTGTTCTAGATAATGTTCTCTTTTTATCCTCTAAATATATGTAAATTGATTTTTAGTAACAGAAGCAAAATATTTAAACCATTTGTCAAGATGCTAGTACTTTTCCCTTGCATTGAAATCAGCTACTATATTAGCAGTAGAATAAAAGTTATCATCTGAATAGAGTACAAATTACCCTGCTGAGGAATAGTCGAGATCATTGTGTCACTATCTGTAGAATTAAAAATTGCTATCTGTTGTTGGTTCCATCCACTCCTTCATAATTATTATTTGAAATGGAAAATTAATAAATGTTTTTAATTCATCTAGACTACTTTTTTATATTAACAATGGAGAATCAAAATAAAGGCACTCTTCTACTTAGAAATTAAGTTAATGGGGCATGGCAGCATTGTACATAATTGGAAATAAAATGACAATGCTTTTAGGCGCAAATGGTTGCTTCATGTTCAAGTAATCTATAGCTGCATTGTGTTCTGTTTATTATATATTAATTACTTTATTACTGGCATCCAGTTTGTAACAGTACATTTTTGTGCACATTAATGCTGTTTTGTTTACTATTAAATGCATTGCTATGATGCCCACCTCAGCAGTGTAGATGAAGTATATCTACCTCACATTCAAGAGGTCTCGAGTTCAACTCTCGGTCGGGACGAGTTACCTGTATAAGGTTATTTTTTTGTTTGGGTTTTTCACTTATCCTGAAAGATGAATGTCGGATAACTCACCCTAACTGATATTTGAACTTCAGACTTTTTGAATTTGTAACATTTTAATATTAATTACATATTGCTTAATTTTATTGCAATGTATGCAAGGTAGTGAAAAAAAATTCAATTTTGTGTAAATAAAATAAATAAAAATAAAATGTAATTTTCTACTCTAAAGGAGCTCCCTCAGAAAAAGTTTTCATGATTTGTAATTATACTATTTTTTTTAGACAGATTTTGTAAATAATGTTTCCCAAAAATCAGAAATAGAGCATGCATTACATGGCATTTGACCCTGATTTTGACCACCACTATTGTACAGCAGTAGCATGCATTAACAAATTCAGTTATTCTAGAAACAAAAACTAGATATTGCTGATTGAACGTACACTTATAAATAAAGAACCTAATATTAGAAAGGTTTTTACTTCTAGTCCATTACTTGATTTAAAAATAACACATTTTCTACAGGTGTATTAAAATTAAATTTATAATTACTGCTGAAATATTGTTTTTCATAGCTGTGAAGTGAGTCAAGCACCATGTCAGTAACACTATGTTGTCTGAACACTGAGGAAGCATGTGACCAATTTCATTCTCATACCATTTATGCAAGAACACCTGAGAATTAGGTGATTGCTTACGCTTCATTGAAGCTGATCATTTTAAGAAAATAGTATAGTTGAGAAAAATATGGAAGGGACCATCACGCACACACGCACGCACACACACACACACACACATGCATACACAGACTCATTAAAATATACTATAATGTCAATCTCTTTTGCAGCATTAGTAGTTTACAAAATGTTTGTTGTTAAGGGATTAGGCTTTTTGGGATACATGCAGTACTCAATAATAAAAACAATATGTACAATGGGGACAATTGTTTTTTGGATTGATAGTTGACATGAAAAATTCAATGCCATGGCTGGGATTTGAACCACGGATCTACGGATTTCTGTCCAGTCGCTCTTACCCACTGAGCTACCATGGCCAATTTGTCATGACATTCAATTCTCCAATTGACTCATATATTTCCCCGGTAAACCACTAGGGGCTCTTGCATACAAGATACACTGTTTGTGGCAACTTACTATTGTAAGTACTTGAGTCCCAGACTTCATCATTTAACTCTTATTATTTTAAGTTAATTGAGGGAAATTATTTATTTCTTCACACTAGCCATATACAGGCTAAGGTATTGGACTGATAGAGTTAAGATGAAAAATTCAATGCCACGGACGGGATTTGAACCATGGATCTACTAGTTTCCGTCTGATCGCTCTTACCTATTGAGCTACCATGTCTACATTGAGCTACTCATTTGTCATGATGGCAAATTGGCCATGTTAGCTCAATGAGTAAGAGCGACTGGTTGGAAACCAGTAGATCCGTGGTTCAGATCCCGGCCATGGCATTGAATTTTTCATGTCGACTCTATGAATCCAATACCTTAGCCTGTATATGGCTAGTGTGAAGAAATGAATAATTTCCATCAATTAACTTTAATAAGAGTTAAATGATGGAGCCTGGTACTCAAGAACTTACAATAGTAAGACACCACAAATGGTGTATCTCGGGTGCGAGGGTCCCTAGTGGTTTACTGGGGAAATATATGAGTCAATTGGAGAATTTAATGTCATGACGGCAAATTGGCCATGGTAGCTCAATGGGTAAGAGCGACTGGACGGAATCCAATAGATCCGTGTTTCAAATCCTGACCGTGGCATTGAATTTTTCATATTGACTATCAATCCAGTACCTTAGCTTGTATATGGCTAGTGTGAAGAAATGAATAATTTCCATCAATTAACTTAAAACAATTTTTTTTCCTTATTGTGAATATAACCAAGATTATTTTCTTAATTTGAAATTATTGCTATCAATCTATTTAATATAAGGTAACATGAACAGAAGAATTACTTTTTATATGAGTACTATAACACGCTTCTAAAGGATGTGTCTCAACAGTTGATAGTTTTTCACTACAGCAGGTTTTGTGAATTACTAAGTTACACTTAGCTTTAAATTAGTTTTAGTCCATAGTTTTCTTTCTTCAGTAAAGCATTTATAATTAAGGTATGTACTTTTCATTTATCGAAAATGTGCAGAGGGGTTCTTAGATTTGTGCCGATATAATATGCTGTACTTTATCTTGGTATAGAGAAACTAAATCTCCTGTACCATGCACAGTCCCCATAATTTCCTGGTTCTAGTACTCTGTTTATTATTTGTCTCACTTTCTCCTTTTCCTTTGATCCTGAGCCTAAAACTCACTTAAGTTCATAGGTTAATGTTTGGATACCAACCTGAGGTGGACTCATCCAGAGGCTGTTCATTGCAACAAGTGTGTTCCAACCACTGAGATAAAATGTTCCATACCCTTCCTCATTTGATGTTAACGTATGCCTAACCTTTGTTTATAGGCTAATGCATTTGTATCAAACTTAATTTCAAACCGATAAGAGATTGACTCACCCTGTGGTAGTATGGTATAATGATACTGCGATTCTGCGAAGAAAAGCATTGTAGGAACCAGCCAAAATAAGCCATTCAAACAGAATATTAAAATATGCATTTATGGCTGAGGAGGGCAATGTGTTTAAGAGATTACGTTAAGTTTAAATGTGAGTGTGACACCTCAAATAATTTCTTTTTGTTCTTTCCTAGGCTTTGTCGGGCCAGTGTGGTTTCATGGCTGCAAACATGTATGCAAGATCTATATTTGGAGAAGATGCACTAGCAAATTTGAGCATAGAGAAGCCTTTCAACAAACCTGATGCTCCAGTCACTGGTCACATTCGCATCAGAGCTAAGAGCCAGGTATTCATTTTTGTTACAAATATCAAGCATTTTGAGCAGTGCTTTTATTTTATGTTCACATTAACATATTTGATATCAGTATGTTAGTTAATGTGAACATATCAAATATCAAATAACTGACATAGTGAATGTAAACAAATACACATGGTGGTGCAGAAATGCATTCACTGTTGATTCAAGTGCAGCTGTCACCTGAGATAAAAAATACTCTATTATTCGGAAAAACTATTTGTAGTTGTTAATTTTTAGATGAGTCGTATTTATTACACATCTGCTTCACTTAATAATTTTTCGCTTCACTGTGGTGTTCCAATACAGTTAAATCTCGCTATATTGAAGTGACGTCAAGTCAAGAGGAACACGCAAAAGTTAGATCCAGAAGAAAAGTGAAGCAGATGTGTAATAAATACGACTCATCTAAAAATTAATAATTTTTCGCTTCACTGTGGTGTTCCAATACAGTTAAATCTTGATATTTGTAGTTGGTTTATTGACACTTCATCACTTACGTTTTTATATTATCAAGGGTTTAGTTTTGGAAGCCTTTGCCTTCATTTTCAACATCTCTCTAACTAGCATTTGTTGTCATCAGCGCTCCTCTCTCTGGCAGTGAAACTATGAACTTCTTTGTTAAATTATCTATTGGTGGGATTTCAGAGTTCATTACGTGGTCCTTATTTTTCCATATGAATATTGTCGCGAGCATTGTTGCAACATGCGTGGCCGGTGCACGCAGAGAGACAGATAATGTAGCGCGGAGATAAAAGCTTGCCGAAACAGATAAAGAGACAGATGACTGGAAGGTTCATCTTTCTTCTGGAGCCGTCTTGATTGTTAGAGAACATTCCAACAATTTCTAGGACAATGAGTGGAATTATAAAAGAAGCCATGGATCGCCAGTTGACACAGTCGTAATTGGAAGTGATAATTGTGCGTGTGCGGCTGTGATTTGAAAGTGAACTCTTGTTTATTTGCATGTGCAGAAGTGATGAGAGATTGTGTTGGTTTATGTTACGTCAGCTTGCTGTAAAAGGGTGTACAAACCGTCATTCTGCGGAAAAAGAGTATTTTTGAATTGCTGCAACCTGGACTTTTAATTTTACAAACCCACAAAGTCACATTATGGTCTCCCATGTCAGTTTATTTTGGTTTATCACTCCTTTTAATAATTTTGGATTTGGATCAATGGAATGATTTTTGTTCCAAAAATGAAATGTTACTGCTGACTTCTTGTTTCTTTGTGATGTTTCTGACATGCTCTTTGACTCTGGTTTTTGGATTTCTTTTAGTTTGACCTATGTAGCATTTTTCACAATTTTTACATAAGTGAGCAGTAGCATCTTGGATTTGTTACTCAGTTTGGTGAAGAATTAACTATGAATAACAAGATTTTATTAAGAGGTTAACTAGGTTCTCTCTCTCTGAAGTTGTCATGCCTATAAGAAATTACATGAGCCAATGTAAAATAAACGATAGTTGGAATATGTGTTGACAGAACTTCTGCACATTGTGGAACCCTTGTTCATGTTTAAATTTAAAAATACAAGAAACGAAAAGAAATGAAACAAAAACACATTTTTTTTTGCTTTCTCCAGCATCTACATATTGTAGGTAGAGGAAGTGTTGTAGTTTTGTGTTAAGAATTCATCAGAAATGCCTTTTATTTTTTTATTTTTTTTATTTTGTATAAAAAAGAAAGCATGAGAGATTAGAGGGGGGGGGGGGAAGAGAGTGATTTATATTTGTCATTTTCTTGTTCAATTCTTGCTTTTGCCCCCTTTCTTTTCTTTCCTCACAAGAGTTATCAGAAATGCATATTTAAATACTTTTTCTACTTATTGAAACCTTCATTACGAGTTACATAGCTGTGCTAAAAGAATCACATTTTACATGAATAGTATAATATGTAAGAAAGCTTGTTCGTTGGACATTGGTAGAAAAAGTCATTTAAATGTGTTCACATCTGACTTGCTTTATTTAGTCCTAAGCATAGTAATATTCCTAAATTTAACCACATACAGAAATATCTAGAATTAGAGGTAGAGAGTGTCTAAAGTGGAAAAGTTTCTTGTCCCTTGTATTTTACATCCATTACAAAGTACACGTTTATTAATGTTCTTGCTTAATACTAGCAGTATAAAAGGTGATAGTAATTCTTAGGGTTACTTTTATACATTTTTGGTTACATTAAGCACATTTTTATTTATTTTCTTTTTTTCAGGGTATGGCACTTAGTCTTGGTGACAAAATCAACATGACGCAGAAGGGCCCACAAAAGACTTGTGGAGCTTGATTTTTGAGGTAACAATCCAAATTTTTATGTTTGTGTTAATAATTAGATAACAGAATAATTTCCTGGAGCAGAAGCTACAATGTTGTCACTACTCATCATGATTACTAAAGCAGAAAGAATTTATATGAATAATATATGTACATTTAGTTTTTATCTTCACCATATCAGAAATAGATTACACATTTATGTGTTTCAAAGAATAAAAATGGATTATTTACACTGGGCTATTTTGTTTGCTATTAAACCTCTCCAATACCAGCATCCATAAAGCAGAAATGCATGCCAAATTATGCAGTTCTTGGTAAAAGGAGACTATGAATAAGGTAAGAAATGAAGGTATATAGTAGTTTTATTGCTTTAATGGTTGTCAAAGGTAGTTTAGCTTCTTCTGTTCTATTGAGCCTTATAGGTTTCTCTACTTCCTTACACAACCATTAGCTATAAACAGCAATAGACATGACTTAAATTAAAAACAGAACAGAGAAATAGTGCCTATAGTTTATTTCTTGTTCAGAAACACATTGAAGTGTTTTAAAACATACTAAGTACTTCAAATTGAAGTTCCAGTATTCTAGCTTCACTGATTTATAATAAACTTATGGGACACATTTTAAAGGCTTTGTTTCTATCATTCAGCCACATTTCCTGTTGTGATTTGTAGATAGCACTGTTTTGGTTGGACCTATTGTTTCATAAGATTGTTACTTGGACGTCAAATTTAACAAATTATTTTCTTATAGGTGTATGAACAATTTTTATCAAATAGAAAGTTCCACTGATTTTCAAAAGGCTTTTAAATGCTTATTTTCTTTTAGTTCATATGTGTTTCAAAAATTGTTGAATACTGCTGATTTATCAGTGTCTTGTCAGTCGTATAGCCTACCATTTCAGTTTTCATTTAATGACATTCTATGTGAACTGTGTCAGGCTTTTCTTGGCAAAGAGTAAAACTCATGTTCCTGCCTGATAATTCTCCAGAAAGGGGGGAGGTGTTGAAATTGTGTTCCTATCTGCAGGGGCATCAACTATTGACTAAAACTATTGGCATTATAATTCTTGTACTGATCATCGTGCACCATACACCAATTTTTGTTTCATGAAGACTTTTGAGAGCTCCAGTATTGTCTTCCTTGAATACACACAAAACTAGGAAAGTAGAATTGGGTTTTATTGTGAGTCCATTTTGCTGATGTATACACTATTCAGACTCAAAGAATAAATTATTCACCAAAGGATCACCTAGTTGAAGAGCTTCTGCCAGTTATTTTGTATGGTTTTAATTACAACAGTATAGTAGCTCTTTTCACAAGAACCATAAGAAGTTCTTGTCTGTAATGAAAAGTGCCTAACTTTTAGGGGCAATTTTTTAAATGATGAACAATGTTGTGTAATGTATATTCAGTATAAGAAGACTATGTTGGCAGTTTTTCAAAATTAACACTATCTTAAGCCTGAAATAAGTGCTATATAACCCAGAATATCTGTACCCAGGAATCTTTCTACAAATCATGTTCAAACATGAATTCTACATAACTACACACTACATAGCAGAAACATCCTGAGCTATAATTCCTTTTCTGATTAAATAGAACAAAATAGATCACTCGTAATAACTAAAGGCCGGAGAGATATGCGCTCCCATGTGATGCAAGTTAGATGGACCTGGGTGATATGCATAAAACTCAGCAATTGCTTTTGCTTGCACTCTAGCAAATGATCGAAGCAAAAGCAATTGCTATAAATTGTATGCATAAAGCACGTGCTTTTGCTTGAAAGCATTTACTACCCATACCTAGTAATTGCTTCCTGCCTACCAGACCACTGCAAGTGATAAATCTCTTAGCGCACGTGCGCATGTTTCGCTACATCATGAAAGCAGACGAACTGTATGTAGTTTTTATCAGTTTGTATACACGTATTGTGCCTATTGGTGTGTGCTTTTGAATCAGTTACTTGTTTTGTTAAAATCTGCAATATGTCCTCAGATAGTTCTGATACGTAAGCAGACGAGTTTAATGACGTGTTTGTTAGCGTAATTAAAAACAAGACAGTGTTATTAAACAAATCTCAAGTTCCCAAAATAAAACAAGAAAAGGAGATAGGGATTGGACAGGCAATTATGGAAATTGAGCAACTTTGTGGTAAAAGAATGGAGTCAAGACAAATCACAAAGAAAATCAGTAATATGAAAGCTGTAGTAAAAAAAAAAAAACACAAAAAAAAAAACAAAAAAAAAAACGGACGTGAAGGCAACAGGAAACAAAAAGATTAAACTGAATCATTGGCAGCAACAACTATTTTCGCTGATGTCATCAGGTAATAATCCAACCTTAAACGAGATTCCAGGTGATATTTTGAAATAAATAATTTTCCTCATAAATGCATTTCTATTTCATTATATGTTGCGTACTCTATAAAATTTCGAAGGTAAGGAAGGACATTTTGCAGTATTTCATTCTTTTTTGTGGTACAGTTGCATGTGAGGGAGGTTTGCCAGGGAAAGAGGGTCCTTCTTTAACACCAGTAGTATCACAAAGCAGGCCCGAGAGACCTACAAAACGTCAGCGCATGTGTGATTTTGAAACTGAGGAAAGTAGAGGTCTGTCCACCCCTGAGTACCAGAGGCTACTGATCAGTGAACAGCTAAAGTTAACAAGATTACAAATTGACTATTTTTCAAAAAAACTAGAACTTCTGAAAAACAAGAATAACTAGCCATTAAAGGTGCCATATTGTTACACTTTATTTAAATATATACATGTACAACATTTTCAGATATTGGAATTAAAGTCTTTCTGTTTTAACTGAATAATTGATTTACAAATTATATATAATTTCAGCAATTTCATTTCGTTTTCTCAACCCTTCTCTATGTATTGCAGTGTCACCAACATTTTCAACGCCATTTACATTTTCAAAATCACCTGCATCACCATCAAGGTCGTCGAAATCATAATCATCAAGCAAGTACTTGGCCACGTTATGTAGGATGAAACAACTTTGTATAAGTGTTGGTATGTGTACTAAATTGAGTCTTACCCCGTAATGAAGAATTGGAAATCTTTTCTTAAACTGTCCAAAACAGCGCTCGATTATACCGCGTTCTACCTTTAAGAGTTTATTAAATGCAATTTCTTGTGGTGTAACAGGAGTGCGATAAGAAACCATTAACCAAGGTGCTGCTTCGTAACCCTCATCTGCTATCAACAAGGAGTTTATGCTTGTCTTCATTACTGCACACGGTGCACTGTTACGCCATATGCGTGAGTCATGCACTGACCCAGGCCACTGAATATCAACGCTGGTGAAACATTCCTCGGCATTACATGTAGCTTGCACATTTATGGAAGCATAACCTTTGCGGTTAATGTATTCATCTCCATGATGATTTGGTTTTGGAATTTTCACATGTGTACAGTCGAGAACACCAACTGCAGATGGGAAATGGTACTTCCTCTGCCACTGAAGTTTAGCATCGTGCATACCCTGTTGATCCGAAGGAAACGACATCCAAAAATGATTATTAATTTTTAGATGAGTCGTATTTATTACACATCTGCTTCACTTTTCGTACCTATTTTGAGGACATGTTTTGCAAATCATCGTTTGCATCTTCGGCTCTTATGCGACTAAAGCTTGATCCAGTGGTGTGGGTAATTCTGGAGTTGCTGCTGCCATCTGTTGATTTAGTGATGAACTTAAATGTGGGATTCTCTTCTGGTGGGATTTCAAAGTTCATTAGTTGGTTTTTATGTTTTTCTATGTATATTCTCTCCCATATGACAAGTTCACTATGTTTTTGTACGTATTTTAGTAATTCTGTGTTATCTTCAGTTTCATGATTTTCAGACCAGAAATGAGCTGCTATTGCATATTTATCAATATTTTTGTATCTTAAGTGCCTGAAGTGTTCTTTCTTTCTAGTGCCTATGTTTCTTTTTGTCCTCCATATGTAAATTTTTTACACTTAATCTTGTAAATGCCTGACTTTTCCTCTGGTTTTATCTTATCAGTATTATTACTGTGAAGTAGGTTTTTAATGTTGTAATTGTTTTTTGGTGCCAATGTTATATTGTATATCTTGAATATTTTTTGGAACTTTTTTGTGGCCCAGGAGTGGTAAGTAAATTTAGCAAATCTAATTTCTTGTTTTATTGGTGTGAGAGCTGTGATCTGTTTTAATCTCTTTTGAAGTTTGAATGATTTTAGTTTTTTATCTACAAGGTTTTTTCCATATCCATTTTTAATTGCAGTTTTTAAGATTTGATGTTATTCGTTTTGATATTCTTGCTGGCTGAGGGGTAGATTTACTAATCTGTGTGTGAGACTGTTGATGGTGGCATGTTTGTGTGAATTGGGTTGAAACTATTTGCTTTGATGTAATTATCTGTGTGTGTTGCTCTTCTATGGATGCCAAATTCTAGTTTTTCATTGCTTTTTTTGATTTTAAGGTCTAAAAAAGGTAGAGTACAGTCCTCTTCAGTTTCCACTGTGAATTGTATGCTGGGTTCTTGCAGGTTGAGTAGTTTCAAAGCATCATCTATTTGTTTGTAGGGCACTATTGCCAAGATGTCGTCTATGTATCTGTACCATGTTTTAAAAATATGAGGGAAGTCTTTAGTTATATGTGTTTCGAAAAAGCTCATGTATAGATTGGCCAAAAATGGTGATAGCGGGCTTCCCACAAATGTTTTCCTGGTTTTTTATTTATTAAGTTTTTCAATATAGGAGATGATTTTTTCCTAATTATATTTTTGTCCATGGTTTCCAAGCCTTCTACTGCTAATTCTATATCTGCAATGAATTCATCCGGGTTGCTGGAGTATGTTATACATGTTTTTAGGCTTTGGTTAAGCACATCTATTTCTTCAGTGTTAAAATTTTGCTTTGAGAGATTAATTACATTGTCTAGGGATGTGTTCTTTGCTGAAATTTTGTTATGTTTTGGTTGCCAATGATTATGGTTACAGTTACAGTTAAATCTCGATATATCCAAAAATGAGTTTTTTCAACTATTTTGCTTGCTACGTATGTGACAGTTCTTGACACTGTACTCTGGTGTATACCCATGTCTTCTCCTACTCCAACCTGGAAACCCGGGTCTCCAACATATCTTAAAAAAGTCCTCATTTTCTGCTGACCACTCAAAGCTCCGCCGCGCATTTCGTGATTTTCTCCCACAAAATAATCACTTAACCACGTAACATTTTCACTGCTAAATCTATATAACTTTTTGAAATCCTGTTCTTCGGGGTTCCTCCTTTGTCTGTAGACCTTTCTTTCCCGAATATTCATAAACGGAGCCATTTCTGCTTCCGATAAACCTTTTGCTAAGCTAGCGAAGTCAGCATTGAGGCACACTTCAGTTTTTCATAGCAATTGCTATGAAGCAAAAGCAATTCCTAGGTGTTATGCATACAATTTCTAGCAATTGCTACTCGTCATAGCTTTTGCTTAACTTGGCCTACATGACCTAGCTTTTGCTAAAGCAAAAGCAATTGCTAGATATTATTATGCATATATATCAAAGCATTAGCTAGATTTTGCTACTGATTTGAAGTAAAAGCAATTGCTTAGTTTTTATGCATACCACCCAGAGTATGAATGACATCAGAAGTACAACACAACCATAAAATGTGCAGAAGTCAAAAACAACTTAGTAACAATGATGTCAAAATTAATTGAATAGTATATTATGCAACTAGATTTTAAAGGTAATTAAAATGTGAGTATTATTATTAACCATGCGAGCAAAGCAAAGCAAGGTTAATAACTATGATACAAGCGTTTTAATTACCATTATAGTCAAGTTTCATATGACTGTTTATGCTTGATCATGTATCTAAATTAAAGGTTTCATTTCAAAGTATTCGTTTCTGGTTTGAGTGATGCGTGTTATTGTTTTGTCTAAAGTGAGACATAGTACGTAGTATGCAGGTGCAGATATATTGATTACTTCCCTATAAACAGCTGTTAACGTGTGACACAGTTTAACCTAAAAGCATTAAAACAAAGCCTTGGTAACATTAAAAAAGAAAGTTACTTGTATCATAAAGTATTTAACATCAGGTGCTTCATTTATAAATATTTTCAACTCATCAGGTGTAAATGTTTTGGCTTTTTTCCCTTTATTCCTTCTGATTTGCGTTTTGGTAAGCTGTTCAGTATTTAGAAAAGTCAATTTGGTGCCTAATGTTGAGTGTTGATTTCAACATAGTGAGTCCACAAGGTTGATGATTTCATATTTTGAGACAATTCTTCAAAATATACTAGGAACACATTTTCTGAGAACGAATTTATACCTTTTGATATTCTCCAATGCAAGAATTGTGAATAGAACTTCTCGTACATCTTTATTGACTTTTGTGGTAACAAGTTATTGGTAACATTGAATGCTTTTGCCGCAATTTCTGGGGGTGTAAGTTCAATGTCACTGTTACTAGTGTCAGACATTTTTCTAAACTGGCACTAGTACTGTTGTCGATTGAAATGAGAATAATCGATGCTTGCGCTTTCACAATGTTACTGACCACTTCGGATTGGTCGAATACCAATACTTTAATGAACAGGTGTACTTTAATGAGGCCCATTAATGGCATGGTCGAGCATAAAAAGCTATCTGTAATCAATTTTTAACACTTCATCACTATCTTCATTCCCAGACTTCCCCTCCTTTTGCAAACTCTATAGGATGTGTAGTATGCTTCTTAACAATAATGTAAGTGACGAAATATTAAAAACCGACTACAAATAGTGTTTTTCAGTATAAATAATGATGAATCAATAGGTAATAACTGCATCTTACTATCAATGAAAGAGAAGTTATAGTTCATGTGTTATGACAGTAAGCACATTCGTAAGGTTTGAGCAGAAACTAATATTGGGATATTCAGTAAGACACATTATTATGAGTTGTTTCTGCGTAGTGTTTGTCAGGTAATCTTAAGAGTTGTAGGTGAATCAAATGTACAGTGAAAGTGATTAGCTGAGTGCTCAAAATTGGAATTTGTGGGTTAGGAAAGTATAGTTCAGTGCATTCTATTAGCCAAAATGCATGAAAAAATGTGTTTGATAAATAAACAACTCTGAAAGGCAACCCAAAGGGCCCTCCACTACATTTCTTGAGACTGATCAGGGCCGTTCACCTTCTATAATATTCATCAGACCACTACACTACCCACATAGCGCTTCATGTGATTGACTTGTTAAATATTTCCTGCAGCGTACTTTCCAAAATTAATTGGTACAGAGATAAGAGAACATCCACAGTACAATCATTTATTTTATGTGCTTAAACAATATAAAATACTTTGTTAACATAAATTGCACTGGTGCACATTTAGTCAATACAGAATTTTTACTATAAAATACTTTTTAGAAAAGATTTGTAAAATACTCACTACCTTTACTTAACATCCTAAATTTCAGTCAATATTAGTGATATGATACCAGTCTTTAAAGTACATAATAATTAAATATTAGTTGCAAAGATTTCTTATTAATGTATGTCCTACAACATAATTATTGTTTAAAGTGAAGAGATCAGTAAATGGATATTTTCTGTAAATGCATAAGACTTTCAATGCATTTAGAACCTTGGTTAACTGATACTGTATTGTAACTTAAAACTTGTACTGAAAGTCCTATTAGGTATGCTTGCATTGATCTTGGAAAATTTAGTAACCATGGTCACTTAACATATCCCACTGAAGTCATTCTCTGTGCAACCTTCTGCACAGCACTTCTGGAGGAGTGTTCTGGGCTCCTTTGAATCTGCATTGTGAGGTGGAAGTGTTAGAAATGGCTTCAATGGTTGCCAAATTGGAAACCATTTTTCTGAAAATGAGAAAGTAACATTTTAATGAGCACGTCAGTAGATTTACAGTCATAACTTAATGTAACAAATCAGTACTCTGAATGAAACTATTCACATATAATAAAATTTGAAGCAAAAAGTTGCAGGGACTGAGAGAATAATAATGCGAACCTGTCCTGGGGAACAGTACTCTTAAGGTGCGAAGTCATTCCCATACTTCCCCTCCTCTTTGCCGGCCTTGGTAGCGTAAATTGTAGCATGTCTGCCTAACGTTCAAGAGGTCCCGAGTTCGAATCTCGGTCAGGGCGAGTTACCTGGATAAGGTTTTTCTGGGGTTTTCCCTTATCCTGAAAGACGAATGTCGGGTAACTCTAAGCTCTGTGGACCCTTGGCAAATTTGAGCATCATTTCACCTATTCCATTCATTGTCCGATATGACAACGTTGGAGGATGTAAATTACAAAAAAAAAAAAAAAAAAAAAAAAAAAAAAAAACACTTCACCTCCCTTCACGTACACTAGTAATTTTGTGCTGTGAGTTTCTTAAAAAACAAGCAGTGGTTGTTTCATCTTAAACTTCAGTCTAGACTTTTTTGTTCTAAAGCACAACAAACTATATGCCTGATGTGTTCCCAACAATTGCAATTTGTTATACACTTCATAACATCAGAAGATACTTTGTATTCATGCATAAATGTTCTGTTGGAGATGATAAATTATTGAGTAAATGAACAAAACATTTTTCAATTACTGTATTTAAAGGTAAAACATAGCATAGATAATGCATGTTCCTCTGTTGTAAACATCTTTGGGGCTCTCTGCTAGCTACAGAATTGCAACCGACGTTTCAGGGGCAATGAAATGTGCTTTCTTGATATTCCTACCAATCTTATTCTTCTAATTTGTACATCAATGTTTGTACATTGGTATGCAATCCTTTGACATTGTTTGCAAATACTCTATCCAAATGCGCCTTTGTTCTTCTGTTTGTTGAAGTGGTTGGACTTTTAGTTTCTCTCTATTATTCTCATTTCTAATGTGTTTTTGTTATGTACAACCTTTCACAGCCCGTAGGAAGTACGTTTCTGCTGCTTGAATTTTCCTTTTTTCTTTTAAGAACCACACCTCATTTCGATACATTGCTATGGTGGTGTCATTGTTGAATAAAATCTTAGCTGTGTATCTTTTCTAACTTTGTTCCTCAGGTTCATCTAGTTGTTCCAAAAATATGTTGAAATTTTTGCACTTTCTTATTTGTATCTTGTTCTCTTCATACACACACAGCCTAAGTACAGGAAGTGTGATACCTGTTCCAACATTTTATCTTCTATTACTGTTTTTGTTCTTACGGTTATCTTCCATGGACACCATTACTTTATAATTGATACTAGTGTCCTATGGATTAGGACCTTACAAATATGGATACTGTATCATAAGTAATGTTTTTTAAAGAAAACAGTTATTTGAAAAGTGTTCTGATAAGGAATTAAATAATTTTCAAAGTTTAGACCATTAGATTCTATGGTCTTTGAGCCATTGTTCAGCAAGGTGTATTATCTCACGATGATACCACGATGATCTCTGTTTTTGATGCAAAGAATTCAGTGAGACACATTTGCACTGCTTCAAAGTTGTCAAAATTTCTTCCATTTAGAAAATGGGCCTTGGATCGAAAAAGATAATCTGATGGTGCGAAATCTGGGTTGTATGCTGGATGTGGTAGCAGTTCGATTCCTCCCAATTCCTGAATTTTTTCCATGGTTCGTGCAGTATTGGATGTTGCATTGTATTGTTGCAATAGAACTCTATTTGGGTTAACCTATGCTGGGTATCTCCGTCTCATGAATTTGTTCCAGTTTTTGAGAGTAAAGATCCGCATCAATCACCCACCCTTTGGAACAAACACTCAGTGAATCACACCTTAAAAATTCCACCAGACATGCAATATTACTTTGGGACCGAACTGATTTTTTTTTTTTTAACAATGACTTTGACAGGTTGCTGGGAATCAAGCTACTGCTTCGAGGCATAAGGATTTTAGCAATATACCCATTTTTCATCACAAATGACAAATCTATCATCCATGGTATTACGGATAAGCTGACGACAAATTACTGCTCAAATATCCGTCCATGAACTGTTAGTTCATTAGGTGCAGATCTAATGTTTCTGTATGATTTTCCAGGTGTCCTAATGTGGCGATGTAAGTTCTTCTGAAAGCCTACAGATATTTTTTTGCAGATTTTCTTGCAAAACTTAAGGTCTTCCAGAGCATGGTAAAATTTTGTGTTTTTGCTTTGATTGTTGAAACGTTGGAACCATCGTTGTGCCACACGCTCACTAACAACACCTTCTCCTTTCACTTCACATATTCTTCAAGCTGCGGCAGCAGCTTTATAATCTTGTTTCCAGTAGTGTTTTATAAGGACTCTAAGTTCAAGCTTTATCTCTATTTTGTTATTGCTTGTTAACAAATGAAGACGGACACATGCTCTCAATGTATGCAACCTTACCATAACATCCTGTAAATAGTATTGCCAAACCAAAGAAATCCAATAAATTTTCCAGAGCAACAAAATAAAAAAAACGACATTGCTTATGAGACAACCTAATATAAACATTTTCAAAACTGTGCAAAACAATGTATATATGGCACAGAAAGCTGTATAGAAAATGAAAAATTGCGGGAGCAAAAATTGGAGGTGAAGAAGCACATAAGAAATATATTTATGTCTACATAAATGAAATAGAAGCAGATAGAATGGGGAAAAAAAAAAATCTGTTCCATGAATGTTGGGGGAGAGATGCTGCGGCTGGTAAAAGTAAATGTGAAATAACACGGAAGATGTGGTAGGAAGGAATAAGCACCGTCATTTTGTTTGACCTAAGATATATTACATATGACATTCTTATGTTGTCCATACCTATCTGGTCGAGGCTGAGATCCTGCTCATGATGAATACTGCCACATGCTCGGTAGATGAGATGCCTGAATTCACTCAAATCGCAGATGCGTGCAGGAAGACTTTCACTGGTGCAGCACTGCGACAACGCCAGCGCTGTCACAGCAAACCACAGCCACTGCATTTATCGTATTACCCTGCTGTACAAGAAACACACTTTAACATTCTTGTTGCTTATGAGGGCGACATTGAACATTGTTAAAATGCCATGTTTATAAAAAACAAATGAAATGTGTTTACATATGTAAAGATTGGCTTAGAAATACATTTGACGAAGAACGCCATCTAAGATAGCAATTTATAACTGGTTCAATGGCTTTTCTTCTTGGTGCTGAATTTTGCCACTAAACGATGAAGAACGCTGAAGAACTGTTGTTACTGATGGAAACATTGCTGTTACTCAAACTACGCTTGAAGAAGATCGATAGACACCTTATGAATTTAATGCGGACGATTTTATATTGAAGTTAGGCATGAGAAAATTTTGCTATCTTTTGATTCCATGTAGACTGACTGATCAAGCTCAAAACGCATTGATTGGTATAGAAAAGGTCTGGAAAAATTTCAAAGCAGCATTGCAAGTTTGGTTTGGGATATCAAATCTTGGATTTATTGTTATGATCCTAAAAGGAAGTGTCAATTGACTCAAGGGGTTTTTAGAATAAAAGCTGGGCCTATTAAAAGTTTACGAATTTGCAGTGCTATTTAAAAGATAGTTGCTATTATTTTTCTAAAACGGGCCACATTGCTGCCGCAGGATAAAAAGATTGACGTACCTACTATTATTGTCCTTATGCTCCACAAATAACTATTTGCCGCATCTTATTGAAAAAGTGCATGAAAAACACTTAAAAGGAAAATAATGTTACTTCATGACAATGCATACAGCAAAACTAAGATGCCTTATGGTCAGCACCTTAAACTTTCTGCAATATAGCCCTGACCTAAAACACTGTGATTTCTTTTTATTCCAAAAGTTAGGTAATGAATGCGTGTAATAACTCTTTTGTCATCAGTTAAGGTGGAGCATTATATAAACCTGATTTACGAAGTTCTCATGAAGAGTGGCTTCATTGCTTTAAGAACTGATTTTGACATTTTTTTTTTATGACAAAGGGGAATATTTTGAAAGTTAACAAAATCCTTAAAATCTTTTAAAACTAATCTTGGTTTGATTTTCTAAAAATATTCAGTGTTGCCCTTGTATTATCAGACATAAGAATTCTTAAGCATTGGCTTCAGGTTAGCTACATATATGCGAAACATAATCCATGTAGCTTTTTCCAAAACATGATACCTCAGCCCCAGTCCTCTGTCAAGGGCGGCATTACTTTGAGGTTTGGTTTTACACGTATGTATCCCAGGAAATAGAGGAACCAGAAGATAGGCTACATTGCCTCTCGTCCTGTTTATGAGGGTCACCTTTTGTTGGCTAATGGTTACAACCCAGCGGCAAAGGAAAGTAGTGCCCTTTGAAATTTGACATGTTTTGCAAAATGTATACATAGATGTACACAATCACTGACTCTGGGTAAAATCTTGTTTACATATCTTGTTTACATATGCCAGCATATAATTGTTTATATGTATATTGTTTACATATGCTAGTTGTACTAGCAATGCAGGAGTGGTTTGTTATCAACAACTTCACATTAAATCCTTTTTAATAATTCAATTTATTTTCGTCCTAATGCTTGGAAATCTCTATGCCTGTTTATCATGATGTATTATTGTATATGTACTTATTGAACAAATAAAGAAATCTTGAAAATCACTCATATGTTTTGTTATCAAAGTACCTCTAAACTTATTTTATTGAAAGCTCCAGAGAAGCACAGTTTGTCTGTGTGTTTACCAAATGGAGTGTGTTTAGAGATAGCAAAAGTATGTATAACAAAAGATCGCAATTCTTTGTTGTACCGAGACTGACATATTCTGAAATTCTACAGGGAATTTCTGTGGATGGTGAAAAATGCACACCGAATGGGTAATCACAGTTAAAACATGTCTTGCATTCATATAACTTTATATACCTATGATCATTTATTTTTATATCAACTCTACAAACTATTCTTATGAAAGCTAATTTGTTTTTCTACTTCATGTTAATCCAGATAACTCTCTGCAGAAATAATTTCATTACACACTTTATTGAAGTTAGAAGGGAAATGTAGGAGTCCGATGAGACAGTCAAACACTTAAATGTGAGTAGCTATATGGTGCCTTGGAGTTCCATTCCTACCATATGTTAGAACAGGGATGACTGTGGTAGCCATGATGGCAAATATAGTGTCTGAAATGACACCAACTTGCAGTTCATTCAATGTTAATTCTGTACTAAAGGATCTGCTCACAGAATGAAGCTAAAATCAACTCTTCAGAGCTACAAATCTCCAAATATATTTATGTTTTATAAAGCCTCTAAGTGCTGTCGTTTTCAGCCTACCATTCTATATTTGACGTGAAAGACCTAATTTTACTCAGGGACCTCTTTACCAGGCTTCAGATTCTTTTAATGCCGTGAATCTAAAACACGGGACCACTGGCCTTTTCTTCCGAAGGAAGCCATGCTATTGATTTTTACGACCGATAAAGTCCTGTCCCTAGGCCAGATCTGAACCCGGATCTTGGGAACCAGAGGCTAGCATGTTACCTCAAGACTATGGACGACACAAATATCCAGCATTAGTTGTTTAAGATCTCAAAACCATTGACTGTTTTTGGACAGACAAGGAGTCAGTCATTCCAGTAAGCTTTTAATCCATAATTTATCATAAGTTTAAAAACAGGTGAATGTTGCAATGAGAAATGTGAATAGTCGAGTGCATGGAAGCAGCCGTAAAACGCTATAATATATCAATTATAGAAGTACCTATCACAGGGGAAATGGAGTCAGATTATTATTTGTACACAAAAAAACACGAACCTGCGGTTCCTTATCAATAATTCTGATGAACTTTTATCATAGTTTTAAATAATATGCAGTTCCCAGTGATCCTTTTATCTTATTTGCATAATTCAATGAGTGGTACTTATGGAATTCAGATATTAAATGTAAGTCACGGACTCCATCCAGACTTTCGATGGCCATTCATAACTAAAGTAATTAAATAAAATTTAGGAACTGATTTCCTGGGACATTTTAATTTAACGATAGACCAAAAAAAAAAAAAAAGTTTGGTGGTGTTACTAGATCACAAATCGTTGGTAATATATCGTCAATTTCCGATGCTGACATTGTTAGTATAGTCTTCAAAATTTGCTAATTTAATAATGAAATGTCCAAATCTGACCACAGCATATTGCCCAGCAATATTAAATACAAAGTTCAGCGTCATATTCCAATAATAGGCAGACCAGCAAACTCAAAGCTTAGGATGTTAGATGCTAAGAAATTGAATTGGCAAAAGAGGAGTGCCAATTTATGCTGAGTCATTAATTAGACCGACCATCAAAATTTTAATGGGGAAATCGCTTTATTTAGTAGTACAAAAAGTTTTTCTTTCCGACCTTACAGGATTTTCGCAGGCCATATTGTCTAATAACATGTGCTGTATGCACACTATAGAAGACTTTAAATCCATCTTCTGCAACAAGAAAATATTTTCCAAAATTGATCTTTTAAGGCATATTAAGTACATCTTTTGTAGAACGTCGTGACAGAAATGAAGAACTTAAGCAGTCCAAAGAAACTTGAAATTAAAAAAATGATTAATTATTCCTTAGTGGAAAATAACTGGTGTGAAAACACAGAAAGGATAGATCATTTGTTATTTCACAATTTAGAGAATATTCACATTGATTACAGAAATTACTACCATTATGTAGAAGGATGTACAGCAATGAACAAAAGCTTGTATTTTAGTTAATTGATGGAAATTAATCATTTCTCCACACTAGCCGTTCATAGGCTAAGGTTTTTGATGGTTAGAGTCGAATTCAATGCCATGGCCGGGTTTTGAACCACGGATCTCCTGGTTTCAGTCCAGTCGCTCTTAATCTTTGCAGCTACCATGGCCACTTGCCGTGCTGACATTAAATTCTCCATTTGACTCGTATATTTCCCCGGTAGACCACTAGGGGCTCTCGCATCCGAGATACACCGTTTGTGGCGACTTACGATACTATCGTAAGTACTTGAGTCCCAGACTTCATCATTTAACTCTTATTATTTTAGTTAATTGATGGAAATTAATCATTTCTCCACACTAGCCATTCTCATTCTCCATTCACTACGTGAATATTTTGCTTTAATATAACGAAGCCAAGGGTTGCTTTAGCAGCATGACGGCATTTTCAAACCATCGTTTGAACATCTAACATTTGACATCTAGATTTGACATCTAACATTTCGTTGTTAGATGTCTTAATCGGATGCCATCTATGTTTATACCAAATCTGCTGCCCCATTTTAATTTCCTAAAGTGGTGCTCCAGAAACCTGGAACGTTACCATCGAAAATTTGTTTTTGCAGTTATTAAGTTCATGCTCCAGTCCGTGTCCATCGTGATGGTATATGTAGTAAAGCGGTAGGCAGTGATCAGCAGCAGCGTGTACGCTCGTGCTGCCGTCTCTTACCCGCATGCACGCTCGTGCAATCGGAACTGTTGACGGGTAAGCAGTAATACAGTGGCGGCTTTTGTGTAGTGTCATACAACTCCTTATTCACGTTCAGAGACAATCGAAGCATACAATGTTCACATGTATTTAAATAAGTATAGTTTATGTAGTTAGGATACCAATTATTCAGCCGTTACTCTTAGGAAATTAACAGGCTAACACAAATATATAATATACTCTAGGACAGTCTTTATTAATGATAATAATGACGAGGATGATAATAATCATAATCACAACAGACAATACAATAACAACCGTACTGTAACTACTGGTATCCCGTAACTGCTCCAGCTTTGTGATTCCTTCTAATTTGTTGTAATAGCTAGCATGGCAAGTGTCATAGTAGCGCTGGAGATTATATTTTCGTATCACATTCAGGACCTTATTGCATATTAAACATCGCGCAGCATTATCAAATGGTGTAAAAAGATAGGCCCGCTCCAATGAAGGGTTAAATAACGTAGGGGTAGAAGACCTTCGTGAACAACGTTCTATACACAGCTTACAGGTTGCCCCTCTCTCCCCACCCATTCCACACTATAGTGCATTCGCTGGTGCACTGCTTACCGAATACCCGTTTTAGCGTGTCGTGAAGACCATTGGTATAGGTATGTAGTAAAGCGGTAGGACACTCTACTAAAACATTCTCTTGCGTTATATTTACACAATTTTTGTACTCACTCTTCTAAAAAAGTATTCTTACAAAATATGCTTCTTGTTAATACAGGAAAACCTTAATTACCTATTTACACATTTTGTTGTAGATATAGAAGTATTAGAGCAATCTAAAGTGTTAGTAAAATCTTTTCATAGCCGATCAGTATGTGAGAGCTTTGACATTTTGTCCTCTTTGCAAAAGAGAGAGGGGGAGGGGGAGAGGGGGGGGAAACAAATCAGCAACAGCGATTTGCAGTTGAGAGAAGTATAATAGCTGTTTATGGTACTAGTGAACCAAGACTCATCCGTGCGCATATAAATAAGCTTGATTCACTAGTACCATGCAATGTTTTATCCAATACTTACTCTAATCATTGAAAAGACCACTTTTTAAGTAAAATGTAATTTTGGAAAATATTTGTAATTTTATTTTGTAGGGCCATTCTGTCCACGGCAGGCTGGATGTGTGTCAGTAAATTTGTGCTCCAACGATATCTATATTTTTGTTGTAGTTAAGATTTTGTCTACTCTTACTGTTTGCATTGTCCCCCGTATCTGGGTGTCGCATGCTAGCCTATCGTTCGCGAGATCGTGGGTTCAAAGTGGTGGTGGGTGATTTTTTTTTTTCGGGCGTACAAATCCTTAGCATGGCTTCCTTCTGAAAGGAAATAAAGCTGTGGTTAAAGAATCTCAAGCCTGATAAAGGGGCCTCTGAGCAAAAGTAAGTAGTGTTTCATGCCCAATGTAGAAAGAGGTAAATGAAAATTAAACTTCTTGACTGAGTCGGATAGTTTTTAATAAAAGCTATTCCCTCCAATGTTTTTGTACTTCAAAATGCTTATCTTGTAAATCCTTATTTGAAATTAAAGTTAACATCTATAAAATCCGTGCCGGTAAAGTTCTTGTTTTGAAAGTTTAGTGCATTTTATAGTTACACTGACACCGCAACTAAGGTGTCCACGCACCAAATGAAACCAGATCATATCACGTGACTTACTCCACGTGGAGATGATATTCTGACGTCTCTTATTAGCTTAAGTTAAATATGAATCGATTCCTTCTGGATGGAGGCCGAGTAGCAAAGAACTCTACTACAGAAATCCATCGAGCGGAATGAATGAGATCTTCCGTCATTCTGAACCTTGGCTTTGCACTCTCAGCAGAAGTTGACTTGGCAGAAATGAGATAGACTAACAATCAAATGGTGCCGCGGTTTACCGACAAAATTATGTGCCGTTTCTTTTGTATATTGCTGGCCTAGTGATCCCAAGGTCGTGGTTTCGTCTAGACCGGTGGTTTTTAAGGCGTGTGCACATGTCATGTAAGACAACGGGATGAAATTCTGGCAAGCGCACGAGTGGCGTTGGATATTTTTTTGTCTGTTGGATATTTTCTCTTTTGAATGTGTGCACAGCAAACAAGGAAAATAAGGCATAATTTTTTTTCGGAGGTTTTAGCAAAAATTTGGCCAGAAATGTTAATCCTTTACACTTGTACAATTACAATTTCATACAATGCCTTACATAATGTAGTATTTAGTCATATAAAGGCGATTCTATTATTCGTTACGTTATTTTTTATACTTCTGTACTATAGATGATTTCAGATTATACAATAAACCAGTTTTATATGCAATCCGAAAAGCAAAATAGGTTGTTCACGTAGTGTTTGTTACCCAAGCGGAACAAGAAGCGTTTAGAATAGATCTCGTGTGACTTTAACTTAAACGTAACTCATGACGCAATAGCCCAAAATGGGCCAGAGCCTGCGAACCCGACTGCCGCCCGCCTTGGTAGCGTGGTGGGAGCATGTCTGCCTCACGTTCAAGAGGTCCCGAGTTCGAATCTCGGTGAGTTACCTGGATAAGGTTTTTCCGGGGTTTTCCCTTATCCTGTAAGACGAATGTCGGGTAACTCTAAGCTCCATGAACCCCGGACTCATTTGAGCATCATTTCATCCATTCCATTCATCGTCCGATATGACTTAACGTTGGAGGACATAAATTACAAAAAAAAGAAGAAGAAGAAGAAGAAGAAGAAGAAGAAGAAGAAGAAGAAGAAGAAGAAGAAGAAGAAGAAGAAGAAGAAGAAGAAGAACCCGACTGCCAGCCTCACGCCCACATACGCAACGCAGTGGTGGGCGATCATCCAACCGATACGGGGAGGAGATGTGGTCAGATCTCTGCAGCCGCAGCTGGAAAGTTGGCTTTCTAGACCAGGGTTCACTCCTCAGTTTCCTCACGATGCTGAGTGGGCATGGTCCTATACCCGGGACTTAAAATCTACACCTCCAAAGGGGCAGGGGGAGCGAACCGTGGTAGAAAACCAAAGCACACGCCCTAGCCCATCAGGACGACTGTTCAACTTGGGAAAACTTAATGATTTAACAACAGATATTTCGAAAAGGTTACAGTTAATGCTACAAAATATATTTTACCTAAATTATATTTTTCAATGAACTTCACATTTACTCTTAAGTTAGCTTTTAATTATCTTTTATGATTTACCCAGTATAGACAATTACAAAAGCTCAATCAGTTACGAGAACGTTATCAAAATTACTTAACTTGGTTGATATTTTAATGAAAATATTTAGTAATTTTGTAGAAATTTAAACACAAGGAACATTTTTCTAAAGGAAAACTAGTTTGGGGAAGGGTTATTTTCTGAAAATCTGCGATTAGCACGTTCAAGTACAGTAAATTATAACATTTGGTTTTTATCCCCCTTTTCGTTCACCCACCATAATGAAAACTCACATGTGGAGCCTTTTATAAAAATAGTTACCTCAGTAGACCACAGAACAAGTATTTTCAGTGAAATTTCTAAGTACAAATGCTGAGAGAAATATATTCTTCTATCCATTATAGGCAGATGGCAGATACAACATTCTTTTCCCTTAAAATATTATTTGAACCTGTAGAGAGGTAATGTCGGCTGAGTTTGTTGTTGCAAGGCTTACATATAGCAAGCACAGGAAATGTAGGTTTTTATGGTTTGGGCCAAGATTAATAAATTCATTTTTATATCCGGGATTTGTAGGGCTTGGTCTAGAGGGCATAGAAAATGTCGACATTTTGCCGGACTGAGCTTATATTGTTTTTCAATCAAATACGAGGGCTGTTCAATAAAGAATGATCATACTTTTTTACGATCATAAATTTTTTGCACTAAAATTCAATCTTCTTATATTCTGTTACCTTGTTGGTACTCCTGGTTCCCGCCTGTGAGAACCAGGCAAGTTCAGACATGTTCAGTATCGCCTACCACTGCAATGGAGGTAACATGCAGTTAAAGTTGATGTTAGAGGAAGATCCGGAGTTTCTTTCAAACGTAATCATTGCTGATGAAACTTGGCTACATCATTTTGATCCTGAGAGCAAACAGGAAAGCTCAGTGTGGAAATGTTCTTCATTACTAACCCCCGAAAAAGCAAAAGTGGTTGCTTCTGCTGGGAAAGTTATGGTCATTTCATTCTTTGATATTCATGGAATGATTTATCAGCATGTTGTACCTGCACACACTTCAGTAACTGGACAGTACTACAGGGATGTCCTGAAAATATTGCAAGTCATACCAGGCGCAAAAAACCAAATTTCCATGAAGCAGACTGGATGCTGCACCAAGATAATGCGCGGCCGCATATTGCCAATGTTGTTGTGAATATCTTGCAAAAATCAACATGAAGTGCATCCCTCACCCTCCCTATAGTCCGGATTTAGTCCCATGTGACTTTTCTATTCCCTAACTTGAAGAAACGCCTTCGTGGGAGGCATTATCCGTCAGCAGAAGCAGTGGTGAAGGCTGCGGAGGCGATTTTGAAGGATCTCTCAAAAATGGTTTCCAGCATGTCTCTGAAGACTGGCAGAAACGCTGGGACAAGTGCATCGCATTCAGGGGAGACTATTTTGAGAAGGGCCATCAAAATTATGAGGATGAGTAAAGGTACGTTGTCAAAAAAAAAAATTGTGATCATTCATTATTGAACAGCCTTCGTAGGTATTAGTACCGGTTTAAACCAGAAATACAAGTTTTGTAACTTATTTAATCCAAGAAAAAGCATGTTAGAAACACAATCGTTTGTGGGTGGCAATATGAACTTGCTTTTAAGAAAATCGTTCCACTCTAAACTACCCTTTGCATGGAAAGAGATGTAAATAAACTTTACAATGTGCTGGAGACTTGCAACTTTAAGCACACCTATAGATAAAAACTGAAGAAGAAGGCCATATTAAGTCATTTTAAAGAAACTTCTATTCAAACTAACCTTTCTGTAGAACTTTTTTTGAAAATTTTGATTTTCTCAAATATGGCTACATCGATTTTGATTAAAATACCAAAAGTTTAAGACATTTTCATTACAAATGAGATTTATAACTTGAATTTTCTGGGAATAAACCTCAGAAGTGGTTTGAAAATTTTAAACAAGTTCGGAACTGGATGAAGAATAACTAGGTACACAGAAAATTCCTTTTGTTTTATTCATTAAAATATATTTTAAAATTAAATATAACGCATTTTTAGAGCGGACTAGAAAGTATAAATAATTGCTCTTAGCCTATACGGATTTGTAGCTCCATGTTCCTAACCCTACCAGATTGCCCGTAAATTTGTGCATGTGAAGTTTTAATCGTCATGACAAACGAAAACATCGGAATGTGTGTAATAAATAATAGTACAGAGTGTACGGAATAGTTGTCGGGAAAGCTATCACAACAGTTTGTAATATGTGCAGTGCAATAACATTGTTAGTGGCTTAGGTAAATGCATAAATTATTTACTTCGTATCTACATTTTTCGCTTTAAATCTTACAAGTTTAGACAAAGCTATTAAAAATTCAGAGTCAACAGTTTTCAGGAAAATTTGTATGGGATTATAAATTTGTCGGTGACAGAAGAAATTATTTTATGCATTAAAAAGGTGGTGTATTAATTAAAAAAAGTTATTTAGGTTTGCTTTCTCTGCATAGTAGGTAGAGAAGGTACTCCAATACAGCCAAACGGAATAGAAAGGTTTCAGTGAAAATGTACGTTTTGAGAATCCCTGAATCCCCAACAAGTATTTTAAGAAATAGGTTGAAATATGGGATCGAATGTGTGTGTGTGTGTGTGTGTGTGTGTGTGTGTGTGTGTGTGTGTGTGTGTGTGTGTGTGTGTGCGTGTGTGTGTGTGTGTGTGTGCGCGCGCGCCCGTGCTCAGCATAAATCAAATATGAAGGTCACGGAAGGTTTTCAAGAAAGTGCTTTCCCCAGACGATTCTAGAATAGAACATGTAATTTTATTTTGATTTTCACAAAAAATGTTCAACGATTCTAATTAAAGTATCATATAGAGTCAACAGATTAAGTCCAGAGGTTCTACTCCCATTAGCCTTGAACCCGTAGGAACAAGACCCGGGCCTCTTTCTACCCGGGAGCGAACTCCGGGCTCTTTCCATAGGGCAATATCTGGAGTCTAAAAAGCCCCCCCCGCTTGAACGCATCAAGACGGGATGGAAGTGGATACGCCACTTACGCGCGTCTACACTCAATGTGCAAACTACCGAAAAACCTCGGTGGGGCCGCCTGGTGATCTAGCACACCTTCTACTAGCTTTGCAGGCTAGTACCCGGGACACTTAATGGCTTCCCGCAACCCCTGAAAAATTCAATACCATGGCCGGGATTTGAACCACGGATCTCCTGGTTTCTGTCCAGTCGCTATAACCTATTGAGCTATCATGGCCAACGTACCGTCCCGACATTAAATTTTCCATTTGACTCTCCATTTGACTTGAATTTTTCATGTTGACTCTATCTATCAAAAGCCTTAGCCTATATATGGCTAGTGTGAAGAAATGATTAATTTCCACCAATTAACTAAAATAATAAGAGTTAAATGATGAAGCCTGGGGCTCAAGTACTTACGATAGTAAGTCGCCACAAACGGTGTATCTCGAATGCGAGAGCCCCTAGTGGTTTACCGGGGAAATATGAGTCAAATGGAGAATTTAATGTCGGGACGGTACGTTGGCCATGGTAGCTCAATAAGTTAGAGCGACTGGACGTAAACCAGGAGATCCGTGGTTCAAATCCTGGCCATGCTAACTCTATCGATCAAAAACCTTAGCCTATATATGGCTAGTGTGAAGAAATGATTAATTTCCATCAATTAACTAAAATAAAGTATCATATGTTTAAGGTATTTTAATGAAAAATGAAATGCATCATAATCATTTTAAAGTTTATACTCTAGAATCCGTTCCGTCCACATCAATTAAAATTGTTCAGTTTTTCTCTTATTTCTTCATTTTTTAATGATCTAACAGAATATTTAACCACATATCTTAAACATCTCAATTTCGCTGATTCAATTTTTCTTTTATGTTTAATGCCATGTTTCGCTTGAATACAGTAATACAGGGACTGCCATTGTCTTATAGAATTTAATTTGTATTTCTCTTCTAGTTTTCCTTCTAAGGGTTCTCTTTATTGTACCACAACTTGACTTACTTTATTTAGTTTCCTGTCTACATCTTTCTCTTCTAACACAGCGGTTATTTCTGATCTCAAGTGGTTAAATGCTGCCACCTGTTCTACAGTTTTCTCATTTATTACAGTCTTACATCTAACACGTTCCTTTCCTTTAAATGCTAAAAGTCTTGTTTTATTTACAGATATTTTTAAATTGTAAGATTCTAATATTTTATTTAACATGTATACTTTCATCTGTAAGACATCCTTTGATTTTCTGCAACTAGTACTTGCTCATCAGGGTGTAATGTAGTGTCCATTGCTTTTCCATTAATACTAAAATGCTTACTAAAACTATTCGGCCAGATGCAAATGGCATCGTCTGTATAACGGTTAAATAAAACTGGAGATAATGGACACCCTTGTTTGAATCCTTGATTAGTTTTTAATGTGCGGTTTTTAATATTATTCATTACATTAATTTTTATGGTAGTTCCTATATCATTTCATTTGTTATTTCTATTAGATATGCTGGTACTCCTCTCTTTTCCATTAAATCCCACAAAACATTCCACTGTACACAGTCAAAAACTTTCTCGTAATATATGAATAATATATTTGTTTCTAAATGATGTCCTCGTCTTTTTTTGTATTATTTCTCACAGGGTATGGATGGAGCCTATACAACACCTACCTCTACGAAATCCATAACAAATGAAATAGATATATTGAAATTTTCGTGGAATATTGTCAGAAGTCCTTTCCTTTCTGAATGATTTTTGTATAACTGGTAAACCGTAAGAGATGGACAAAATCTTAACATACAAAAATTTAGATCTGCTTAAAACTCACAATGCCAAATACATATTTTAGTAGAGTGAAACATTTACGAGATATGCCTTGTTATTTATTTGAATTTTTTTCAATATTTATACCGTTCTCAAGTGCAATACTTCATTCGCATTTTTAACCCTCATAGTTAAAATAGACCATAGCGTCATGGTCTTTAAAAATATGACTCGCTTTACCTGCGTATCCTACAGCAAAATGTGTAGGTGTGAATTGGCAGTTTATTTGCATTAAGAAAATGTAGCTAGAACAACAAGCTTTGACAGAATAGTCTGCAGAAGAAAGTTATGTGAATGTAACATCCGATTTTTACTTGAGTTTATTATGCATAATAAGGCATTGACTTCCACCCAAAAATTCGATTTCGAAATTTTAACGTAAATATGTATTTTTAGGCTTCTTGAATCTAAAAAAAAAAAAAAAAAAAAAAAAAAAAAAAAAAAAAAAAAAATTCAGTAAATATCTGTGTGTGAACATCATAATGGAATAACAAAACCCCCCTTAAATAAGCTTGGTATTTAAGTTCAACAAGGATGGACTTTCCAAGGATGCAACATTAAGATCTTCAAGATAATCCCTCCATCAGAGACTGCCTTTGACATGGACAATTTTTTAATAATGTTGATCTAAAAACTAATTAAAATGCTATGTGTTTAATGCATCTTCATGCCAAATGAAAATGTATATGTTGAATTTTCTGGTAATGTCGTAAGAAGTCCTCTACATTCTGAATAACTTTGGCATAACTGGTAATCCATAAAAGACAGACTAAGTATACTGCACAAAAATATATATCACGATGAAATACATAATTTATGTTAAGTACATTTGAGGCACTTAGAATCACAAGGACCCAAAGCACATCATCTCTGAATTTGAGATTTTAAAATGTATACATGCTTCTGACATCTACTGATCTTGTGGTCAACCAGCTGTAGCTGTGCTTTAGGCCCTTTGATTTAATGAAACATTCATAAGAAGCTACGCCATCGGTTTCCCTAATATACAGCTAGATAAGGGCCCAAACCACAAGGTATCATTTTGTTGCTCTGCCCTTTTAAACTTTTATCTAGTGTTGCCAACTGTTTACAATTCACTGTTTACATCACGTTTGCAAGTAGTACTTTGTAATGGGAGTTTAATTGGCGACACTGGTTGCTTGGATAGATGTTATTTGGTTATTGCTTGTAATGATGAAAAATAAAGGTACATTTTGTTAGGCAACACACTGTGCCAAAATACTAGAGCCACTATTCAAGATCAAAAAATCTCAGTATAAAATTGCCTTACTTGAGATGTTAATGAGTTGTGTAGATTATACGTAAAAGCACCACTCAAAATGAATGTTTATCGATCAGTTTTTAATACAGAGTTCAATATCGCCACATAGTGATACATGCACAGTTAACATAATCTACCATTGCACCAAGCTAAGGCAACTAATTACTTCGTTCTTCTTTGCATTAGTTCAATCTGGAAAATTTTGAGGAGATAACTCACAAATTTTTAGCTCCGGGCACATTTTTATAACATGTAATGCCGACCTTGGCTAAATCGAAAAGGTGAAAAGAAAAACTGTTGCCATCTTCTCACCTGATGGTTGGGCCAAGTTATCCAAAAAGCAAGATTGGTAAACCTTGGAGGCTGAAGATTTCAAAAAATTTAAGGGTGTTACCGAGCTCACTACTGAACCAAAATTTGATGAAAATGGTAACAATGTGTATTTCAGAAACTTTTCCATGATGAAGTTAACAGGTTGCGGGAAACTGTTGCTTAAAGTAATTTGTTCTTCATTGGAGTATTGGGAGGCCGCCATTTTCTACAAGCCAGATTGAGGAAGACCACCATTTAACATTTGTAGATGCCTTGGAAAATAGAGTGACAAAATACATACATAGGTGGAAGGCAAAATTGATCTTGAAATACAAAGACCTAACAAAACTATTAAATTTCATGCCTGAAGTGGAACAACGTTGTGTTTTAATAGTGTGTGTGTATTTGTGTGAATTTAGCACAGATCTGTTCTTTGTGTTCTGCTTAATACAAGGTTTAGAACTGCAAAAATGACATTACTGTCACTAGTCTATGTATAAAAATGTTGTGAATTAGGTAACATAAATAACAGTAATGCTGAACTTATTAAACTTTCATAATATAAAGTGTGTCCATGATTTTTTATAGAAAAATTGCATATTGAGGCTTATTTAGAAACAAATAAAACTTATTAAACTTCAGTCTTGCATAGACATTTCAATTTTCACGTATAATTTTCTCAAAACTATGTTTTGTGCTTTGGGCCCTTACGGTTCTCAGCGCATATATATATATTTTTTTTTGGTGTGGAATGAACTTTTTCCGGAATTATTAGTTTGAATTTTCCAGATGAGAAGTCATTCTCTGGTATTGTAAAGAGGACGTAATTTTAAAGGCCGTCACACAGCGGCCAGCTCTTAAAGATTTGGCCAATGCTTAAAGTGTTCTACTTCCATTGTACCTACTAGGAAATATATAATAAATCTATTTTACAAAGGCTTATCTATATTAGGTTGAATTAAATAAGACGAGTGTTTTAAAAATATTTCGCACAATAGTAAACAGAAAAAGTCAGTGAATGCAACAATTAATATTTTTCAGTAAGTCTTCACAACGAAAGCAATAAGCACAGCTGTGTAGATCAAACCACTGTTAAAGCCTTACTACTTATTGATGACACTACGCTTCGAAGAAAAATAAAGCATGTGCACAGAGATAAATAATTCCAATGATCTTTGATAACTCAACTCGTTCGTCTGACACATAACTATCGAAAATGAGTTCACAAAGAATAAGATGGAAGGAAACTTACTTTTATTCCAGAGAAAGCTGCTCGTGAAAGCATTCCGAAACTCGGTAACATTTGAGTTACTGGCACCCGTGTTTGCACCTATATAACATAGCGACTACTGTCATATGTAAAAACGATCACTCCAATATTATTCCTAAAGCACATCGCTTACACATCACTTTCATGCCTCGATTGTTAACATTGGAGCTGAGCTATGCAAATATTTTCCTTTTCTGTTAAGTAGGCTAGCTACGTGACTGAGTACATGTGGATGTGACAGATGCCATATAGAGAACTACATTCAAGGACCACCATTTCGTTTTTGTTTGATCTAATAAATGTTTGTAACTATATGTTAACTAACGAGGGAATCACGTACAGTCCAAGACTTTCTCCGTACATCGCCTTAATTATTTCCATAGGTTTTCTAATGACTTATTTGCCTAAAAGCTCTTTTTTATTATAATTCAGCACACGTTTTGGGCTTATCACGAGCTTCACCAAATGGAGTGGCTCAAGCAGAATTGGGAAAACTGGGAAATAGAGGGATAATGGGCGAGAATTAAAAATCTAGATGAGCAGAACTACTCAATGTTTGATAGTGCAGAAAAGACTAAATCAGAAAGATTCATGGCTAAATAAGGTAAAGCAAATGATGTTAAAATAGGGATTGGTGTCATATGGGAAAACCGGGAATTACTGTAAAGTGGATTTTGGAAAGAACTTAGGTTAAGAAAAGAAGATATTGAAAGGAAGTTTCAATTTGGGAAGCTCGCTGGAAGCTTATAGAGAGATGAAAGTGATCTGGAACAGGGAAAAATACATTGATATTTGTGATAAAGCAGCTAGAGAAGGCTTTGCACGGACTAGAACAGGGGTGATGAAATTGAAGAGTTTTGAAAGAGGGAGAGACCTGCAGAAATGCCCATATGTCATCCACGAATTACATTTACATTTTGAATGTGAAGAAACTAGGTTGCTTAGGGAGAAGATAGGTAAAAAAGAATGGACAATTAATTGAAATTAATTGTTCTTTCAACTAGCTGTGTGTAGGCTAAAGTATTAAACGATTGAGTCAGACTGAAAAATGCAATGCTATAGCCGGGATTTGAACCACGGATCTTCTTAATTGACCTAATAGTGGTTAACTATAAAAGCCCGGACCTTAAAGTACTTACACGATGTAAGTCGACATTAAGGTAGTTGTCTCATGTGTTTATGAGAACTCCTAGAGGTTTACCGGGAGAAACACGAGTCAGTTGGAGCATTTAATGTCATATCGGCACGTTGGCCATAGTAGCTCAAGGGTTAGAGCGGCTGGACGGCAAACAGAAGATCCGTGGTTGAAATCCCGGCTATGGCATTGAATTTTTCAGTCTGACTCAATCTTTCCAAGAGTGGACAAGTTTACCAAAAGAAATTCAAGCAATGAAGTTAATGAGTGTAAAAACTAGGAAAATTTTAATTGAAGTTGGGGAGATAAGTAAACACGACGGTTTTACGCTACCACCTCGGTAGCGTAGATGGTAGCATGTCTGCCTCATGTTCAAGAGGTCTCGAGTTCGAATCTCGGTCTGGGTGAGTTATCTGGATAAGGTTTCTACGGGATTTTCCCTTATCCTTCAAGACGAATGTCGGGTAACTCTAAGCTTCATGGACCCTGGAATCATTTGAGCATTATTTCATCCAATTCATTCACCGTCCGATATGACTTAACGTTGGAGGACGTAAATTAAAAGAAAAAGATGAAGATGAACTGTTTTTTTTAGGTAAGATGTAAATAGTGACTCATTACCTCGGCAACCTCAGAGTTTGAGTCCAAGAATAAGCAGCAACTCAGTGTAGTAATAAGTATGTAAATGAATAATTGTAAATGAATAGAAATAAATACCCAGCAAAGCACATTTTTACTGTCTCCACTACAACACTGTAAGCAAGGGAAGTATTTCCTTTCACAAAAATATTATATTTGACCAGAAATACATGTCATGGATTCCCTGAATCTAAAACCAAAAACATATTTAGAAAAAAAATAACCTGCACTTTCCTCCAAGGTTCTACTCGAAGCGTTTCCAAGAATATCCCGTCTTAGACTACCATTTACAAGGAACATTTTTCGAAAATTTTTATTTAATCAAAACTGGTTTTAAGTATGGGATTAAAATACCTTTTGTTTAGATATTTTCATGAGATGAAATAAGCATCTGGAATTTTCTAGGCATGTTCTCAGAAGTCGTCTTCATTTTGTAAGACTTTTGGGTAACTGGTCAGTCGTAAGATAAACACAATTTTGCTTAAAAAAAAAAACGAGAGGTCGTTTAAAACACAATTTGTTTCAAATGCATTTTTTGAATGAACCATTCTGGAGGTATTTCTTGTTATTTATCTCAATTTTTCTACATCTATTCTTCTCTCAAGTGGGAGATTTTTATTCATTTTTAATTTTTTTTTCGTGCAAAGAGAACAGACTTCCAGAGCCATCACATAGCGACTTTTTCTAAGTAATGATGTTCAAGTGAACTCAGGGTCCTTAGAGCTTAGAATCACCCTATGTCCATCTTTAGGCATAAGGGAAACCTCGAGAAAGAAACCTTATCCAGAAAACTTATCCTGACCGAGATTCGAACTGGAGATCTCTTGAATGTGAGGCACATTGCTACTACAGAGCTACAAAGGGGGCCGCCATCACATAGTCAAAGATTGACTTTCGCTTTAATATATTTCACTTGCACTAAAAGAAATGCATCAGTAGTTTCTACCATTTGAACATTAAGTAGATAGGGAAACAAGCGTTTGTAAGGAGTAGATAGTCATTTGAGTGCAACACTTCATTTTTTTGTGTGCTGTCCATGCAAACAGAATGGAATGTCAAAGCCTTAGCATAGTGACCAGCTCTTAAAAGATTTGACTATCACTTAAACTCACATATCACATTTTATCTGCAAGCAAGCATGTAATAAAACCAAACCATTTCTGGAAACGTAGAGTCAGACTGAAAAATTCAATGCCATAGCCGGGATTTGAACCACGGATCTTCTGGTTTCCGTCCAGCCGCACTACCATTGTGCTACTATGGCCAACGTGCCGATATGGCATTAAATTCTCCAACTGACTCGTATTTTCCCGGTAAACCACTTAGGAGTTCTCATAAACACATGAGACAACTACCTTAATGGCGACTTACTACATGTAAGTACTTTAAGGCCCGGGCTTTATAGTTAACCACTATTAGGTTAATTAATGGAAATTAATTATTCTTTCACACTGGCCGTGTGTAGGCTAAATTGTGGAAACGTAGAGTCAGACTGAAAAATTCAATGCCATAGCCGGGATTTGAACCACGGATCTTCTGGTTTCCGTCCAGCCGCACTACCATTGTGCTACTATGGCCAACGTGCCGATATGGCATTAAATTCTCCAACTGACTCGTATTTTCCCGGTAAACCACTTAGGAGTTCTCATAAACACATGAGACAACTACCTTAATGGCGACTTACTACATGTAAGTACTTTAAGGCCCGGGCTTTATAGTTAACCACTATTAGGTTAATTAATGGAAATTAATTATTCTTTCACACTGGCCGTGTGTAGGCTAAATTGTGGAAACGTAGAGTCAGACTGAAAAATTCAATGCCATAGCCGGGATTTGAACCACGGATCTTCTGGTTTCCGTCCAGCCGCACTACCATTGTGCTACTATGGCCAACGTGCCGATATGGCATTAAATTCTCCAACTGACTCGTATTTTCCCGGTAAACCACTTAGGAGTTCTCATAAACACATGAGACAACTACCTTAATGGCGACTTACTACATGTAAGTACTTTAAGGCCCGGGCTTTATAGTTAACCACTATTAGGTTAATTAATGGAAATTAATTATTCTTTCACACTGGCCGTGTGTAGGCTAAATTGTGGAAACGTAGAGTCAGACTGAAAAATTCAATGCCATAGCCGGGATTTGAACCACGGATCTTCTGGTTTCCGTCCAGCCGCACTACCATTGTGCTACTATGGCCAACGTGCCGATATGGCATTAAATTCTCCAACTGACTCGTATTTTCCCGGTAAACCACTTAGGAGTTCTCATAAACACATGAGACAACTACCTTAATGGCGACTTACTACATGTAAGTACTTTAAGGCCCGGGCTTTATAGTTAACCACTATTAGGTTAATTAATGGAAATTAATTATTCTTTCACACTGGCCGTGTGTAGGCTAAATTGTGGAAACGTAGAGTCAGACTGAAAAATTCAATGCCATAGCCGGGATTTGAACCACGGATCTTCTGGTTTCCGTCCAGCCGCACTACCATTGTGCTACTATGGCCAACGTGCCGATATGGCATTAAATTCTCCAACTGACTCGTATTTTCCCGGTAAACCACTTAGGAGTTCTCATAAACACATGAGACAACTACCTTAATGGCGACTTACTACATGTAAGTACTTTAAGGCCCGGGCTTTATAGTTAACCACTATTAGGTTAATTAATGGAAATTAATTATTCTTTCACACTGGCCGTGTGTAGGCTAAATTGTGGAAACGTAGAGTCAGACTGAAAAATTCAATGCCATAGCCGGGATTTGAACCACGGATCTTCTGGTTTCCGTCCAGCCGCACTACCATTGTGCTACTATGGCCAACGTGCCGATATGGCATTAAATTCTCCAACTGACTCGTATTTTCCCGGTAAACCACTTAGGAGTTCTCATAAACACATGAGACAACTACCTTAATGGCGACTTACTACATGTAAGTACTTTAAGGCCCGGGCTTTATAGTTAACCACTATTAGGTTAATTAATGGAAATTAATTATTCTTTCACACTGGCCGTGTGTAGGCTAAATTGTGGAAACGTAGAGTCAGACTGAAAAATTCAATGCCATAGCCGGGATTTGAACCACGGATCTTCTGGTTTCCGTCCAGCCGCACTACCATTGTGCTACTATGGCCAACGTGCCGATATGGCATTAAATTCTCCAACTGACTCGTATTTTCCCGGTAAACCACTTAGGAGTTCTCATAAACACATGAGACAACTACCTTAATGGCGACTTACTACATGTAAGTACTTTAAGGCCCGGGCTTTATAGTTAACCACTATTAGGTTAATTAATGGAAATTAATTATTCTTTCACACTGGCCGTGTGTAGGCTAAATTGTGGAAACGTAGAGTCAGACTGAAAAATTCAATGCCATAGCCGGGATTTGAACCACGGATCTTCTGGTTTCCGTCCAGCCGCACTACCATTGTGCTACTATGGCCAACGTGCCGATATGGCATTAAATTCTCCAACTGACTCGTATTTTCCCGGTAAACCACTTAGGAGTTCTCATAAACACATGAGACAACTACCTTAATGGCGACTTACTACATGTAAGTACTTTAAGGCCCGGGCTTTATAGTTAACCACTATTAGGTTAATTAATGGAAATTAATTATTCTTTCACACTGGCCGTGTGTAGGCTAAATTGTGGAAACGTAGAGTCAGTTGGAGAATTTAATGCCATATCGGCACGTTGGCCATAGTAGCACAATGGTAGTGCGGCTGGACGGAAACCAGAAGATCCGTGGTTCAAATCCCGGCTATGGCATTGAATTTTTCAGTCTGACTCTACGTTTCCACAATTTAGCCTACACACGGCCAGTGTGAAAGAATAATTAATTTCCATTAATTAACCTAATAGTGGTTAACTATAAAGCCCGGGCCTTAAAGTACTTACATGTAGTAAGTCGCCATTAAGGTAGTTGTCTCATGTGTTTATGAGAACTCCTAAGTGGTTTACCGGGAAAATACGAGTCAGTTGGAGAATTTAATGCCATATCGGCACGTTGGCCATAGTAGCACAATGGTAGTGCGGCTGGACGGAAACCAGAAGATCCGTGGTTCAAATCCCGGCTATGGCATTGAATTTTTCAGTCTGACTCTACGTTTCCACAATTTAGCCTACACACGGCCAGTGTGAAAGAATAATTAATTTCCATTAATTAACCTAATAGTGGTTAACTATAAAGCCCGGGCCTTAAAGTACTTACATGTAGTAAGTCGCCATTAAGGTAGTTGTCTCATGTGTTTATGAGAACTCCTAAGTGGTTTACCGGGAAAATACGAGTCAGTTGGAGAATTTAATGCCATATCGGCACGTTGGCCATAGTAGCACAATGGTAGTGCGGCTGGACGGAAACCAGAAGATCCGTGGTTCAAATCCCGGCTATGGCATTGAATTTTTCAGTCTGACTCTACGTTTCCACAATTTAGCCTACACACGGCCAGTGTGAAAGAATAATTAATTTCCATTAATTAACCTAATAGTGGTTAACTATAAAGCCCGGGCCTTAAAGTACTTACATGTAGTAAGTCGCCATTAAGGTAGTTGTCTCATGTGTTTATGAGAACTCCTAAGTGGTTTACCGGGAAAATACGAGTCAGTTGGAGAATTTAATGCCATATCGGCACGTTGGCCATAGTAGCACAATGGTAGTGCGGCTGGACGGAAACCAGAAGATCCGTGGTTCAAATCCCGGCTATGGCATTGAATTTTTCAGTCTGACTCTACGTTTCCACAATTTAGCCTACACACGGCCAGTGTGAAAGAATAATTAATTTCCATTAATTAACCTAATAGTGGTTAACTATAAAGCCCGGGCCTTAAAGTACTTACATGTAGTAAGTCGCCATTAAGGTAGTTGTCTCATGTGTTTATGAGAACTCCTAAGTGGTTTACCGGGAAAATACGAGTCAGTTGGAGAATTTAATGCCATATCGGCACGTTGGCCATAGTAGCACAATGGTAGTGCGGCTGGACGGAAACCAGAAGATCCGTGGTTCAAATCCCGGCTATGGCATTGAATTTTTCAGTCTGACTCTACGTTTCCACAATTTAGCCTACACACGGCCAGTGTGAAAGAATAATTAATTTCCATTAATTAACCTAATAGTGGTTAACTATAAAGCCCGGGCCTTAAAGTACTTACATGTAGTAAGTCGCCATTAAGGTAGTTGTCTCATGTGTTTATGAGAACTCCTAAGTGGTTTACCGGGAAAATACGAGTCAGTTGGAGAATTTAATGCCATATCGGCACGTTGGCCATAGTAGCACAATGGTAGTGCGGCTGGACGGAAACCAGAAGATCCGTGGTTCAAATCCCGGCTATGGCATTGAATTTTTCAGTCTGACTCTACGTTTCCACAATTTAGCCTACACACGGCCAGTGTGAAAGAATAATTAATTTCCATTAATTAACCTAATAGTGGTTAACTATAAAGCCCGGGCCTTAAAGTACTTACATGTAGTAAGTCGCCATTAAGGTAGTTGTCTCATGTGTTTATGAGAACTCCTAAGTGGTTTACCGGGAAAATACGAGTCAGTTGGAGAATTTAATGCCATATCGGCACGTTGGCCATAGTAGCACAATGGTAGTGCGGCTGGACGGAAACCAGAAGATCCGTGGTTCAAATCCCGGCTATGGCATTGAATTTTTCAGTCTGACTCTACGTTTCCACAATTTAGCCTACACACGGCCAGTGTGAAAGAATAATTAATTTCCACAAACCATTTCTACTATCATTTATCTCGATTAACATAAATGTATAGAGGAATAAATGTATTTAAGAATAATTAGGAGTGAATTGAGTCATGTAAGTATATAAGTATACGATTTCTTTTATACATATTTTATCCAGTACTCGCTTGTAAGTTGTATCTTAATAATCGAAATTAACTTACTAAAGTAGCACTTTAATATCAAGGATGTATACAATTTCACTTTAACTACTGTATGAAAAAATTAAATCACCAGGGCTACATTTCAAACAAAATAATATGCATTGCAGTTTTGACATTTAGTAATGACATGTAAATTTGTAGCTACAACTTCTCTTCATTCGATAATTAACATATATTTTCCAATTGGATCACATTCTACTGGCAGTACATTCGTCAATGTAGCTTTTTGAAATGAAAATCAACATAACTTTTTCTCCATAATTATAAACATTTACATTAATAACTCTACTAGAGCTACTAATAATACAATAAAAAGGAAAGAAAGGATATCAGTTTCTTCCAATGATGTTGGTCCAAGCATTTTTTAGACATTGTAAATATTATTTTCCTTAATTATTATGTTATTCTTTCGTAAGCTATTCTACAAAAAATTAAAACATGAATTTTGTCATATTAGCATTAGCCAACGATGTTTGTGACACATCCAGTTGGCATTGTCTAATCCTATATTCCAGAAAATAAAATCACAAACAATAATCATGTTTTATTATACTTTAATTTAAAAAGAGGTAATGTTTAGGGTAAGTATTGGATAAAATATTGTATGGTAGTAGTGAATCAAGACTTACTTATACACTCGTGGTTAAAATTCGATTTGAATCACTAGTACCATGAATTAGCATACATGAGGCTGAGAGGGCGGTGAAATGTTTAAAATAAGGTCTTCATAATGCATAGTGCTTGTATGACCTCATGATAAGCGAAAAGATTTGCCATTTAAAACAGTAATCGTTAAAATACTGGGAAATGCAAGCAGCAACAGCATATATTTTGGAAACAATAAATGTCACAGAATTTTTGTTTGTAAATAAACCGTGTACTTAGGAAAGTACATTATCTTCAGCTTTACAATAAGAAAAAATATATACAATTGACAAACTGTAAAATGTGCTTTTTTGTAATGCCATCATAGTAAAAATTGTGATATTCTAATAGAAAGCATTTGAGCTATTTTTAGTAAAATAAAACACAACGCTTCATTTTCTATCACAGGTTATTTGGAAGAAATTTTATAAAACTCGTAGCCTTTCATCATTAATGCTGCTTGAATTAAATATAAAATTTGATATTTGGTTGACAAGCGAATTTGCTGCTGAAATATTTTTACTTTATTTTATATTTCAGGAGCATTAAAACTTCTGTATTCGGTGAAATTTCTGAGGCATTTGTATACTTTTGGTCAAAGCTGGTGTAAGCAGTTGCCTTTTATCTGGTTTCGGTGCACCTACATACAACAAAATGTAGGTATGTTAGCAAACGTAAACTTTTCTCCAAATATTCATTTTTCTATTGACGTTTCTTTAACTAAATGGCCAGATCGCGATGGATGTGTTGGAAGATACCATGTAACTCGGTTGTGACGAACAATTAGCCTTCCAGATAGAACCGAACTTGCTTTGTCACGCGTCTACAAAGTTCTTAGTGCTAGTTCAACAATATGTCACAGTACAAGCCAATAAAACCAGAAATTCTCTAAATGCCTTACTCTCTACATGTTCCCGTAATAAAAAAAATAATTAAACTTAGAATGCACTTGTTCAATAGTCTTTCTTTCCTTAGAGACATTTAAAATGATTACTTAAGACACTTAAATAAAGAGTTAAGTTAAAAAAGGACTGACATAAAAAGAGCCAATTAGCCTTATGCGAAGGTGCATTTAAAATTGTTTGAAATTATCAGACTATGAAATTAAATGATACATTCTTAATAGACCTTTAAATAGAATTTTTTGAAGTCTTTTGCTCAATTTTCACTATGTTACAAAGTATACTGGTACCCATTGCCGAGGAGTTGCATTGTCCATTACTTTAGACAAAATGCATTAAAATAATATGACAGAACCATGCAATTAAAGAAACATTAGCAGAATCAATTAGATACCTACATGGATGTCACAAAAATGATGTATTTCAGTTATTAGACATGAAATATGGCACGTTCATTTTTATGATGTATAAAAAAACAGTACGTCTACTACTGTAGGTGATAAATGGCAGCTTCGACACGTGTCCATAGAGACCTTAGTGCCAGGCAACTGTATCGCTGGTTCTGCACCTGATGGGAAGATGGCATTGGAGTGATCTCCAGTCTACTGCTTTCATCATCTGTGGTTAGATGGTTAACCATTCGCTTTCACCATTTATTTTCATGTCTACTATAGTTTTAGTCCTAAGGTCGAACTTTGGGTTGTAATATTAAATATCGAATCTGGTACTTACTTTGTCAACTGACAGAAATCATGATAAAGGGCATCAAATTGGTTGTCCATGGAATTTGAACCCGCGACCTACCTACCGAATGCAGCCCATAGACTTACCACTGGTGCCATTCCGCTTGATCAGGTTAATGTATTGTCACTAAACTGAGGAGGTAAGAACCAGCTCATTTCTGTAGCTTTTTTACAGTTTTCATCAAGTGATGAAAATTCCACTGATTATAAGTGAGTTTTTAAATAAGTTTATACGTGTCTTTTTGATTGGAGTAATTTGTAAGAAAAAGAAACATTGCATTCAACAAAATATTATATATATATATAAGATACACATTATGAAGTCTTCTGAATAAAAAAAAAAAGGATCTTTAGGAAAGGTTTTTGTCTCTACAGTTAGCATAACCCAAAGTCAGAAACGTTCATCTTCCAAGAAGAAAAGAAAGACTCCAAACTTTCCTCTATATGGAAACATTTATGTTTTAATGCCTCTAATGTCCGATTTCACAAACAGATGTTAAAATCGACGTTAACAAATATAACTTAACAATTGTCACAGAGCTAACACTACTGTTAAATTTCTTGCATTTCACCAACCTGTTTTCTGAAAATGTAAACAAACATGTGTTAACGCCAAGAAACTTGAATTTTACAGCTATAGAAGGCTATGGATGAGTCGTATTATCTTCTGAACGTACTGCGATGCGTTTGTGTTATCATTTTCGTCTGCACACAGCTGAAAAATGACGGATGTACAAAATCGTAAACAAAAGCCGCGAGACAAATTTCTCATCGATGTATAAGGAATTGTTAATTGAATTGGTAACGAAGTGTAAGGATAACGGATGCGGTGAATGTAAAAGAGAAAGGTGTCACGTGGGAAAATACTGGAAACGAATTTAATTCAAATTGTGTCACTACTACAAGCACGAAAGAACTTCGTCAGTATTACGTAAATTTAAAACGAGCTGCGAAGGACAAGTGACTTGAACGTTTTAAGACTGGAGGTGGACAGTGTGTTATCCACATAATTCAGTGAATTATAAAATTGCAAAGTTATTAACATTTGAAGCAAAGGCGAGATCGGCATATTCCTTTCGATGCATGTTCTAACCTCTCTTGTACTTCTGGAGTAACCTTTATAGCAACTTGTTTTGACAGTCTATACCTCTGTAGAAAATTTTCTTCTGATAGCTCCTCAAAGTAATTTCTCCTAATAGGCCGTACTCTATTAGGAATGCCATTTAGACGGTCTTAAATATAGCAAATCTACATCAACAGCTGCGTTCATGCCCGCCATATTGACTATTTACAATTGTTAAGGACTTAACATCAGAAATTTGTCTTGTTAGTTTAACAAGAGATTTAGCACTAGTGTTAAGTTAACACTTGTTGGTGAAATGAAATTTTTGTTGCATTTAAACTCGTGTTAAGTCTTAACATCTGTTGGTGAAATCGGGCATAAATCTTCTAATAATTTTGATTTATTTCACATATTATTTTTCGTGTATCAGCCAATTTTGAGAGAGCTATTATTACTGGTATGCAGACATATTTGAAATTCAACTGCAAGTCGTTGATATGAGTTCTTTCAGTTCAATAGGCTTAATAATTTACCATGTTTTTGAGTACTATTGGCATTACTGATAGTGATATGACATATCAAGTTCAGCTTATAAGCGACTAGTTATGAAACATTTGACTATCGCTTTCTTCTTCTTCACTTCATGGCATAGACAATCAAGTGCCTGTTCCGCCTTCGAAGTCCTCCAGCCATCGTTTCCTGGGTCTGTCCACCGATCTCCTACCTTTAGGATGATACTGTAATATTTGTTTTGTAAGTCTATTATCTGGGATTCTTTCAACATGTTCCTTCCATTTTTTTGAGATCTTTTAACCTATCATTCATGCTAAAAACGTCCAGCTCTTGTCTTATATTTTCATTTCTTATTAAGTCCCTCTTCGTGCATCCTTTCACGCTTCTCAAGAATTTCATTTCTGAAGCCTGTATTTTACTCTCTTGCTTTTTGGTTAACGTTCAAGTCTCACTTCCGTATGTCAGTATAGGTACAGCCATAACTTTGTAGAACTTTAATTTTGTTTCTTTACGTATATTGTTTCTAAATGTTCTATTTATTGTTCCACACACACTCTTTGAAATTTGCATATTTTATTGTAGACATCATATTCCTTGTCATAACTAACATCAGTTCCCAAGTAGTTAAAATGGCTTACCTGTTCAACGCAACGATTATTTATAACTATTTTTGTTCTAATTGGCTCTTTCCCAATGATGCCATTACCTTTGATTGTATAAAAGAAATCTTCATATTATATTGCTTACAAAGTTCATGAAGTTTAAAAATAGATTTTTGCAGGGCAGACTCGCTATTTTGTATAATAACTAAGTCGTCAGCAAACAATAAAATATTTAAAAAAGTTTTTATCTGAAATTTTAAAACCTACATTCACTAGCAGCTTCCATTTGCACACTAGGTCGTCAATATAAATACTAAAAAGTGTAGGTGATAAAGTACTTTTTTGTCTGACACTCTGATTAGTAAGATTTTTTTTTTAATAGAAATTTCACCATTGTTCCTCACATTTATTTTTGTTTGGAAGTAGAAGCATTGTATCATTTTTACTAATTGTGGGTATCCTCGTTCTTCCAATATTTGCCACATTTTGCATCGGTTTACCCTATCGAAGGCTTTTTCAAAGTCAATAAACGCCATATGCGTTTCTTTATTAAAGTCCCTATGTTTTTCAATTAGTTGTTTGTTGTTTCAATTAGATGTTTGACTATCGCGTAAATAAATGTCTATATCCCTTTGCTAATGCAAGAATTTCGTAATGAAAGACTATTTCTGTAAGTTTTATTTCGATTACCTTGAAGCGGATAGAACATCAACTTCTGCAACAATAGAGAATACAAGATTTAAAAAATAAACGACAATGATCAGAGAAAATATTGTGAACGTAACGTACAAATCGTTTTTCAAAAGTCCCAAGGAAAGAGTTGAATTTTAAGACCAGCATAGAGCGTCCAGTTCTTGAATGCTTAACTATCATTATTCCTTTCTATTTATCGAAATATGTAATGTAGTATTTATGCAAAGATAAATGTCGATTAAAATAAAGTAGAAGAATAAAGTATAGTATGAATAATAATTCGTGTAACACTAATAAATGACAGATGATTGAGAAGTCATTTGAATGTAACATAGATTTTTTTGTAGGGTAATCACAAACAGCCTTCACTACACAGCGTTTTCACCCTGTTTATACAGACTTGTTTTTTAATTTACCTCCTTCCTTTGACGTTTGACGAGAGTATATACAGACTTGGTTAAGCAGCTACGGACCTAATTGCCATCAGCATTTCTTTGTACAGAGTAGTGATGGGTTGTCGGAGTCATTTCAAAGGAACGATTTCCTCTTTGGAAGCATAAAATACCATTAAGATTTCCGGAAATGGCACTTCCTTCGGAGTTCATTTCATATGCACTTCCAACTCCGTCGGAGTTAGTACCATAACAAATACATCCTGCTTCGTCAGAGTTAGCTCAGCTTCCTCACTTCCATAGATCAGTTCTCAACTGCAGACGTGACTACGAGAAACCCGTTATCTGCATTTGTAGGACATTGCTTGATTTTGGAATATAAATGTGTGAAAGATAAATAGCATAAGTGTTTTGGCCCTTTTTTTTTATAATTTTACGTCCTCTAACGTTAAATGATATTGAACGATGAATGAAATGAGTGAAATTATGCTCAAATGAGCCCAGGAACCATAGCCGACATTCGTCTTTCAGAATAAGAGAAAACCCCGGAATAAACCTTATCCAGGTAACCCACCCTGACCGATATTAGAACTGGGACCTCTTGAACGCGTCACACGCTACCAAGGCAGGCGCTTCGGCATTAGGATACCGGATTAGTGACTAAAATGGAGTCGGAGTAGTTCCAAAGGAGCACTTCATCTTTCGGAAGTGTGATGTAACCATTCCACTATTTGGAACTGGTACTTGCTTACTTTCAGCTCTATTGGAGTTCTTCCATGACAGTTACTTTCACTTCAGCAGAGTACACCAGAGACATTTATTTCCAGTTCCGTAGGGATTATTTCTATAGTAATTTTAAATTCACACCGCAGCAGTACTTTCAAGACGTTACTTCAACTTTGTCAAGTTGAAAATTCGGAGTTACTTCCACTTCCACACTTCCAATTGCATCTTCCATCAACATGTGTGGTTTGTACCGGGTTACGCATTTGTTTAGAATTCGCCAAATGTTCGATCTAATTTTATTTCCTTATTTTCCTCTTTCTTTCCTTCATTCCTTTCTTTCTTTCTTCCTTTAAAATACCAATTAATTAGTATCACCGTTAGTTTCAGCTCAGGAATACACCGAAAGGTGTCAAAGGCCAATATGATGAATTTGTTAAAAATGCTGTTCGTGCAAGACTCATAGCCTCTTTAAAAGAAACAACCCATCAACAATTACAAAAGTGCCTCAAGTAGCAAACAATAATCTCGAATTGCCGAGCTTTACAAAAACGAGCTTTCACACCATTCTTCACGACATAGGTTTTTGTTGATGTGAAGAAATATTGTTGTGGCGCAGGAATTATCGAATCGAAGGAAAATTCGGAAGTGGAGGTCGTTTAATGAATTGGTCCGTTGTCAGATTCCAATTAGGTACGTAAGTTTTCTTTCCAGTTGCATCCAGTAAAACTTTCAAGTCATTGCCACAATTATTTAGCACGGTTATTCCACAGAAAGCACCGTGCCTTAACTTTCAATTTATAAATGAGGTGGGATTATGTGAAGAAATCAAATATTTAAGTAATTGTTGTAGGTATTGTCACTTTGTAGTGTACAAAAGGAAACATAAATTACACAGTACACACAGCTTTGCATTTAATGTAAACGTACAATGGCAATCGTATAAGCTACTTGAACAGCGAAAATGGCAAAGCAAAACTTTGTATAAGATCGTTGACAGTGCACATGTTCGCCACGTGGGAATAAAAAACCGCGAAGATCCCCTTCAGTCACAATCGCCGGCGGAGTAATACATTCTCCCGCCTTTTTTACATCGCCTATATAGTAAGGATGGTGCCGTATAGCTATAAAACGACCGCATATTATTCAAATAGGTATATTCAAATCCGAATATGCATAATCTGATGGGGAGTTCCGTGGTTTCTCCCAGATGCAGCTCAACACTGGATCGAATAATCACTACTACTATGCAAACTTTCACGTACAAAACAAAATAAATAAAAATAAATAACACAGGAAAGCGATTACTCAACTAAGTCATTTATCGACAAGTTACCTAAACAAATGACACAAGGTGACTACCCAACAGTGACTACAAGTATATCGGAAAAAGGGCCATCAATTCCACGATCCAAAGTCCACATTCTGCCAGAACTCAATTAAAACAAACTGGATAGTAAAGGAAGGCCACTACGCAAGTGTAGTGTAGCTCAAACAGATATCTAATATAGGAAGGTGATTACGCAACTAAGGCTATCTGGCAAGTACTGAATCATGCGAAACAAACAGTTTACAATAAATGTCGTGATATATCCAATAAGTAAACGTATGGACATTTGTTACATTCAATATTTTCCGGGACCACTATCTTGTAACTTTATTTAACTTTCCTTTCAAAATATTAATTTGGTGCTGTAGATTAGTATACCTTGGTATCACACGCTCTTGTTTTCTTTTCGGTTGATGTGTTACAATAGTTAAAAAAGAAAGAAAAAACGCACGCGCGCGCCCGCATACACACACACACACACACACACACACACACACACACACACACACACACACACACACACACACACACACACACACACACACACACACAAGAGAGCGACTGATGCCTGAGCATACGGCACACACACATTCGATGCACTAAGTTAATCTCTTTTAGGATTCTGCTGAGCACTGTTTTGAAAATATACTCACCTAAAATTGATAAATACTGCACACCGAACAATTTCCCACAGCCACCTTGATTATGTATTTTATTTGATCCTCTTCTTTTTCTGTTTTAATAACTGTATACCAACCAGGAAAATATAAGTTGTTTCAAGGATCTTTATTTTATTTTGCATGTAACGTAACGTCAATGGCATTCAAGGACAACTTTTAACGAAATGAACAGGTGGGAATCCCAAACCGTGCACATTTTATACAAACTTTGTGCTATGTGATCAGATTATGACATTTATACTGCATAGTAAGTTGGAATTTATGGACATTTTCACAGTTCTGTGTTTATTTGGTTTCAAAATGATGACGCCATTCGATTTATAAACAATGCATAATAAACTGTTTCCTGAGGAAGATTTTCCAATTTGTGTGATTAACATTATTATTTTCTATCTCTTCTAGTCGAAATGATGTTGACGTGTTGAGAGAGATAAAAAGGTTATCCAATCGGGGATAAAGTCCGTTTTTAAAGTTTTGATTAGTTGATCAGTTGTTGGCTAATTTACCTTCAACTCGTGTATTGTTTGTTTGCGTTTTGGGTTATACTTCCTTTATCATCTGCAACTATATTATTAAAAGATGTATACTATAAAAATGTAATAATATTATACGCTATGATATAAATTAAAACTGAAGAAAACCGTATAATTAAGACAATAGATATTAAGAAAGGAGTGGAGTGTAGTTTGGACCATTATATTGTTAGTACAAGGAAAATGAATTAAGGCCAGAAGAAATAGAAATGGGTGATGAAATTTCTATGGAAAAAACTCTATATGGTACATTTATTCCTGGAAAATAATATAAAATATTTATGTCAGCAAAGGTTACACGGAAACTAATACGCATGAATGACACTGGAGTGCTGAAGAGGAGCAGACAAAATAAATGAATAAATAGATAAACAATAATGATGTTGATAATAATGATGATAATATTAAATAATAAATAATAATGATAATGGTGATAATAATAATCCCATGTATTCACATAAAAATGAGTATATTCACACGCATTTACTCGCCATATACATACTTTTTAGAGACAACCTCAAATTAAATAATGCACTTGGTTACAAGACACAGATCACTTACATCATTAAGGCATATGCTGGTAAACGGAAAGTCTGCGGTTCAAATTCTGTTCAGAACCTCCCTGCCTTACTGAGTATTTTCCAAGTTTTATGTCTTCACAACTAGCTAGGTACCGTAAATTTAGCCTGTAACTTTTCATTTCCAAATTTCATTTTCCATTTATCAGTTCATTGGATGTACTCATGTCATCTGTGTCTAATGTCCCTGATGCTGTATAGAGTAAAAATGAGCATTAGACCTATATCACTTGATACAAGTCCTCAGCCAGGATTCAGCACTGTTGTCGCAGAAAACAAAATGGTCGTCTGCTTAGTGTATGAATGCTAGAGTATTTCAGCTTTTATGGTATTTAATGAAAACGAAAAGGATGTTCAAGGGAGATTGGTGGAAGATTATTGCGTAGTTGATATTTATAACGTATATTCAGTGTTTTTTTAAATCACGTTTCCCCAATTGCAGTGAAACTTATACAAATAAGCCAAAATCTGTGTTAAAGTTTCTATTGGATAAATATTTGAAAGAACTATGGTTAAAACAATTAAAATATAGAAGATACAATCTGTTTGTGAAATCGATCTCCATTAGAAAGAAGAATTAACACCAATTTCTTAAGATAAGTGAAGCCTTTATAACAAATATTTATATTTGTGTAAGAAAATATAGAATTTTCCCCAGTCAGAAACTCAGAGGCAAGTCCAGTAATATTTGGTTTAATATTTATAGCGTAGTTGAGTCACGATCTATAGTAGTTTCTAATTACTTAGTTCGTACGACATTATTTATACAGATCTTTGCAAGTATCACAATTCGCAATGTGCTTTAATGCATAATGTATCCGTTTTGTGTGCTTATTTTATTAGTCTAATTGGTAACCGGATAAATAAATTTTAAATAGCTACGTGGGCACATAAATGTGTCTTTGTCATCTGGACTCAACCAAACTAAGACTGTTTTGTAAATCTGTATAAATTAATACTTCGGGGTACCCAGTTCATCTTTTAGTGTATGACTGAAATTTAAAATATAAATTAAAATATGTATTCTAAATTATAGCAGGTACCTTTACAAAGATGGAGCTAAATTGTATCGTTAGTAGTGCATTTTATGTAATGAATTATTACCATTTTTTAAATATACCCTATCATTTAACTTGCATGTGTATTGCTTTTGGAAAAAAAAAATCAAATAGAACATACCTAATACAACAACTTAATAACAGACACAACTTAAGACAAAGGTTTGACATTTCATTATAAAACGAAAAGTGTGTTTGGAAAAGAATAGGTGTGATAGATAGGTGACTATTTGTACTTTTTGAAAATAATTGTGTTTATAATGGGATACCTGTCATCACTTTTACGTTTACTTCTATTTGTTAAAAATTGCTATTTATTATTTGAAAGCATTTTCTTTTTGAATCTTGTACTTTTCATAAAACAATAAATTAAATATTTTAAATGAGCTTACATTTAAAACTGTAACGTATCACGAAGGAAGAATATTAGTTTAACATTTACACTTGCTTAAAATATTTATAGAACTAATAAGTTTAGTTATTCATTTCCCCATACTATCTACTAGCAAATAACATTCAGTGAAGCTCTTCCACAGTTTGAATGCAAGCTATAGTAATACGAGGGCTGTTCAATAAAGAATGATCACAATTTTTTTGACAACGTACCTTTACTCATCCTCATAATTTTGATGCTCTTTCTCAAAATAGTCTCCCCTGAATGCGATGCACTTGTCCCAGCGTTTCTGCCAGTCTTCAAAGACATGTTGGAAACCATTTTTGAGAGATCCTTCAAAATCGCCTCCGCAGCCTTCACCACTGCTTCTGATGACGGATAATGCCTCCCATGAAGGCGTTTCTTCAAGTTAGGGAATAGAAAAAAGACACATGGGACTAAATCCGGACTATAGGGAGGGTGAGGGATGCACTTCACGTTGATTTTTGCAAGATATTCAGGAACAACATTGGCAATATGCAGCCGCGCATTATCGAGGTGCAGCATCCAGCCTGCTTCATGGAAATGTGGTCTTTTGCGCCTGATATGGACTTGCAATGTTTTCAGGACATCCCTGTAGTATTGTCCAGTTACTGATGTGTGTACAGGTACAACGTACCGATAAACCATTCCATGACTATCAAAGAATGGGATGACCATAACTTTCCCAGCAGAAGCAACCCCTTTTTCTTTTTGGGGGGTTGGTGATGAAGGAGATTTCCACACTGAGCTTTGCTGTTTGCTCTAAGGATCAAAATTATGAAGCCAAATTTCATCAACAGTGATTGAGTTTGAAAGAAACTCCGGATCTTCCTCTAACATCAATTTTAACTGCATGTTACCTCCATCGCAGCGGTAGGCGATCCTGAACATTTCTGAGCTTTACTGGCTCTCACAGGCGGGAACCAGGAGTACCAACAATGAAACTACTACGGCGTGTTTGTTTCACATTAAGCTAACAGAATATAATAAAATTGAATTTTTTTTGCGAAAAATCATGACCGTAAAAAAATTATGATCATTCTTTATTTAACAGCCCTCGTAATATTGTTACAGAATTTATTTCTGCATTTACTTGCAAGAATATTTCGCAATATGCCAAATTTTCTTTTTTCCCTCCATTAACTATAACGAGGCATGGGAAAAGGTAACTCCAAAACGAGGAGTATGTAAGATATTTTATTCATTATATACTATATATGTTATATATCTATGGACTTGTGTATACTAGATATTATAATAAGAAATAGGAAATAAACTAACTAATACAACAACAACAACTACTACTACTACTAGTACTACTACTACTACTACTACTACTACTACTACTACTACTGCTGCTACTACTACTACTACTACTACTACTACTACTACTACTACTACTACTACTACTACTACTACTACTACTACTACTTGTTCCCTCCACAATTATTTTAAGCTTAATGTACTTATTTTGTGATTATAAACGTCTTTTCATATCTAAACATTTCATTTTTGGGCTTTATACTTGTTTTGAAATGTGAATATAATAGCACTTCATATCTACACAATTTGATGCAAAGTAATGTATATAATATGGACATATTTGTGATATACGAATACTCTATTAAAGGTGATGATGATAATAAATAATAACAATAGATATTAATATATTCCCATTACGTAATCCTGAAATTAACTTAGGATTACACCTAAATTTATGTGGAGAGGTACGGATATCCTGAAACTTTCACAGACGATGTTTGATAAAGGAATGGCTTGCTTTTATTTACATCAGCATGGATTGCAGGGATAAAATGGATATATCGAATTATATTTACAAAATATTGAATGTTTTGCTTTGCCATCTTAGTTTTAATATTATAAGCGTTAACTAATTTTATAAATATACATAGGTACGAGTAGTCATTGTTTATGATACATTATTTTTATAATCCAGCTTATAACAAATGAATAATAATCGTATTTTGTGCGTTTAGATTTGTGACATACATCTTCTTTCATATGGATGAAGTAGGTGATACGAAGTTTTAAAATATGTTCATAACATTTAATGAAACTTGTTGCAACCAAGAGATTCGCAATGAAGGGGACTTCAGGTTATTCATACTTATACATTTTATTAGTCAGCAAATGTTGTATGTCTATAGTATTTTAATAATAAGGGAAAGAAAAGAAAATCTATCTAAAACACAACTTGATTCGCAGTTTTTTTTTAACATCTTTGTGCCGCATCTTGGAGAATTATCAACTTAAATATCGAGTTGTTTACAAACTCGTACATATACACATGCAAACATTGGGCTTTTTCTAAAATTGCCCTTCTTTTTGGTTCACTGAACCTCAAAGTATATGTTTTTGGTGAAATCTTGGTATTGCCTTTTTGGGTTAAACATAATTCCTCCACCTACTATAGATAAGTGGTAAAAATAAAACGTGATAGGACTTACTACGCAGGAGAAGTGCACAATATCAAACTTTGTGTAATGTGAAGGTCTTTAAACTCTGGAGATTAACAAAGTGAAGCTCTGGCACGTTTTGTTTATGTGTCAGAGAACAAAAGACTGTTTTCAAGGGACTGGACGTAATTTCCCTACGGTCGTGCCCCTCAGCTATATGCTACTCTAGCACTTTTTACACAAACAGGTTCATGGGTTCAGAGCTGCATAACCGGCTTGGGTCTTATGCACTTCCCTACACTTCCTCAACAACTGGTTGAAACATTTAACTCGTAAATGTCACTAGCCTTAGCTATTGAAATTTACGTTACAAACATCGCAAGTCGGTATGTTTAGATAAGATACAGGTATTTCTATGGAAGGAAGGGAAACATTGTTTCCCCGTTGTCAATAGTACATTAACTTCTATATTTACCGAGCGGGAGGGCTCAGGCGGTTTCGTCTGTGGCCCGCATTCGGGAGGCCCGGGTTTGATTCCCGTGGCCGACCTACCTGACCCATGGTCTTTTCTGGGGTTTTCCTGAGTCACTAGGAGAATGCTGGGTAGGTTAATTACATCCCCCGAACTTCCTGTCCCTTCATTTCATCTCCATTATCATTTGACATCATCTCTCATCTTGGTGGCCTCTTTCAGGGTAGAAGTGTCGGCAGGTGACTCGGCGGTGCATGGCAGGATGACATGTTCTGAGGAAAACTACTTCCTCCTCCGGTAGGACGGTTGCCGATCTCCGTGCCTCTGCTCTGAGACCAGTTTGGGACCGCCAACCAGGGAGCTTTGTGGCTCGGCTGCTGGGCTCGTTGTCGTCCCGCAGTAGGAGAGCGTGTTCGTTGTCCTGGCCTGTCGGGGGAAGTCTCTATCCAAGAAACTGTAGGGACCCTGCCCCCTGTACTGTCATGGCTCCTTGAGTTAGCCGCCCTCTGTCTTCTTCGCCTCATCCTTTCTCCCGGGGGTGCCCCACTTGGGGGTATATGAACAATGAGCCCAGCATTGTGGCCTACCTACCGAATCCCCTCCGTAATGAAATCCTAATCCTAACTTCTATATTTTCATTAAATTTCTCTTTGTGGAAAATTCTGCGATATAATTTTCAAACAGCGTGTGAGAGTTGTTACACAGGAGACACTTTTGTAAGTAGATTTCTGGAGGCCCAACAGATGACATGGAGTGTTTGCTGATGCTTAATATTTAGATACCTGTGCTGACATAATGCTTTCGAAAACAAGGCATTTCTTTACTTATTATCTCCCTCGGGGTAATACACGTTACTGCTTGTTGTAGGTTAGAAAAGAGAATGGAGTCAATTTATGTCATCTTGATAAATAATAATAACAATTTAGCATTTTCTACTGGGTGGATTGGGACTGGGTTTGGGATTTCATTGCGGAGGGGATTTGGCACGTAGGCCACCATGCTGGGCCCATTGATCCTATGCCCAAAGTGGGGGTATCCCTGGAAGGATGAGGCGAATCAGACAGAGGGCGGCCGACCCAAGGAACCACGACAGTGCAGAGGGCAGGGTCCCTACAGTTTACTTGGATAGAGACTTCCCCCGACAGGCCAGGACAATGAGCTCGCTCCCCCACAGCGGAACGGCAACTAGCCCAGCAGCCGAGCCCTAATGGTCCCAAGACAGGCGATCCGAGCCCCAAAGGTCCCTGGCTGGCGGTCCCGAAATGGTCCCAGCAGAGGAGCAGAGACCGGCAACCGACCTACCGGAGGAGGAAGTAGTTTTCCTCAGAGTATATCATCCTGCCATGCACCGCCGACACTTCTACCATGAAAAGAGATCACCAGATGACATGAAATGATAATAGAGATGAAATGGAGGGACAGGAAATTCGAGGAATGTAATTAACCTACCCAGCATTTGCCTAGCGACCCGGAAACCCCCCGAAAAAATCCATGGGTCAGGTGGGTCGGCCACGGGAATCGAACACGGGGCTCCCGAATGCGGGTCAAGGACAAAACCGCCTGAGCCATCCCGCTCGGTCTAATGGGCGGAACTTTTGTTTGACAGTGTTCATTAGTAACTTCTAAAGACACATGTTTTGGCTACTAGGTATGGCACTTATTGGAAGCAATTTTGAAACTGCAAATTGCTTGTGCGAAAGTGTGTATGTGGCGGGGAATTGTGAAATATGTGTGAGGAAAAAGTGTGAAATTTTAAATCGAGTTTCTCCTCATTTACTCCTGCATAGAAGAAAGAAGTCATCGAAAAAGGTACGGAAACTCTAGCATTGGAGTATTTCAAACAAAATTTAAAACCTGTATGGCGTAAAATGAGTTAAAAGTCATAGAAGTAAAGCAAAATTATTTTGCTAGCCATGTCTGCACTTCTAAGCATTACTACTTCCGTGACATAGATTGTCACCACACATGACACTACCGTGGAATGTGCCTTCTAATCGAACAATGGTCCAGATCATTAGATGCTGTAGCGCTCTGGTGTATAATGGTGCGGAACAAACTTAAGTGATAAATACAGATAGTCGACATTTCCATATTCTGTAATATATGCTTAAAAATAAGTGGAGGAATTTTGTATTCCACCCAAAATTCGGTATCAAGATTTCCGAGAAAATACATGATATGGATGGTGTCCTGCACATAAATGAAATATTTCTAGAAGTATGTCTATGCATCACGTGAAATTGAAAATTCCAGTAATTATCTTGGCATTTCCTCATCTTCCAAAGATTAGAGCCTAAATTACGTGGTATGTTTTCCCGATATTTTCTATTTTATCAAATGTACCTCTCATGCTTTTGTTAACATTCCATATAGGTGTATAATATTTTATATGAAAACAGAATTTATGTTTTGAACTTTCTCGTATATCCTATAAAGTTCAAAAGGAATTTCGATATTTACCAAACTTAAGCCCAAAACTGGGACATGAAGATTTTCAAGCAAATCTTCCACCTCTTCCAATTCTTTATAAAGACCTTTTTCGATACTTATCTACTGTTTTATCAAAGTCATTTTAACGATTTTGTATTCTACGTATAAATGTATGATATTTATAAATTAAATTTATATCTTCAACTTTTTCCCAATAATCTAAGAATTTAAGTTAATTAAAAAAGAATTTCTTATAATTTGTATGAACAGTAAACGTTAAAACGTAACACAAAAAATATATGTTTAGAAGAGACAGTTTACTTCCGGTTGAAGTAGAATTTATAAGGAATTCTCTAAAAATTCAAGATGAGAGAGAAAAAAAAAAAAAAAAAACGCCTGATATGTTGCGCAGAACGGCAAACGGGTCAATTTTCAAGTAGCGGCCCATGTCTGGCAACACATGGTTTGGGCGCAGTAGATAATCAAAGTGTTCCTTTTATATGTGAATACCGCAACGAACAAACGGTATGCTGCATAAAGCAGTTTGGCATTAAAAACGGGGTTCAAACTAGGTGTCTCCTACGTCAATGTAAAGCCTACATCGGTGCCGCTGAGCCTCACGTACATGCTCCAATAAGTGTGGCTGACCTGAAAGATTGCTTCATGTAAAGTCTGTTTAACCAACGTGTGTGCAGTTCCCAGTCAAAGGGACCTCAAAGGACGGGACCTCCCCGCCCACTAATGACCGTCATAAATCTATCTCCACACTTCAGAAATGGAACACTGACGTTGGGGACCAATAGCAGCCCCCATTTGTTGAAAATGACAGTTGCATGTCTACTCCGCGTGGAGTCTCAGTTGCCAAATTTCCAACTTCCAGTTGTTCTGTTTCATTAGGTGCAAGACGGTGATGTTAAAATGTTGCAACATTGTAGAAAGGACCGTCAGGAGGAGGGTCCATGTTGTAAAACGATTATGAGGGTTTGTCAAAGAAAGCGGCCGCCGTGCACTTGCGTTGGGTAGACAGACTTTACTCGTGCAATGGGGTCCTCCTCTGACAATACAAGAGTAGCATACACCATGGTTTTCACACTGCCCCACAGAAAATAGTCCACTGTTGTCAGATCTAGTGATTGTGCTGTCCATGGAACTGGTCCCCATCTATCAATCCATTGATTGAGGTGTGTAACATTGAGGTGATTCTGCAAATTTTTCTCAGAGTGTGCTGGAGCTTCGTTGTGTTCCAGCCACATTACCTGCCGAATGTGCAGTGGGACGTCCTTCAATAAAGTAGGCAAAATATCTAAGAAATTCGAGGTAGATCGGTCTTGTTAGTCCGTTTTGAAGTAGATACTAACCAGTGATATGGTCAACAATTATTCCAGTCCATAGGTTGATGCTAAAAGTATGTTGGTGACTTAAAATATATGAGCACGTGAATTTTCGTCCTCTAAAACATGCTCTTAGGACATGGCGTCTACAGCATACAAACCGTGACATGGGGTCCTTAAAAATGACCAGTGTACTGCCCTCCGCAACATACTAAGTGTGGTTTTTGGTGTTCTTTTTTATTCACCCTATATACCTTTTGATTAAAATAGTTTAAATAAAATATTTTTAAAATTTTACATGTGAATTTTCTTGAAAATCTTTGTGTCATACCGTTGGAAGATACAATTCAATTAACTTGAGGTTGCAGGTGAGTAAAAATGCGCACTAAATGAATTAGTCTGTTGCCAAACCTGAAAGGAGACTGAAGGTTATTTATACATATGGAGTAGTTGATACATGTACCATCAATAGCTCCATATGTATAAAACAATCCTCAGTATCCTTTCAGGATTGGTAACGGACTAATTCGTTTAGTGCACATCTTTACTCAGCTACCATCTCAAGTTAATTGGAGTATACTGAATACAAATGCCAAGTTTGGTATTCATCAGAATTTTGGTTTTAGGTATGCTGATTAATGACACACATACATGCATACACAGGGACGTTCTTCTAATTTATTTTCTCTACATAGCTCACAAACGAAAAGTTTACTAAGCCCAAAAGTTGGTGTTTACGTTCAGTATCTTCCAAGATGCAACACGAATTAAAAGCAAACCTTCAGATTTGATTTTTTTGTCTGATAGGGAACCTTTGTTTGATTATAGACTTGTATGTATATTTATTTACTTTTCTTTTGTGAATATTTCTATTTTATTTTTGTATAATTGTTTTGCATACCAGCGCTTGACTCTACCAAGGGGGGCCGGGTTCTATCTCAGGCGACCGCAAAGTGAGATTTCTGGTGGACAACATTGCGGTGGGACGGGTTTCCTCCAGGTCCTCCGGTTTCTCCCATCAACATTCTACCAATTGCTACATCATCATCTTTCCTATCATTCATCTCGCCCTCATACATATCATCCCTTCCTTCATCTTCACACCAGGCATTTAGCTGATCATCTATCCTGGTCCTATATCAGATGCAAGACTTCGGTTTCTCAGGTCCGACCTTAAAAGAGATAGAGGTACAAGAATCCCCTAACACCACGATAGTGGTACAATTATGGAACTTAAAGAAGAATAAGAAGAAGAACAAGAACAAGTTTTGCATACCCTGCTACCCTTCATGTGGTAAAAGGCACATGTTTTATATTTGTTAAAAATGGCTCTAACAACTGTTACACATTTAATGGAATGTGAGATGCAATTGTTCTGAAATGGGACAATATTATGCATATTACTTTCTCTACCAGCTATAGAAAGTGTGAGAAGTATTGCATTTCTTTAAAAATCGATATTGATATTTTACGGGAAATAAATATTTAGGACACCCTAAATATTTAAAAAAAAAAAATTAGAAGGAAAGGTCTGTTTTTGTGAGGTGTGTGGGCGTGAGTGTGAAATACATAACTTAAAAACGAAAAATCTGTGGCAAACTTGGAATTTAAGTTCAACTCCTAAAGATTGCGTGACGAAGATTTAAAAATTATCTCCAACATCAGACTGCCCTTATTATGGAAATATCTTCAAACATATGTACTTATTTTATAAAAATTGCTTTAACGATTTTGATTAAAATACTATATGGTTGTTTCCATACCAAATAAAGTGCAAGTACAATTTCAATTTCTTGGGAATAACTTTGGAAATCTTCTTCATTTTGGATGACTACTGCATATCTGAAAATGTGTAAAAAACAAACAAAATCTTACTACTCAAACATTTATAACTTGCTAATGTAAATAATTTTTCTCTTTGTGTGGAGATAACCTTTTGGAGATACTCTTTGTTATTAACTTTAATTTTTAAATACGTATACTTTTCTCAAATAGAAAATCAGTATTTGCTTTTATGTCGTGGTTATGCAAAGAGAATGGAACGTAAACATCGTCACATCGCGACCAGTTCTTAACAGATTTGACTATAGCTGACACCTGCCTGCTAAATTTACATATTACCATAGTACTTATAAGTAAATATGTAATAAAATAATACCTAAAAGCATTTATGTCCATAAACATGCAGTAGATAGAAGAATAAGAGGATTTAAGAATAGTTTATACAATACCAGAGAAAATCATATGAGTGCCCAAATCACTCATTTAGCTTTTGTGTTACAAATAAAGAGAAACTTCTTAAAAACATAGAACTAATTAAATTAACTACTTACGCAAAATATATTATTTCTTATCTTTAGGATTTTCCGAATATTTCATGTTGTAAGATAAAATCTCTCATAAAGTCACACATTGGATATGCTTGAATGTCTTCGATTTTTACTTCCATCTTTTTATCAGTGCCAGAATAAACATACGAGTGCCCTTTCTACGTTCTGGAAAGTTCTTCTTTAATTTGAATGAAACACTTCATGATTAAGTGTTACACTTAAAACCCTCCAAAAATAAATGGTTATAGCTCAAAAGAAAAACCCGTGTAATTGAAACTACTTTCTATTAGCTAAAGAACTGCAATTTCAATAGATGTCAACACGACAACCACTTGTAGCACGGCAGATGTCGAGGTTCTTGTCCACCACTTCAAGTAATTCTCAGTACAGCAATTCTGACATTCTGCATCGCAAAGCGAATTCTGAGTTTCAAGTCTTATAGGTCAGCCACTGGGGTTCTGTAAACTTGAACCCTGACGAATTCCCATAGAAATAGGTTCAGGGGATAGAACTGGTTACCCTAGGGGCCAAGCTATGTATCTGTCAACCCACTGGTTCGGAAAATTGTCATTTAGAAACTTCCGTAGTTACTTCCAAAGCGACGTGAGGAGGAGCGCCAACTTGCTGATGAGTGGTTCCTGCAGGAAGTTGCGAGACGACAGTATAACTCCTGTTACTGTAGGTTCAGCAATAAAATGTGGAGCCTAAACAGCACCACACGTAAACTTTGGGTGAATCACGTTAATGTTGAAATACAACAGAATTTTCATTTCCCATCAGATTTTGCAATTGTTCCGCTAACTTTTCGCGATTTGTTGAAAATTGACTTGTTAGAGAAACAGATAACTAGTACGAGTTGTTTTCATAAATTTTATCCAAAATATTAGCAACAAAGTTTAGCCTCTTATGGAAGCTTTCGTGGTGAGCGTTATTGATTAAGACTTCACGGGTGATCAGCCGCGTCAAATTTAAGAAGATCAAGCTTTCGGCCATTTGACACTCCATGGCCTTCATCAGCAACTTAGTTCATCAGCAACTTAGTTCATCAGCAACTCAGTTCCTGATGAAGGCCATGGAGTGTAAAATGGCTGAACGCTTGATCTTCTTAAATTTGACGCGGCTGATCACCCGTGAAGCCTTAATGAATTTAGCCTCTTATGTTTATTGCCGTGCTTGATATTCTATGTAATTTGAATTCTGTATGCTCGAAGACGGAGCCCTATGTGCAGAACATTATGAACACTGCTGCAAGGAATCTGGACTTGTAAACTTGCTTTTCGGATTGAGATTCTCGGGCTTTTTGTAAAGTCGCTTCCAATGAGTACAATTTTCTCTTCAAAAAATTTTCTTAGCATGCTTACCCCTATTGGACAACAAGCTTCTTGTTTGCTTCAGATTCCCATTTAGGCCATTATTCTCTTATGGTCAGGAATAGGACCTTTTCCTTGACGGCTGTAGTCCCGACGAAATCGGCAATGAACATGCTTCACAGTTTTCAATTCTATGACTTTCTGAACAGTCCACGTGGCTAGTTCCACAGAATCAGCAGTTTACTATTATTTATAACTGTCAGAATTCCATGACAATTATTGTTACATTGTTACACAAATTTAAACATCTGCATTACCAAATCTGACTAGATTTATTCCTCTTTGGCTCATAAAATTCCAGTTATAAACAATAATTTTATTTATGTTTTGAGTGGGATAATAAGTACTGAGGATAAACAAGTCACCTTTTGTTTAAACAGTGTAATGCATAATGAGTATAATTTGTCATTGGTAGAGAAAATCCTAAAATGGCTTGTATGATTTCCTGCTGCCATATGCGACCATTTCTATGCAAAAGTTGGTGTTCGGGCGAGTGCACAGTTGTGCATATGGTAGGCAATACAAGGAAGGAGCTGTAAGGCCAAAAATGGATTTCCCTATCATAATGCAACTGAAGAGAAAGTATTTAAGAATTTATTGGTTAAGTGAATCACTGCAATCTTAAGAGGAACATTTTCCTTCTTAACTGAAGTAGCTTTGAATAAAATAGACACTTTTAAAAGTAATACAAAGAAAGTTTAGAACAGTTTGTTATTTAACATAAATGTAGCAATAAGTTCTCACTGGATATATTTGAATCCTATCCTTACGAAGTGAAATTTATTTTGATTCTTATTGAAAAAAGAAGATATTTTTCTTTATATAGGCAGCGAACTATTCAGGAAACAATTTATAAACAGAAATCATCAGTTGATCATGCTTAGTATAGTGTTCCGATATGTGAATTTATTATAAAACAAAACTTTCCCCCATGATTTAAAATAACCTTGAATTTTGTTTCTTAATCGAAGTGACGTATAATTTTTCTTGAGGATGATGACGGACCGCTCTATAACGCTGTAATTTATCCCACATAGAATACATATAATGTCCTACATTCCCACATATCTGTTTATTTCTTCCATTTAGTGTTTCCATCCTTTAAACCTCTTCCATCCTTATTTTATGGTCATGTGTTTGTAATCTGTTTTATTTAATGGTTTCTTTTTTATATATAATTTGGTGCAAACACTACCTCTTTTATTTCTAACTTTATAGCTTCTCTTCTCTAGAAATATATTTTAGTAGTTATATATTAGTACACCAGCTATTGAAATACATTGTTGTAGTGTTGCAGGAATGCATTTTTTGTTATTGCTACGTAACATAACTGTAATCATAGATTATTTTTTGGTTCAGTAATAATTATAAAAAACTAATTTCTTCATGATAAACTGCCACTTATTAGAGAATAAGAGTACCAATTAGCTTCAGTAATACCACGCTAATAACAATGGGCAACAAACAAATTATTTTTGAATGTTTCAAGCACTTTATGAGGCAATTCCTACTAATTTTGGGTTTAGAAAACAAATATGACGATGAAAAATTTTTATTAGCTCTAGTTTCTATGATATACACAAGCTGGAAGCATTACATATTAACGGATTGAGAGAAAAGGATACATTTTAATTACATACATGCTAACAACAATGAAAGTGCATTTGATTCTTTTTAACTGGTAATTGCATGCTAAGAGTTCTAAATTGCTGGAAAACTACTTCGCAGATAGTCGTGTCTGATGAGAATCATGTAGTGTCCTATTGACTTCGTGTCTTTTAGCTTGCCTCTTGTGATGGAATTCAGCAGAATCCCTATACAAAGACCAACAGTAATCCGCAAGCATTACTTCATTCCAACGGCTCTGATATCTTTGTTCCATAGCAGAAATGTCCTGAGGGAATCTCTCCCCATGTTCATCACTAAGAGTTCCACAACTAGGAGGGAAAAAGTCTAGGTGGGAGGGGAGAAAATGGATCTTAAGGGACATGTTGCATCCAAAGTTACGGTATTTTTGCAGGAGCACTGTCACCAAATGCTTGTAGTTGTCATCTCTTTTGTTGCCTAAAAATCTATGAACATCACCCTTGAGGCTTCCCAAGCTTCCTTTTCTTTCCCCTCCAAAATTTGGTTAAATGCAGGATCCTTTACAAGTTCTCTCATTTGTGGTCCGACAAAAATACCTTCCTTAACTTTTGTATCATTTAATTTCCAAAATGTCTCTCTGATCATGTTTTGTTATTTGATAGGTGTGCCAACTCTCCCAAAAAATTCCCCCAAATTTAAAATCTTTACTCTAAAAAATGAAATGTTACTTTATCTTCAAAACAAGAGCTAATCTATAATTTTTATGGTGATTTTTTAATTCAGCAGATGGAAATACATGTAAATTCACTATTTTTAAGCCCGAAACATTTTCATTGCTGCCAAGTGTAATTTAAGATTGCAAATGAGATCGCTGTAGGCCTACAATAAAGTGCCTACCGCTTTATTTTAGGAAATTAGTCATTTGATAAACCATCCTTTTTTTTTAATAGGAGGCAAGTTCGATAGTAAATACCATATTGGGGCTCCAATGTGACCAGTCCTAAAAGCAAAACAGTTGCTTGAAGAAGTCTTCCATACACCCAAATAAACACATAACCACTCTTGATGGTGTTCCAAATCTACTGATGGTTTTATTGGAAAAAAGAATATATGGTTTTTACTCCATCTTACAGGAACTAAGTTTCGACCATAGCTCCGTTCTGGGGACAATGAACAGGAGTGGAAATAACATGGTAACAGTGTTTAATGTGCCCATTTTATTTGTATAACTTTGCAGATGTTCCGGAAGATGTTACTGATTTGATAATTCCACTCCTACTGATATAGGTGTAGATGTTTGTATGCTAATGAGAAATGTCTATTGTGCAGCAGATGAAGCAAAAAAACAAGTGAACTAGCAGCAGACATATTATACAGCTTCTTTCCAAGCTCATATCCGGGTATTATACTACCACTCAATTGTTATTTATAAGGGAGGTAGGTATAATTTACAATCAGATGACTGGTTTGCGCCCGAACGAAGTGAGGACTAGCAATATTGAGTCCAAGGATGGTTCATTCTACCTACCTACCCAACTGTATATAAGATTTCTTCCACTCATGCTTATCATGTAGGGGAGAGTGCTGTACCTAGGGACAATTTTTTAAAATACATTTTTCACTTTTTTAAATTTAAATTTACAGCAATAATGACTGCCACTTTATTAACCTTCATCTATTAGCTAAAAGGTAGAATATTATTTGCATATATTTTGTGCATATTGAGTGTTTAAAACAACATTTGTAATATTCTGCAAGCTGTCCCTAGGTACATCTTCATGCTGTACCAAGATACACAACCTTTCTAATAAGATACACTTGCAACATCTGATTACTTATAGAAAAGTAAAACACATTCATCTATGAATTGCCAACAATATTTCAGTATCCTAAATTAAATTTAGTAAATTCTAATGGGAAATTCAATAGATTTTTGCTTCAAGAAGTGCCTCCAACTGGCACTGGTGCTGGTAATTTTCAAATAACATCTGCAGCAACAGAATAGACTTCTGCTTCCTAATTCATGATCAGTTTTTTTTAATTTTCCTCCTATTGTAGCATAACCTTCTATTACTCTTAGCATATTCGTAAGCAAGTTTCCTAGTTTGATAGGTTGTCAAACCATAATGCAGATAAGCAGCCTTTTTCAAACAATGAACCACACCATTTTCTTCTTCCTTGGAAAATATCCTTTTTACATCACAATTAGGATAAGTAAACTTTGTGTTGGAAGAAACAGTCCTACCTTGCTTTACAAATCAAATGTGCTATGGCAGATTTTGAAATGTTGTGCATATTCTCGAAGAGACAACTTCCTTTCAATAACATCCCCCATGACTGCCTTCATTATATCTTTATCTGGTGGTGGTCTCTTGGTACCATTTTGATTTATGGCATTTTATTCACCTAAGAAAGCAGTTCAGTAAACAAAAAAGTAGAACTCAAGTACCAAAGAACACATTAATGTACTAATGGATGTCCCTTGGTACGTCATATACGTGTGTCCCCTGGTACATTTTATGCACCTTCATTGAAAAATGTTCATATTTGCAGATCAAGTACAAATATTGAGCCAAATGCCCTGACCAAAGTTAAAACATATTCTTAACATTCAATAAATACATTGTAGCAAATTTATTGGCAAACAAAGTTCCACGTTGGGGGTGCCAGTTTGAAGCAACAATGAACAAAGAACAAAAGAACAAAGAACGTTGGCGCGACAATTTGAAGCAAATATATGTGGCGAGCAAAGAGTTCCACTTTCCGCTACAGTTTGATACAATAATGTTTAGCTCAGGGTAAAGCAATGAGTATTCTCACAGGGTATGCGTGGATATGTTTGAGAAGGATAGTTTTAATGATACTGGAATGCCCGTTTCAAGCTGGTTTAATGACTGCTTCTTTTTATCAGAACATCGAACGTGAAGTTGCCCACCAAGGATTACCAATATCACTGTTTAGTTACTGAAGGCGGAATACTTATTACTCGATAATACTTAATCAGTTACGTATAAACCAACAAATATCTTCTCTCATCACTTCTGGTCTGTCCTCGACCAAGACAGAAGAAGTTGACTGCCCTAATCGGCTTCACGCCGAAGACTGAATGACCACACAGCTGCACGTTGGGGTGTAACTTTCACTGTCCCGAAGCCCTTTATTCATCCAAAGATTCCCTTTGTGACAATTTTTCCCATTGTCCTTATTATTAGGGTTCCGAAGAATACCTTTACAAACAAAGTCAAGTGCTATCCATTCAGGATTCTTACTAAGAAAACCCTTTTTCTCCCGTGTCTTTTGTTCGTGTCGTAACAAACATACAAGACTCCTTTGAAACCCATTACGATTCTTTATACATTGCACCCCTTAATTTCGGTATCAACATTCACTAATATTTCTTGCAATATTTCCTGTAAAATATTTAAGTTCTCCAGCAGTATGAAAATTTATAACTACCAGCAAAAAACAAATATTGGGCAGTTCACTGCTCAAGAAACAGTCATTAACATTACAAACACATTTGCAGGGAAGCTTGCAGAGCAGCCAACATAATATTTAAGTCTATGCTCTCTAACTGCACAGATGCTTCTATAGTTTAAAATGTTCCTAGGTACAGCGCTCTCCCTTACCTATTATTAGTAAGTTGTAGTTCAATCCTGTACAGTTGTCTAAAGCTATGTTGGTGATAGTTTACAGAACAAGCAAGAGGTGGCCCAAAAGGTTCTTTGCGGAGGAGGTGGAAGTTCTAGTACTAATGAGGTAGTGGTTGCTAATATGAACATGGTTGAAATTCAAGAAAGTGTTCGGGTAAAGAAATAAATATAGCTAATTCCTTAAATTGGTCAAAAAGTTGTGTCAAATATGATCTCCTGCAATAATTGCAGTATTACCAGCACAAACCTTATCCAGGTAAATCGCCCTGACCGAAATTCGAACGTTATCGAAAGGTGAGGTCTAGGGTAACCTAGATCGTTATTGCTATTTGTAGTTACATACCTCTTTACAGTGTAATGGACACTTCACAAGGAAGCTTTTTGTTGTAATTTACGTCCTCCAACGTTAAGTCATATCGGACGATGAATGGAATGGTGAAATGATGCTCAAATAAGCCCAGGGTACATAGAGCTTAGAGTTACCCGACATTCGTCTTTCAGGATAAAGGAAAACCACGGAAAAAGCCTTAACTTCATTGGTTACGATACTGCTACTGTACATAAACGTGTATAATAGTGTCATATGTGAGTTAAGTACAGCAACGCCATCGCTTTTTAATTCAGCAGACAGAAGGAAGAAGATAGAAATCTGCGGACGAAGGCAAAATATAAATACTGTTACATAAGTAATGCTTTTTACAGAAAAAACATTTGAAATGTGTTCTAACAAGCAATTAACTAATTTTCAAAGTGTTTTGATTTTGCGGGTTCGTAGAATTAAAAGTCCAAATTGCTGAATACACTGTTCAATTCTCACGTAACAACATTACATCACGTATCACAATCTACAGCACCAAGGTCGATGACAATAACAAACATTAGCTTTCGTTACAGCACTTCACAGCTGACTCTGGTTTTACAACACTCTTGTTGCACAACTACTACTACTGTTTTACAAACTGTCCTGCTGCGTGTCACAATCGCTTATATATCTCATTCACAATTCGAGAGACTTCTAGAGCAAATCAGAAACACAACTATTCTCTGTCAACCGAGATATCTCTGGAACCTTCCAAACGTGAAATCCTATCTGTGCCGGCAAGTCCTTTATCTTAGCTATCTTCATTTGCCGGTCCCTTTGTGTACACTAGCCGCGTTATTGTTAACTGCTTATGCAAGCTCGTGAAACATTATCCGCCGTCTATTATCTATCTGCGCCGAAATGTTTATGCCTGTTACCGCGATGGTATGGTCTTGCGCCATAGAAAAAGGACGTAGAAAATGGACCATGGATCGGAAAAGATGATAATCTGATGGTGCGAGATCAAGGCTGTATGCTGGGTGTGGTAGCAGTTCGATTTCTCCCTATTCCTGAATTTTTTCCATAGTTATTCGTGCAGTATAGACTGTTGCATTGTCCTGTTGCAGTATAACTCTATTTCATTAACTAATTCTGGAATCCTCAGTCTCAAAATTTAATAAATTCGTACCAATTGTTGAGAATAAAGATCCCCATCAATCGCCCACCCGTTTGGAACAAACTTCCAGTGAATCACACCTTCAAAATTCCACCAAACAACATTACTTTGGGACAGAACTGATTTTCTTAACGGTGACTTTGGCAGGTTGGCGGGGATCAAGCCACTGTTTCGAGGTATTAGGGTTTCGGTAATATACCCATTTTTCTTCACAAATGACAAGTATTCTGACAAATCTATCATCAATGGGAGTATAGATAAGCTCTCTACGTTCAGCCTGTTGAGGTGTCAATTTATGAGGTACAGATCTACAGCTTCTGTATGATTTTCCAAGTGTCTTTGTGTGACAATGTATGGTATCTTTTGATGCACCAAGTTCTTCCGATTGCCTACGGTACCCTTGCGGATGTTGTCGCAAAACTTGGCGTTAATTCTCAATATTCCACACTTTAGGTCTTCGGGAACATGGTAAATCTTTAGTGTTTTCGTCTGCATTGTTGAAACGTTGGAACCATTGTTGTTCCACACTCTCACTAACGAAACCTTCTCCTTCCACTTCACATATTCTTCGAGTTGTGGCAGCGGCTTTATAATCTTGTTTGCAGTAGTGTTTTAGAACTCTGAGTTCAAATTTTATCTCCAATTTATGATTGTTTAATAACAAATGAAGACTGCTATTGCAATGCATTGTCGTGCTGCTCGAACGGTTACCGTGAGCTTATCTTTGGTAATAGATACCTCTCAGATAACGCACTAATTACTCCACGTGGAGTGAACATCTATCTGTCATTTGTAATTCCTGCGAATTCCATTGGCTGAAGTGATGCTTTTACTAGCGTTTAGCACAGATCTGAGAAGCGTATCAGTTCCCTCTCACTCTTACAAGAATAATCAGTGCGTTATCTGAGAGGTACCTATTATCAAAGATAAATCAATGGTAACCGCTCGGGCAGCACGACAATACGCAACACTAGCTAACAGCAAAATAAAAAAATCCAACGACCACCTAATATTTAACAGAATTATTCGAAACACCACTGAAAATAAGCAATAGATGGTAAACTCCCACAAGAAAAAGCCAAGGTATTTACCGATGTCAGATTACTACCATTCTACATAGGTATTAACCAAGATTACACAGATAATGGAATGTTGGATAAGGATAGAAAAGATCGTGGATGAAAAGATATCACAACTATCTCATTTTCTTATAATTTTAAGCCTTCACAAGTTAAGAATGTCATTATGAGATTACCTGCAAAGGAAGCTCCGGGATGTGACTTAATAGTGTAATCACTTTTGCAAGCGTTTCGAAGACTTTTACGAGGGTGGGTAAAAAAGGAATGCCTCCTATTTTTTGCCTTAAATAAGTAAGTTATGTGAAAACTCAATTCCTCAAACCTTCTTCTCCATTCCCCTGCAGTAGTAACTTTCTAAGTCAACAGGTAACAGCCCTGCATCCTCTTGCAAAATGGCTGACATCGGCATTCGTATTAGACAGCGTTCTGTGATTGAATTTTTGACTGCGGAACGTGAAACGCCAATTCGCATTCACGAAAGGCTAAAAAATGTGTATGGTGATGCAACGGTGGTTATCAGCACTGTTAGACGGGTTCGTCGCTGTAACGAAGCTGAAGGGCAAACACAATTGGCAGATGAAAAGCGAAGCGGCAGGCCAGTGACTGCAGTGACTCCATGCAACATTCAGCGAGTCGATGACATCATTCGTGGGATCGCCGGGTAACAACAGGTGAATTGTATCGCATTACCTCCCTCAGTAAAGGCAGTGTGATGACGATTATTCAACAACTGGGTTACTGAAAAGTTTGTTCACGTTGGGTACCAAGAAATTTAACCGCGCAAAACAAAGAAACAAGGAAAACAATAGCCTCCAAACACTTGCAACCCTTCAATTTGGAGGGAGAGGAGTTTTTGGAAAAAATTCTTACTGGAGAGAAACGTGGGTTCATTTTTTAAAACCAGAATCAAAGAGGCAGGTAATGGAATGACATCACACAACGTCACCGAAGGAAGAAAAAATCAAAACTCAGCGGTCGGCAGGGAAAGTTATGGCGACAGTGTTTTGGGATGCAGAGGGTGTGTTTATGATTGATTTTTTGGAGCAGGTATGCACAATAAATTCTGTCCAGTACGTCAGAATTCTCAAAAAGCTGAAAGCACGTCTTCGCCGAGTTCGCCCAACAAAAACTATGGCGGATGTTCTTCTTTTGCATGACAATGCAAGACCACACACCAGCCGTTACACCACTGCAGAAATTGAGAAATTGGGATGGCAAGTCTTATCTCACCCCCATACAGCACTGACCTGGCACCATCAGACTTCCATCTGTTCCGGCCACTAAAGGAAGCTCATCGTGGGATTCATTTTGAAAAGGAGGAGGCTGTGAAAACGTCCGTGCGCCAATGGCTTAGGAAGCAAGATCGTGTGTTTTACCACACTGGAATACATGCCTTAGTTAAAAGGTGGACCAAAACGGTGGAAAAGGACGGAAATTGTATTGAATAGTGACAAATTAATCGTCAACGTTGTAGTTTTCAAGCTATGTAACTTGGACTCAATTTTCTTGGCAATTAAAAGAGAAAAAATAGGAGGCATTACTTTTTGACCTACCCTTGTATTTTACTGATCCAAGTGTGCAATGCCATATAGAGACTCACTTATTTTCCACATAGTAGAAAATATGCAAATACCTGTGATACCAAAAGTGGACAAACCCTCGAATAAGTTGTATTCCTCTCTTTTATAAAATGCTTGCTTTTGCTTTCTCACCTATTGTCCCGTCTCTCATCATTAATTCTTGATTTCAGTTCAACTTGACAATCTCATTCATGCTCACAACGACTGGATCGAGTAATTAAGAACGGTTTGTTCTTTTCAAGTCAATAATATGTAGTTTCAAGTCGACAACAAATGAAGAAGGTATGGAAAATGCTCTTTGTTGTCACATTGACACTGCGATGTATTGACCTGGAAAGAACAAACAGTATATATGCACACTGCTTTGTAGAGCACGTGCTTCTCTGTCGAATAAATAAAACGCGTAATCAAATCATTTTATTTTGTACATAAACTTTCACTTAAAGAAAGAAAAGAAAATGCCGAAACTTTATGGGCCAATCCATTAATTTGTGTTAGTTATAATATCTGGCCTAATTAGAGTTAAATTAATCTTGAAATTGCTGGATAAATCAATGCATCATCCTTAGATCCCCGCCCCTTTCTTGTCGTATGGAAATTGGTAACTTTAGTAGTTGACCACGCAATCATCAGAACTGCCCGGCCGTCTTAGCTGGTGCATCTGCTTTCATGACATACCAAGCAACGGATGAATCCGTGGTAGGTTCTAAACGAGGCCTGGGAAGAATACTTACAAGCTCTCAAGACATTCCCCTACTTTCCCTCTCTTTGACCACCAAAGCAGAAAACCGAAGAAAAATAAAAGGAAAACCGGTTCCACCTAAGGCGTGTTCACACCTTCGATGTACGCTTCCCCAGGATTTTCTAAACCTTCTAGAGCTACAGTAAGTTTGCAACACATTCTAATGTATTTAGAAATTCATGTACTCATCTATGTCTAGCAAGGTGTATGACGTTTAGTAGGAAATTACACATGGCAAGTTGGAGAACTAATATTTTGTCTGATTTTCGGTGCAGTTTCCAGAACATTTGTCCTGGATTGAGCTTAGGACTAAGTGGATAGCTTCATTTGCGTAATCTATTAAAATAATATACTTTATAAGTAAAATTATGCATGATAATGATAAGTGCTATTTATATAAGGATATAAATTGCCAAAAATGTAGATAATACTTGCGTTTTTCATATCTCATCATTAGAACTTCCTAGTTCTCTGAAGCATTGAAATGGCCTCTGATGGATGATACCCTTCAGTTGCTGCTAATTAAATGGATTTGTCTTGTAAGCTGTATTTCTAATATCCCCAGAGATAATCACCGGCAGTTAAATCGAGGGATCGTGTGGGTCATATGTTATTGCTGATAACTCCATCGTTAAACACTTCGGGAAAGGTTTTAAACTCAACAATGTTGTGTTGAATACGTCTCTGCCTCACAATTTCAATATAAGTTTGTTGATATATCGATTACACTACAAAAAATTCATACCTTCGGGATAAAAGTAGGCGATTGGAAAAAAAAAAATGCAGATTTTGAAAATCGCCACAGAACTCTCCTATCACAAGAGGTTAGAAAGATATGAAGACATACAAGCTCTCACATACGAGGATTTACGTAAAATATGTTACATTTATTATTGTGATACAATGATATATGGTATAGCACTATATATCATGTTGAATTAAGACTAATTTAAAAAGTTATTTTACATGCATGCAATAATATTTGGACTACATATTTAAGGGACATACCTGTAACTCTGCTCAAGAAACCAACAATAATCCACCATCATTGCTGGGTCCTTACAAACTTGTTACGTCATCCCCACAAACTTCATATGTGACATAGCCATTTTTTGCTCTATGGCATCTTGTTCTCCTACCAGTTCTATCCTGTCATTAGTGTTACCTTTTTACCTAACTTTACTCGTTTGGCAAACTTGTTACTGTCTTGTAAGCCTTCATCTAAGTGCAATCTGTGCATTTTCGATTGCATTTTGAACTTTTAAACGTTTGTTCTGGCAGTGTAGACTGATTTTGGACTCTAGCCAATTTAATAATAGAAAAAAAAAGAGGAGGAGAAGGAAGAGGAAGGTGATGAATTGCACGCAAACAGCCAGATGTCGTACGCAACGTAACTGAAATTCATAAAAGCGCTATACAAACATTCTTGACTTAAATAAAAAAAATAGTCAAAGAAAGCATTTCAAAATGATTACCTTGATGTGTGCATTCCAATCTTTTTCGTATTTCATACAGTTTTTTTTGAAATTAACACGATATTCTTAAACTATTTTTGTTCAAAAAAGAGGTTGTATTCTATTTTATTTACAATATGTAAAGCTATCCTTATAGGAATCAGAAATGCTCAAAACTTGTAGAAGGTTATCGATATTTTTCAGCAGAAAAGTGTGAAATGTGTAATGTTTAATGCCCGCTTACTACATGTGGCACCACAGGCGGCTTTTTGTAATTTACGTCCTCCAATGTTAAGTCTTGTCTGATGATGAATTAAATGGTTGAAATGATGCTCAAATGAGTCCGGGATCCATGGAGCTTAGAGTTACCCGATATTCGTCTTTCAGGATAAGGGAAAACCCGGAATAAACCTTATCCAGGTAACTCACCCTGACCGAGATTCGAACTCGGGACCTCTTGAACGTGAGGCAGACACGCTACCATCGTGACCTGATTATACATGAGATTAAGCTGGAGCAGCTCTGGAATGAGATGGCGGGGAAACCGGAGATCTTGGAGAAAACCCACCCCAGCACATGTTTTCCACCACAAATCTCACTTAGCGGTCGAGTCCAGGTGAGACTCGAGCGATCTAACCACTCAGCCACGGCGCGACCTAGAGATTGATCAAAGAAGGGGGATGCAAAATATCAGTCTCTCTTAACAAATGGCAAATTTTCATCTCGATTGTCTAGCTCCATCGGTAAATTTAATGCGCCCTATGTTGTATGGATATGAACGAACCTAGCGATAGAGGAGGTATCACTCATTACCTACAACTCAAACTAGTTGCAAAGTTGCACCTTACAGGTTATAAATACATAACAACAAATTATGTAGCAATTAAATTATGCAGATGCATACAGTTTGGTTGAGGAATGTTAAATCCAAAATTCATTTATAATTAGGGAAAAGTAATGTAATAAGTTATATTGATTTTTATCTAAAAATGTGCTTAACTGATAAACAGATGTTGAATTAGAAGCATTTCATAAATGACAAAGGAGGTGAGATGAATGTAGCATAGATGGTAGCATGTCTGCCTCACGTTCAAGAGGTCCCGAGTTCTAAGGTTTTTCCGGGGGTTTCCCTTATAATGAAAGACGAATGTCGGGTAACTCTAATGTCCATGGACCCCGGGATCATTTGAGCATCATTTCACCCATTTCATTCACCGTCCCATATGACTTAACGTTGGAGGACGTAAATTAAAAAAAAAAAAAACCTCATCGGTAACACCTGATGTGAATTATATACATGGAAACTCTGGCAGTATGGCATAGCATGGCAATTTGTATTAACTGAAATAAGTGGCTAGCAAAATTAAATTGTTACTCTAGATATTCTCAGACAACTGGGATTGAGAACTTTACACCAGTAACTAAGCACTACTATTTTATTTTCTGTTCAGGGTTAGCCTAGATTAGTTTTTCCTGAAGTGTAGAATCAGCAGTAATTAATATATCCAGTATGTACTTTATTCCAGAGATTTTAATCCTAAATTCAGGAAGAGGGTTAGTAAATTTAGGCTGTACACTCAAATCATTTAATAAGGATTTAATTAAAGCAACTTCAAGCAACAAGAAAGTCCACTTCGGAGAAAGAGGGCTAAGAACTTTCACAGAATCACTTCTAGCGTTGTTCGTTTTAAGGGTGGGGTTAGAAACTGGAATTTCATTCTGGTTGCAAGGTTAACTGGGTACAGTGGTATATTTCTCAGAAATGTAAACGTTTTTATCCAAAGAGATACTTAAGATCCACTTCGGGTGCTACTTGAGTGGCGATTTTGTGCTCAGCGAGGTTAACACTATAGTGATTGGATCAACATAAACAACACAATGTCAACAGCTCAAAACTTTGTCAGTCTTGTCACTTTAGACCAAAATCAGTTCAAGTTTTGAGAAGCACAAAAAAGTATATCAGTAGACCTTTTAACTCTAAATCCGAAATTTGAAAAATGGGATACTCCTTTTCCCTTACACACACACACACACACACACACACACACACACACACACACACACACACACACACACACACGCACACACAAAAGAGCACACCCACACATAATAGTATATGTTTTGATACTCAGAAACCTGGAAATCTCTTATGAAGTAATGTTTGCATAAAGCGAGGATTAATAATGTAAATATATTAATGAACATATATAGCACATTTAACTTCACGTGGCTGATTTAACTTGTAAATACTGATGCAATGAAACAGAATTTTTATAATAATTTTTAAGTAAACAAAATATATTCTTTTCGTAAAAAATGAAGCTACCGACAATGAAGAAATTATATTGTTTATTTAAATTAAACATACTTCAATTAAGGTAAATAATATGTAATTTCAACAAAACCAGAAAACATTCGTTTCTTATGAATTGTATCCTAAATGGCCTTGTTTACTGAGATGATAAACTGCCAGTCTGAGATCCATATCGTGACTTTTGTAATATTTCAGTTGGAACATCACTAGTTTCTCGGTGAATATTATATTTAAGGTACAGGGAGAGCAAACAAAATGTTTACAGAAAGATGATGCGATACCGCTAGATAGGTCCGGGTAGCTCGATTAGATGTCACTGACCTACTGTTCCCAAAATTATGGATTCAAACCTTACTTAGACCGATGGTTTTTATATAGGCTTAAAAGTGACAGCGCCATGTTAGCAGATTTAATGACATGTAAATGAACTCCTACTTGTCGAAATTCCGAAACATCGGCGGCTCTGATTTGATTGACAGTGTTGAAATATTTATTCATATACAGTGCACTGAAATTTCCACTGGAGACATTGCAACATTTACACAACCTCAGATTTGTCCTCTGTGACTTGCGTTCTATAGGGGTATTTGAATAACAAGATTTACTGAACAGTCCACAATACTTTCTGATTTTAAATGCAATATTCACGGATAAAATTAATGTTATTCCAGTGGAATTGTTATAAAAGTCGTGCTGTTCGTTAAGTTGGATCTCTGTTTTATGAATTGTCATGGTAATTTGCTTAGGTAAAATATACAAAGGCTGGCATGCTCACACGCACACACACACATACATATTTTCTTTTGTTATAATATTGATACAATAGATTGACACATTTTGGTATCACCATTATGTGCTGTTATATTCTAGCGGTGAACGTATGCAAAACAGTTCTAATAAGAAGGGCATGCATGCCCCCATTTCTTCAATCACAACTGTTGCTTTTAATGGAAAGAAGGCCATTTTTAGAGTTACGGTGTAAGGCAGTGTCAAGGATAGCGTGCATTCCAGCTTTCGACGTGACATATTTTGAATAAGCTGTATTCCGTATCTAGAAAGATTCCAGGGAGAGGTTAATCTCACAAGAACGTGCTCACAGTGTACATATTTTCGACTATTTGTCTCAAGACCTGGGAATGTAGTGACGAATCTCTCTATTTTTGGAATATCATATGATTGCGAAATTTTCTAATGCGTCGTATTAATTGATAGTAATGGAAATGTGAATTCCATTTGATATGTCCTCCTACTGGAAAAACAAACGACATTACTATGAGTCTTCGTATATTGCAAGTATTGTAAATATAACATTTAGTGTTTTAGAAGTAGATATTTACTCATATGACCTTCTCTACTCTTGGACAAAGTAGTGTTACTCATACAAAGGCTTATTCCTCTATCTACTTATTGTTAATTGAGAAATATATTTAGAGAATTTGTTTATTCCAAATTTCCTAAATGCAAGGCGAATGTGGAAGTGAAGTAGGCTTTAGGCAACAGTCAAATATATTAAGAGGTGGTCGCTGTGTAATTCGGTTCTCTTTCGATGGCACAGAGATAAAAAAGACGTATAACATATTTGAGAAAGGTACAAATATTTAAAAATTGAAACCAATAACAACGTATAGAAAACGGTTTGCTGCACAAAATTGTTTGCAGCATTACAATTTGCTGCGTTACTATTTTTATGTAGTAAGATTTTGTCTATTTACAAGTTGTAGAAATTCATTATGAAGAGATTCACGTGCTATTTCGAGAGAACTCAAGCACGAATTTTATTTCTTATAAGTATTTTAAACATGTTATTTTAGTCGAAAGTTTTAAAGAAAATTTGGACAAAATAACAAATTTTTCTATGTCAGTTTGATTTGGAGAGCTTTTTGAAACCATTTTTAAATGTCAAATTTGGTATCTACCAACTTTTTATAATTGAATTACGCTGTTCATTGACGCATTGGACTCTCTCCCACTCTCTCTCTCACTCTCTTTCTCACATACCACTCACTGATATGTTTTTAGAATGCTGTTATTATTTAAGTAACCTCATAAATGAGCATTTGAAGTGAAATATCGATATAAAATGTTTAAGTGGAATGCAAAATTTTTTGTATTTTTTTTCGGAAGGGATTCGGCACTGCGACCAGTCTTGGTCTATTGTACCTTATGCCCACAAGTGGGGCATCCCTGGCAGGAAGGATGAGGCAAGAGGAGACAGAGGACGGCTGTCGCAAGGAGCCAATACAGTGCAGAGGTCTGGGTCTCTACATTTTACTTAGATGCAAACCTCCCCCGGCAGGCCAGGACAACGCACATTCCCCCGTATTGTGCTTCGAAGACGGTCTCAACAGTCGGTTCGGAAACCGACAACCGACGTACCGGAGGAGGAAGTGGCTCATTCAGAGCATATCATCCTGCTATGCACCACCGAGACTCCCGCCGATACTTCTTACCTGAAAGAGACCACCAGATGAGAGATGATATTAAATAATAATGGAAATGAAATGGAGGGACAGTATATTCGGGGGACGTAATTAACCTACCCACTATTCGCCTAGCGACCCGAAAAAAACCCCCGAAAAACCGGTGGGTCAGGTAGGTCGGTCCCGAGAATCGAACCTTGGCCTCCCGAATACGGGCCACAGACGAAACTGCCTGAGCCATCCCACTTGTTTTTTGTACTTACTTAAGATATAGTTATAATTTATTGTTTTATTTAGGTTTTTGAGTTATCCGTTAGTGTATCATTTTTTTTTATAATTTACGTCCTCCAACGCTGTCGTATCGGACGATGAATGGAATGGATGAAATGATGCTCAAATGAGTCCGGGGTACATGGAGCTTAGAGTTACCCGACATTCGTCTTACAGGATAAGGGAAAACCGCAGAAAAAACCTCATCCAGGTAACTCACCGTGACCGAGATTCGAACACGGGACCTCTTGAAAGTGAGGCAGACATGCTGCCACCACGCTACCAAGGCGGGCATTAGTGCATCATGAAATACCTAACAGAAACAATGAGTCAGCTCCGATAAAATGATATAATAAGTACATATAAAGAAGTGAGCGATAGTTCCTGAATGAGTTGTTTAAATAAGGTTGGAAACTAATCACTAAGTTTTAATGAACTCAAAGTTCAACCACTTCCACTCATTTAATTTGATGATCGTTCGCAGTTCCCACTTTCACAACGAATTCTTACAGTTCAAACCAAGTTCAAACATTACATTATACATTTGCATTGTCAGCGTTTCGTAGCACAACTTACAGATCCCTTATCGTTCGGAGTACTCAAATTATATAGCTCTGCTCTTACGACTGCTTTATAACATTCATTCATTTAGACTATTATACGCATTAATCACACTTTTAACAAATCTGATTTAATCACAATTTTATGAACAAACAGCTTGGTAATATTCGCTTAAAAGGTAAACCGTATGATATTACTGGTTAAAAGACCTAGAGAACGACACAATACTTCTATGTATTGCATCCCAAGTTTCTCTAATATTTGAAACGCGTTGTTGGCATGTTTTCTTCACGAGTTCCACCACACCTCAACGCCCGAGACGTATGCTACCCAACATTCACCACTGACAGGTTGGAACAGCCTTGAACTTTAAGACCGGAATGTTCTAGTATCAGGATAGGTCCATAGCGTTTTACATAAAAACTAATCATTTCTCTAATAATGCTGAGGCAGATTTGGTGGCTATGTTGCATACTCTTTCAGATGAAATACACCCCGCAATGTATATGATTGTCGTAGATGATTGAAATAATGTTATCAGTGAATGCGAAAGAAGAAAGACAGAAAATATCTAATTCTCATCTAATCTGGTCGGGTAAAACTGATGTCACATTAATATAGAATGCTTTTACTAGAAATGTGGAATCTACACATTCATATATTAGCCAGAGGGTGCCCATTACTGTCAAACCCTGAACGTAATTGTTTTCGACAATATAGGTAAGTTGTATGCAAAAAGAAAGGAGCAAAAAGGAAGCAGTAGAATACAAAACAGGGTAGACTTAAGTGAAATATATTTTAAAAGCTGGTCGCTAAGTAATGGCATTGAAATTCCATTCTTTTGGCATGGCCAGGACATAAAAATTACAATAATTACTTCCTGTTTGAGAAAAGTATATGATTTACATTTTAACTGGGAACAAAGATCATCACAAAGATAAAAGTAAAAAGTGGAAATAAACTCTCGGAAGAAGAGATCAAAATAAATCAAGGTGTCCGACAAGGTTATCAACTTTCACCCCCATTATTTAATATTTATTTAGATGATGTCATTCATAAATGGTAAACTACTTTAACTGTAAGCTTTAAAATGAATAATATAAATAAGGACACGTTAGTTTTTGCAGAAACCAAGCAGTTAGAGCATCTGCGGAAGACAATCTGCAAAGAGCTATTTATAATTTAAGTATAATGGCTACTAAATATAATTTTAAAATTTCAGCTGAAAAAATGGCATTTACGGAAAAGACCTGTCATACTAAAATTGTTGAAGATAATGCATCCATAAAACAAGTTATGGATTTTAAGTATTTGGTGATTTTCATTGGTAAGGATAAAAAAGACATAAATGGAAAACTTTATTTATTTCAATACATATAAGGATCAATTAGAAGAATTTTATCAAAGAAAAATCGCAGAGAAACCTTATTAAAATTTTATAAAATTTTAGCAGTTCCAGCTCTGTTATGTGGATCTGAGAAGACTTTTAGAAGTTGCGGAAATGAAATTCCTGAGGTTTGTTACAGGTTATACTTTAATGGACAAACCGAAGAGTGTAGATATTCGAGTACAGTGGGAAATATTTAAACTAACAGACAAAATAGCAAATTACAGGGAAAATGGGTATACTCTACCTTTTGTATAACCGACGATCAGTTTTGTCTCTGCCTACAAAACTGCTCCTGTATAAGCAAGTACTCCGACCAGCCATCACATACGCCAGTGAAATATGGGGAGTAGCAGCCAAGTCTCACCTGCACCGCCTTGAAATTCTACAATCCCCATTCCTCCGCATTGCCACAGACTCCCCTTGGTGTATCCCCAATCTAGTTATCCGACGTGACCTACGTATCCCCAAAATAACAGACTACATCCACACCCTTTCACGTTCCTTGTATCAAAATCTCTCCCACAACTTCAACTCTCTCATCCGCGGTCTAGGTGAGTACGACATCGATCCTGGAGAGCGCTATTAAAATGCCCAAGGCTGGTTCTAGGCACATAAAATAATACATCAGATGGCTTATATATAACTCCAACCTCATCTTCTGTCGCATATTATCCTTCCTTACAAACCACTCCACTGCCAGTAGAGGGCCCAGCCCTGATCTGCCTTGAGACCGAAGGTCTGACATTCAGATCTTCAATGTCCAGTCGTGTGTGTGTGCACAGGGAAAGATGGTACGTCTGTAGAGTGAAACAGAATACAATTCGTCAAAGAGCATTAAGTTACAGGCCAAGAGGACAACGAAGTCGAGGAAGACTAAGTAGAAGATGGACAGAACAATTTTAGTTTGGAGTCGAAACAGATCACTCAAATCTTGTTTGCGTGATAATGATGATAATAATGCTGCTGATGATGACAAAAAGTATTTCAAAATAGGTATTTCCACAGCCATTCAAATGTTTACTTCCTATGCTTTACAGTTATGTAAAAGACTGCAAAATAAAGAGGCGTTATAGGTTTTTTCCCAAAAAACTCAATATATCCCTTTAATTTACCATAAAGGTGTTTTAAACATATGGTATTTTAATAAAATATTTAGAAATGTTTAAAAATAAACATTTTTGAGTTATTTTCTAAGTAAAAAGTAGATTTGTGGGTGGGAGAATTTTCTCGAAAAATCTTTGTGTTGTATGGCTTCTTGGAAGATCGTGAACTTTACACAAAATTTGTATTTTACCTGGCTTTTCATTTTTGAGATGTTCACTTACAGGGCGATAGACACAACTTGTGCAAAAACTTTTACCTAAAAAGTTCCAGGATTACAGCGGGTTGTTCAAAATATAACCTGGTGAAATATCTACATCCAATTTTTGGGTGGAATGCCCCACCTTAATATACATATTAGCAAGAGTAAAAAGTAAAGCTGTATATACAATATATTCAGCTGGAATTTCTAAAATACTCCCTAACCTATGTTACGGAACGCATGTGCCACAAAATCTCAAAATCGTTTCTAGCAAAGTGCTTGCTGTACAGAAGTTTCATCACTTGTGGGAGTTGTGCTACAAACTATTATCTTATTATGAAATTAAAACGGTGCAATAAGGATCTATGTTATAAACATGCCAGTTTTTGAGTTACATTGCCATATATGCAGGAGTAAAGACTTCTTTAGCAATAAGTATTTCATATCGTTAGCATGAATGTTATTTTTTGTATCATACGTGAATTTATTCTTGACATACACCAGTAGCCATATAGCTATATAATGAATTGTTACAGTTAATATTTTCATTTAGTTATATAGTATTAGAAATAGAAATTGGTTATCAGTATGTTTTTCGCATCACGCGCTATAGTGGAATGTGACTAAACTACATATCAAACGTTTCCTTCACGCCTCTTCTAATTCTTTAGATATTCGGGCGCTGTTTTCCTTCAGTTTCAAGGATAAACGTTTTGTATTTTACTTTCATAATAATACTGAGAATTACTAAATTACATATTTTAAGTAGTTAAAGAAAAGAAACGAAAATTGTGAATTAAATACAGAAAATTTTCAGCTAATTGGCAGCTGAAGCTGTTCGATAAAGGAGGTCGTTTTATGTACCTGATTTTTTAAATTTATTTCAATTTTTGTAACTAAAACTTAATCACATTAATAAATGTTCACGATTATGATTACAGAAGTTAATACTAATTTTCAGAATTATTTTATTCCAACCTTGAAAGATATAATAAATAATTTACTGTACCTCGTCCATTACTGGTAAATATTTAAGTGCTTTGTAATCTAAGTCAAATACTCACTGAGGGATAAATTCAAAATTTACCGTTTCTACGTACGTATAGTATATAGGGAAAGTATTATATTTTTAGAAAGATGTCCATATATAGGCTTGGTATTTAAATTTAGCATCTTTTAATGTTGAAGATTCAAGAAAATGTTCCCAAATTACCTTTACATAATTATTCTCAATGATGTACATAACAAATAGGCAAAATCTTACTGCGCAAAAAAGTATATTTGGTTAAAGCACACTGTTTACCTTCTTAGTAAGTATATAATTAGGATAAGTATTATATTCCACTCAAAATTTCGGTACGAGATTTCAAGGATAACTTATTTTGAGACTCCCTAAATTTATTTAAAAAAGAGTAGTTTAGAAAAAAAGCTTCTCTCTGAGTGCGTATGTGCATCTCTCTGTGTGTGAGTGAGTGAGTGAGTGAGTGAGTGAGTGAGTGTGTGTGTGTGTGTGTGTGTGTGTGTGTGTGTGTGTGTGTGTGTGTGTGTGTGTGTGTGTGTGTGTGTCTGTGTGTGTCTGTGTGTGTGAACAACATAAATCAGAAACATAAAACCGATCTTGCTATGAGTTCAGAATTCAACAATAATATGACAGGAACATCACTAAGAAAATTCCCCACTCCAGAATATTATTTACATACAGAATGTTTCATTTGTTTCGATTTTTTAAAATGGTTGGACTATTTTAAGGAAAATACCATATGATTAAGATAAATATCAATAAAATATATATTTTGAGTTTTCCTGGAATACTCTTGGAGGTTCTGTTAATTACGAAATACTTCTGTATAGTTGTGCATAATTAGCAAATCATAAGATAAAGACGGAAAACGTTAAACACAGAACCTGCAGCTCTATTTAAACACTTCATTTATTTCTTCTTCTTATCTTGGTATAAGGTACGGTCCTGTTCATTTATGGTCCTCTACCCCTTATAGTAATTATTTATTTCAATTGTGTTTTTCGCAACAGCGACGTTACAGATTTGTTATTATTGTTCTGAAAATGTTAATACTTCTGTTACGTATAGCTGTTTAAAACTCACATTTTCTCCCAATGTCATGGAGAAAATATGGACTTTCTAGACCACCATATAGCTACCCAGTTTTAAAACATGATTTCGATTGGGATTTTCTATTGTTATCTCCTCTGTACTTGTTCCTTTAACATAATATGCAATGAAACTATTTCTGCAAAGGTTTATATTGAACATAAATATAAAAATGAAATATAAAAATGAAATATAAATAAATATTATGTATAGACATACCAAAATAAATGATAATGAAATGAGAAGGTTAGCTGAATGCAACAAATCAGGTACTTTGCTCATGGCCATGCAAATTTATTTTTAAGTTACTGTATAGGGACCACTTTTTTGAAAGTTAACTATTGCTTTAACTTATTCTTATTATAGCTATAGCGAAATGTGCATGCCTAATAAAAGTTTATAAAAAATACAATAATTATTTTTTTGCAGGAATAATTTATTCGGTGTCAAATTTTTGGGTAAAATAGAACACTTCCTCAGGGGAAGTAGCAGTGAAGGTATAAATTAATTAATCTTAGTTCTATTGTATTGTGCGTTACTTATGGAACACGCTGTATATATGAGTTTAAAGAAGAACACAAATTCAAAATCTTAATATAACTAAACCATGTGATAAATAATCAGTATTCATAAAATTAAAGACAAAAATAAAGAAAAAAACAGGACATACATAATATAATAAATAATTAGAAACTATTAAGACATAGATATTATTAATTCAGTTAAAAATTAAGTGTAGATGTGGGAAGCGTCTTAAAATATATAAAAAAATTGTCTTTCCAAAAATAATCATAATAATAAATGTTAGCTATTTTATCACATTAATTTCAACACAAACAGAATATAGCTTTCATTTCTTTCTCCTGTACTATTCAAACCTTTTATCATCTCTTATGAAATGTTATACCCTTCATATCTTTCCCTTCTGAATCACCTAAAATGGGCGGGGCTATCGGTCACGTGGCAGTCACGTCCATGCACTTCTTGGTGATGATAATGTCTGGAGACACAACATTCCAGCCAAGTTTTAAAAGTAGTGCATATTGTCATCTCGCACTTAGAGCACTGCTGGCTAGAGGTACCTACACCATGAAGATATTTGTAGTTCTGGTAAGTTGAAATTTGTTGAAGCTTACCTTAAACAAGGATCCGAAAATAGTTAAATAATGGTTATCACTTTCTAACTATATAGTAAATAAATATGGTATTATATTTCAGCAAAATGTTTGTTATTTTCAAAGAAAATAGATATTTTGAGACTCTCCACCATAAACAACACATTTTAAAAAAGTACTTGGTATATTTTTAAACACCTTAACTAAAAATTACTCACATAAATACCAAACTTTAAGTTAAAGGCATATCCGTTATCATTGGCTCAAATTAAATTATTGGATTATTTTCACAAAGCATTGGCGCTTTTCTGTTGTTTCTCGCGATTGCGTGGCAAGAATAAGGCAATTTTAATATTAGTGTACAACTGATAGTTGTTAAATATCGCTGTTCCCTTTCTGCTTTCTCTACCACATACGTAGTAGATAGAGAGAATTATTGTCTTCCACCCAGGCACTTAATACCGAGACTTCACTGGATATACACGTTTTGGGGTACAATGAAAGAAAAACATTTTGTAAGAAGATTCGTGAGTGTGTATGTGTGTACGTGTAGGTCTGAGGATGGGTAACTCAAAAGCTAAAATTTGGCTAAACATCAAACTTGATATTTAAGTTCAGAATCTGCCAAGGACATAACGCACAGATTTTCAAGAAAATTCCCACCAACTATCCATTACATAAACAGTTTTTCGAAGATTATTTGAAGCTTAATTATGCTTTTGTGGCAAATGTTTTATAGCTACATAGTATCCAGCAGGCAAACCGAGTTCGAAATACAGAATGATGCGACAAAGATTTAGCGATATAGTACAAAAAATGGATTTTAGTAAAAGCTTTCTAAAGTACATATAGTGAACTATAAGTACTGTATGAATATAAAAGTTATAGTGAGTCATTTATATATACATTCTCGTAGTCTCCTGAATGCCACATTACGAACGTTACGAACGCCTCCTAGAGGACGGCACCACAATACGAGGGCTGTTCAATAAAGAATGATTGCATTTTTTTTTGAGAACGTACCTTTACTCATCCTCATAATTTTTATTGTTCTTCTCAAAGAAGGTGCACTTGTCCCAGCGTTTCTGCCACTCTTCAAAGACATGCTGGAAACCATTTTTTGAGAGATCCTTCAAAATCGCCTCCTCAGCCTTCACCACTGCTTCTGATGATGGATAATGCCTCCCACGAAGGCGTTTCTTCAAGTTAGGGAATAAGAAAAAGTCACATGGGGCTAAATCCGGACTATAGGAAGGGTGAGGGATGCACTTCATGTTGATTTTTGCAAGATATTCAGCAACAACATTGGTAATATGCGGCCGCGCATTATCGTGGTGCAGCATCCAGCCTGCTTCACGTAAATGTGGCACCCAATGAAATGTTCAGTATTTCAGAAAGTGATCTTAAGGTAATTCTTCGATCCTCTCTCACAATGGCAACAGCAGTGTTGATGTTTTCTTCCGTAAGAGCAGTAACTGGAGCACCAGGTCCACCTTCCTTTGAAATTGACTGTCTCCCCTCTTGAAACATTTTAAACCACCTTCGAGCTGTGCTGTAGGGAAGAACAGACTCTCCATAGGTCTCCTGTAACATTGTATAGGCCTCAACTGAAGATTTGTTGAGGCGAAAGCAGAATTTCAAAGCCGCATATTGTTCCTCGCGTGTTACCTCCACCGCAGCGGTAGGCGTCTGAAATTGCCTGGTTTTCACAGGCGGAAACCAAGAGTACCAACAATGGAAAATGTAAGTTCTTATTGCGAAAGTTCTTATTCTGAGCGTTTGTTTCTAAAGTGAGAAAAGGGAAGTATGTTATTGTGCATATTCCAAAATTTTACAATTTAAAACTTTAGGCTACATTTATTTGTCTTTACCTTGTTGCTACCTTGACTTACATGACACCCTGGTCTTCTGCTCTGCCAGGTAGCTCTTAACCTCCATGCCTCCTTGTTACTTAATTAGCACCATTCTTCCCCCCCCCCCATCTTTCTTTCTTATATTCTTTACATTTCTGGCCCATTTTTCTTTTACTTTCTTTAAGAACTCACTAGTACTTTTTACCTTCTTTTGCTCCTTTACCGTTACCATTTTTTTTTTAGCTACTAATCTCTTCTCTACTTTCTGCCATTTTTCCTCCCAGACCGTTTTTCTCCACATTGCAACCTCCTCGTATTCTGTTACATAGTGTACTATGCTTTCTTTTCCCCCACACAATTCACAAAGTCCCTTTTCCTTACCTCTTATCCCTTTTAGGAATGTTTGTTATTAAACGACAAGCTTATGACTGAAAATGTGGGTGAAAATTCTGAGCCAATTCAAATCAGGATCAGAAACATTGAATCAAAGGTACTTCCAGTTTTTTCCGGGGTTTTCCCTTATCTGTAAAGACGAATGTCGGGTAACTCTAAGCTTCATGGACACCGGACTCATGTGAGCAGCATTTCATCCTTTCCATTCATTGTCCGATATGACTTAACGTTGGAGGACTTTCTTTTCAATAAAATAGACTAATTACAACTGAGCATGTGCTCATCTAGTAATATTCATTTGATATAAAATTCACTGTTAATGGATGGTCCTCCAGTGAGGACTCCCATATCATTACACACACTATATCTTGTGGTCCCTTGACAAGTCAAATGTTTTCTTTTCAATCGTCTCACTTGACACTCACTTAACACTTTCACCATTTCAGTATTTACGTTTTGTTGCACTCTTTTCAAATGTTTGCTGGCTGCCTTTCTAAGTTCTTCAGCTACCGTATTCATTTTAAGATCCCTGTGTAGGTTATTATTTCGTATAAACCATGGTGCATTAACTGCTGCTCTTAGAACTTTATTTTAAAACTGCTGTATACGTTGTACATTACTCTTCTTTGCACAGTCCCAAAGCTTCATTCCCTATGTCCATACTGGTTTTAGCACCTGTTTATATACTAATAACTTGTTTTAAAGTTCAAGTAAAAAATTTCTCCCAATGAGCCAATAACTTCCTGTATTTAACATTTAACTCCTTTCTTTTGTTTTCAATGTGCTTCTACCAGTTTAACTTTGAATCCAGAGTCATGCCTAGATACTGCTTGAGGAATTATTTCATTACTTATTTTAACTGGAAGAGCAGTTGGAGGACGTAAATCACAACAAAAAAGATACTGCCAGAAAATCTCCGCAGATGTATGAGATGGAACATATTGCGTTAAAGGACTGGTACAAGATAGTGCTTTTGTTGTGAATGAAGACGAAATACTAACTTATTTTTGTTTTGCACAAAGATTTTATTACGCTGCTCAAGTACTATGTTTGACGTGTTAATACTTCGACAAGCTGCTACTTTAGAGAACACGCGCTAAAAAGAATTTTCATTTGTTGTAAACATTGTCCACGATGGAACTTACACCTCTTCTGTTTGAAATTTTCAGCACAAGGACAATAAAGGAATTTATGGCTTTATTTTAAAACTGCAGCATATATCTTTTGCTGTAAACTTATAAAGAACAGATAAAATTGCTTTTGTAGAAGGATTTTAAAAATAAACGTTGTATTTATAATAATTTTTTTTCAAATTATCATATTGGGGGTTTCCACAATATTTCGAATCTTTGAAAATTAATATTTTTGAAAGTTTAAAAATATTTAATTGAACTTTAAACTTACCTAACATTTATGTTTGATAAAGGAATGATGTCACGCCCAAAGAAATTAATTGAAAGCGGTGCAATTATTTAGCTTTCTCAATGGAGACTTTCCTTAAACAAGTTCCACACGATGGTAGTCTAAATACGTTATTTGGAGTAAATCATACGTAACTAAATATGATTCTACTAATGTAATGCGACGAAAGTGTTTTAGTATGTGTTACATCAGCGATATACTGTGCACGAAACCTGTAGGATTCGCAACACTGAACAGACAACATTTACGTAAGATATTGTCAGATGACCTAGAAACCTTCGTTCGGCATTTCTAGATGTTAGAGATCTCAGGAGAGCTAAGAACCAAACTACACTATGTGATGTACCCTGAAAGAAATAAGAAAGCCCGGGCAAAGTTCTCGTATACAAACAACATTTGAACTTAATATGTTTTACTTGAATTTGACAGTTGATCGACTAGATTGTTGAACAGGATGAAATAGGGAGGGAGAATATATTTCAAATTTTTTCTGTTGAGAGTTTATTTATCTGTACCTTCTTATTTATTCTAATATATGGGATTTCCGGGGTATTAAGAAATCAGCTATTATTTTATAAAATGAGCTAAAATTAGGACATAGCTCATCCTCTATTTATATTTATTTTTTTAGTCCTTTTGCAAATATTTTTATAAATCTATTTTTTTCTATATGCTTCTTGTTGCTTTAGATTAAAATTTGCAAAAATAGTTTCATTACACATCTTATTCTACAAGGGGGATAGGGGAAACCGAATCTATACAAAAATAACTAAAGATGGCTCGTTACATAATCGGATTTTAAGTTCATTACTGTTTCCATTACACTGCGAGAAACAAGTGAGTACGTCTACGCTTAAAACATGGCAAGAAGTATGGAAAAATTCAGGCCAATAGCTACTATTCACATTTCAGAAACGGATAGTGCCATACAATTTTTAAAGCAATTGTGCTTTAAAGTGATCTTCAGTTTTGTTAATACATTTTCGTCTATATATTATGATTTATCCATTGTGCGAGATTATTACAAAATCATCATCATTTTCCTTCAAGATTTAGACATTACTGCCTGTTGCAGTCTACATAATTTATTTTATTGGTTCCATCGTTTTCTTGGTCTTCCCATGCTCCTCTTTCCTACTGGTCTATAGTTCATAAAATAGAGAGATAATCTTTCTTTCCCCGTGTTTTGTACATGAGTTACCCATTTACTTCTATATTCTAGTACTGTCATTCAGCTCTTCGCGTGTATCTTCTTTTCGCTTGTGGTCGACTTTTCTATATCCCGCAGTGCTTCTTAGAAATTTCATTTCATTTTCCTGAAGTTTTCTCTTATCTTTTTCAGTTATGATCCATACTTCGCTGCTATATAGTATTTTAGGTACTGAAATTACTTTGTAAAGTTTTAGAATGGTATCTTTACTTAGTTTATTTTTTAGACTTCTTTTTATGTTCCACTTATATAGTTGAAAGTTTCTGACTTTTTAATTATATCTTTCTTTCTTATATGACATGTAATAACCCAAGTATTTGAACTCGTACTTGTTCTATATTATTATTTTCTGTTACAATTTTGGATCTAATACTCTCTTTGCCTTTAAAAGCCATCACTTTACTTTTTTGGATATATAGTCATATTAAACTCCTTTAAGATTTTGTTTAGCTCGTGTATTGCCTTCTGAAGATTGTTTTCTGAGTTAGAGATAATAATCTGGTCATCTGCGAATATAAGGGACATTATAAAGTTCTTTGGGTAAAGATTTGTGGTGTATATTCCTATCCTACTAATCCTTGTCTCATATTTTCGTCCATATAAATGTGAGAAAGTAGCGGAGACATACTGCATCCTTGTCTTAAGCCTAGATTTATCTTTTATATTTTTTGGTGAAAAAGAACCAAAGAGGACGAAAGGTTAATTGGGGGGATAGAGATATGAGAGCCGAGAGCACGGTTCGCAACTGGCTTGACACCCATTTCCACATGGACAGGTCAAAACAGCGGAGAATGTAGCAAGTCATTTACAGAAGTGTATTGGCAATACCGGAGAGTATACTAAATTATAATGATAGTAATTTGAAATGTTGATTTGACTATGCTTATTGAATATACTATATTTTAAAATAAGCTGACAACAAATAGTATATTGTATACTTGCTATTGTGAGGTGCTTTTCCACTTCATCTAGATATGTATTCATCTGTAACTGCAAGGAACATTTGTTCAATACCATGGACTTTTAATCGCTGTATGTTCGCAAGACAACCTATATTCACAACCCTTTTCCTTTATTGATATTCATAAAAATGTAAACTTGTTAAAATATTTTGTATTTATTGACCTTTAGAGCATATTACAATTATGCTGGTATTTGTTTCTATAACCTGTCTCAAGCTAGAAGGATCCTTTGTAAACATATGGGAGGGGAGAAAGAGGGACATTGTAGCAGAATGCTCTTAGTAATTGATTAGTGGGGGGAAATTCGTTGGTGTTCTATAGAGGTGGTTACTTGCACCAATCAACGGCCTAAGAGCACTTCATAAAGCGTTTCTGTATTTCCCTTTCTTTCTTCCCTATTTTTAGACAGATTATAGCAATCCAAAGGCACACGCAGAAGAAATTTTTATACACATTTTTAATGTTCATTTGCAGATTGCATGCTCTCTATTTTTCGCCGTCCTGGCACACCGCAGCAATGATGAAGACAGCTGTCTAAGAATTATTTCAAGATGGATTTTGGAAGACTGCTCTAAAGGGAAAAGAAGCATCATGGCCCAGGAGGTGGGTTCGGCTCTAAGACGGCACAGGTCAGCCAGACACAAACGCAATGGACATGTCAAGAAAAAAAGAAATCTAGGTAATGAACACCAATAAAATGCACCCTGAATTACAAATGAAATAAGTATATATTAGTTTAGTTGGTATTTTGTAATATACGAAGAATCCAAAGATTCAGAGACTCCAGGTCCTACACAATTATTTTATCTGTACCTACCTATAGATAAGAGGGTACTGTACTTTACTAAAATAATTCAAGGCCACACGACTACAAAAGTTGTTATATTAATGCGTTTGTATGTATGTACGCGCGCGCGCACGCGCGTGTGTGTGTGTGTGTGTGTGTGTGTGTGTGTGTGTGTGTGTGTGTGTGTGTGTGTGTGTGTGTGTGTGTGTGTGTGTGTGTGTGTGATCAGTATCTCCCAAGATTGTGGCATGAAATTTTCAAGACAATTTCCCAATTCCAATATCTCTTTATAAAAAGATTTTGTGTTATTGTTTATTTTATCAAAATAACTAATTAAAATAATGTGTTTAGGTTATTTACATAACATTGTGTACCTATATCTTGAATATTCTGGGAATAAGCCATGAAAAAGCACTTCTGCTGATTTAGGAACTTTATAACTTGATGTGACGAGTAAACGTTAAAATTTAACAAATTCATACTACACATAAATCTATATTTTTCTGAAACAGATAATTTAATTCAAAACTTCTTTATGAGACATCAGTGATTTCCCATATTTTATTATTATTACTACTACTACTACTATTATTATTATTATTATTATTATTATTATTATTATTATTATTATTATTATTATTATTATTATTATTATTATTATTATTATTATTATTATTATTATTATTATTATTATTATTATTATTATTATTATTATTATTATTATTATTATTATTATTATTATTATTATTATTATTATTATTATTATTATTATTATTATTATTATTATTATTATTATTATTATTATTATTATTATTATTATTATTATTATTATTATTATTATTATTATTATTATTATTATTATTATTATTATTATTATTATTATTATTATTATTATTATTATTATTATTATTATTATTATTATTATTATTATTCAATGTTTTGTTACTTTAACGTTTTAAACAGGTGCCAATATTCTGTTTAGCCCCTCGTGTTTAAACATCTGACTGTCAATTTTCGTGCCCCTTGTACCTACAAGGAAATTAATTGAATTGTCTCTGCAATTGAGTTCTTCAATTTACATGAAGTGAAAATTGAAATGTGCTTTCGTAAGAATAGTTTTAGCTGCTATATAAACATAAACAATAGAAGGCAGAGACAGCAGGGAAGTACGTTACCGACTGAGCTACGTTACGAGTCCAACGCAATCTTAAACAGGCTACAGCTAGAAAGCCTGTGAGGTCGGGGAGTTTTTGTCACTGTCTTCGTTCCTGACGGAGATTTAAAGCTTCATGTGTGTAGTGGAAAATTTCAGTGGCTGGCTGTTTATCAAAGCATAGCAATTGGCAACTCCAAGCGTTCGGTATAGTAAATCTAGATTAATAAATGTTAAAATTAGTTTTAAAACGTCTAATGTTACCTTCATACGAATTCTCTACCAACTGTTCAACTCTATTTTTTCTATATTTTCATGCTAAACGAGAGGAATATTTAATATAGATAATTGCTTAGTTCATTTTAGGCACAAGGGGGGGGTAACGGAGGCTGAAGAGATAAATTTTTAAACAGCGAGTCACCATGTTCTTGCTTTAAAATTCCAGACACTTTGCATGTCCAGATGAAGCAATCGATGAAGACCTTTACACTTCTAAAAAGTATGTGACATTGAAAAGTATCTGACTTTGAAAAGTATCTGAAAGTATCCAAACTAATAGCATAACTTCTGAAACGGTTAATGTTACAAAACGTTCATAGCGTGTTTTGACGAGATGTGATAATGATTTAAATTAAGGGCACTCAACTCTATGGTCATCAGCGCCATTTCAGATCTGCATTTTACTTAAATATAACTTTCCTTTGACTTTACCTTAACTTTAACTTTGCTTTGGTTTTGCTTTGCTTTACTCTGGCTTAACGAGTAGTTACGCTGTCTGCGTAGAAAGTTTTCGTCTATTTCTTGTATTTTACCATTATGAAATAATTCAGAATAAAGAGAATTCTATAGCCTACTCACAGAAATCTCAAATTAATTTCATTTTTCATACAAATATCTTGACATGTGGTATTTTAATTAAATTCTTTATAGCCATTTTGAAAATAAAACGAAATACATGAAAAATATTGTCTGTAAATAATAGTTTAGGTTAAGGATACTTTGTTGAAGATCTTTCTCTATTCTTGGAATACGCAGAACATAAATCTCGATTTTGGATCCATCCCACGTTTCGTTTTTGAGTTATGCTGTTTATACACACACATAGACAAAAACCCACGTGGACTTTTCTCTTAAAACTTTTTGAGGGGTTTTCACTGGATAAAATAATGTGAATTTCTAATTAAATCTGATGACGTTAAGCTCAACTTCCGTCTGACGATAAGTGGAATCATTTTCAGTCTGGAAAGTATGAATCGAAAGCAAATTTAAATGTTTCAACACTTGGACAAAAAATCATGTTGAGAAAACAAGTTAAGGAGAGATTAATGGGAAATTGGGTTTAAATGACATTTTTTGTTTTAGGTTTGAAAACTATGCTGCATCGGACACTCATTTTCATCATTTAAGAAAAAAATCATAACTTTTGAATCAGTTTGGTTAAATATATGATATTTAGTTCATTTTATAGTGGAATATGCACTGTAGGGATTGGTACCACTACTGCTATGATGGCCGATGCCTGTGCAATAGAAAAAAATAGTGAGCATTGGAATTTTAAAAGCGAGTTTTTGTTTGTCTTCATTTTAATATTCCCTTGAAATATGTATATTTTCTGTTATAAAGGTACAGTTTTAACAAAAACTATGAAAGATAAATATATCAAACTTTCAACAAATATCAAGTACATTATAACACAGTTTTGTATTGATCAGTGAAATATCTTTTTTTTAAGTTGCTTTTATTGTATATAGTACATCAAAAATACTTACTGTAGAAAAACAATTCTGACTTTTACAAAAATGGGCCTTATATAGAAAAAAAACTAGATGGATATACTTAAAAACATTGCCTGAAACAGTTTTAAAAGTTTCACATTGATATTTCTTCTACCTCTTTTAGCAGGAGCTTGAGAAAGTTGAAGGAAAGATAAATGCAAACGAATTACATGTGAATTTGTGATGTATTTTAAAAGCCAGCCTTGTTTTTCGTTCTCATGCTTATAAATGCTATACCATATCACAATGACGTTAAATGTGACTGCATGGCTATTAGAGGATACACTAAGAGAGGCAAACAGTCTTACGCGTTCTTTCAAAGCAGAACTTGTCATTTCATTCTCCAGGTCTTACGGCAGATTTACTATAATTCGAGAACGGAAAAGGGAACGGGGCTTAGAAACGGAAAGCGAAACAAAATGGAACATTTGGAACATCCGCAAAATACCGGTAACGTAAACGAGTATATACTGATGACCATATTGATAATAGAGTACAAAGTTGATTTTATGCCCTGTAAGGTATGAAGTGAGTATCTTCTATTCCTACTGTTTCTGATTCCTGTAGCGAAAGACTTCAACAAGCGTAATTCCATAATTATTACTGGCATTCTTGTTATTTGTTATCCATTGTGCAGTGAGACTGAGAGAGTCAGCACGTACATTTAGTGGAATTTCTTCCAGTTTGATTTTTTCAGGTTCCAAGTAGATTTGTCATCATAGCCACGCTCACTAAACTACCCAGCTTTTCTGTTTCTGATGCAGAAGACTGGGAGTTACAGTCCCGCCTCAGGTATTATTCTTTGTGGTTCGTAAGTTTGCAAATAAAACTTTAAGTGGACGGGGAAATAACAGGAACGTAAGGAAAATTTTAAAAATAGAGAGATGTACATCTATTTAGAACACGTTATCCAGCGAATAGGCTCCACGATAACGCTTGAGGATTGCATTCAGAACGTCTTGGGTTGTATATCGGTAGACTGCCCATTTTGACCTGAGATTTATGTAGTTTTTCCTGGTTGGTAGGCGAATGCTAGGTTTTTTCCCTCATCTATTACAATTTCCTGTCATCATTTTCCTTTTATTCCGTTTCCTTCTCATCATTCAGATTCATTCTATCTTTTGTGGTGTAAGGTGGTGCCGGGCAGAATGCGTTGATGCTTGCGCAACAGAAAGGGCACTCCGTGGACACTTGGCCCCTCATTGTTATCTCTGTCAGCTCAAGCAATAGTACGCATCTTTGAGCCTAGAACTAACAGGGGCTTTAGCGTTTCTCTATGTGGTTCCTTCACTACATCCTTTTCTCCTAGAAACGCTAAATCTTTCAGGTTACAATGTGTGAAATATTACCCTCCCTAGCAAAACTTATACCGAGAGACCCAAAAACATCCGAACCGACTGCGCGGTGTTTTGCCTGTCCGCGTTCACAGCCCTCGTTGCCGTATGTCGCCTACATAGAAAGGCGCGGATGAAATCATGCAAAATTTTTAGAACTACTTTTAAAGGCTTTAATTACCCATATTATTAAAGAAGATGTTGAAACTCGCCACCTCCGTTGTCCATACATGTTTGGCGCCTCTTCTGGAAACTATCCATCACTCCCCGTAGTTCACGTTGAGAAATGCCGGCAGTTTGATGGCTAATACTTTGTTTTAGTTCTTCCAGGGTGTGTGGGTTTGTGTTGTACACTTTATGCTTTAAGTTACCCCAGGGGGTTAGGTCGGGGGACCTAGGGGAGGCACAAATTTGTACTAATAGTTCTTTCACATTTTCAATTATTCTCGCCGAAAGATTGGCTGAATGAGCGTTGTAGAATCTGTTGAAAAAAGGCAAAATCACGCTCTAGTCTTTAATTCTCTGAACAAAGGGGGCAAAACTGTATTCGCGTATATACGTGCGTCAACTGGTGATTCGAAAAAAAAAAAGCTGGACCTATAACTGTTTCTCCACTAATGGAGAAATACCAGCATTTCTCAATCTGAACTTCATTTTAAAATTAAAATTAAATTTTAAATTTTGAAAATTTGTTGAATGTTGTAGTATACTATTTTTTGTGTTGTAGCCCCTCAGCTTTTGAGCTGATTATAACCAGGAACTTATTAGCTAGTGAGGTAGCTTTTTATCCATATTATTTTATTCTTAACGAATGTTATAAACAAGTAATTCACGCTCATAGCGTATTGTTATTACAACACCAACTAGAGGGTGACTTATTTATATTGGAATAAAGTGTGTACTGTATTGGATATATAGAAGAATGAATAAATGAAAATCGAAGTCCTAAAAGAAAACCCTACCTAAAATTATTTCACGTGAACTGCAATATAGAAATATGCAAAGGTTTTAATCAGGAAACGAAGTAGGTTTTGTCTAGAAGCCAGCTTCCTGAGCCTAGGCGTAACTAATGCCCGATCTCCTTGGAACAATAGCCATTCTGTATACTGTCTCTGCTCCAGAGGATTCGTTTTGGCCATTTCAAGTAGGTTCCTAAATAACCAGCTGACGAAAGCCATGGACAGTTGAATTGGGTTGGGAGAAAAAGTTGCCAACGATAGTTGAATAAGCGTGTTATGACTACATAATGAAAGGGTTGTAATCTCTTATTGGTTTACTTTTAATTAACTTAACCTTTAAAAGAAAATGTGTAATCGTAAATATACGACGGCTGTTCAACAAAGAATGATCTCAAGTTTTTTTTGACAAGGTACCTTTACTCATCCTCATAATTTTGATGGTCCTCAAAATAGTCTCCCCTGAATGCAATGCACTTATCCCAGCAATTCTGCCAGTCTTCAAAGACATGCTGGAAACCATTTTTTGAGAGATCCTTCAAAATCGCCTCCGCAGTCTTCAGCACTGCTTCTGATGATGGATGCCTCCCACGAAGGCGTTTCTTCAAGTTACGGAATAGAAAAAGTCACATGGGGCTAAATCCGGACTATAGGGAGGGTGAGGGATGCACTTCACGTTGACGTTTGCAAGATATTCAGCAACAACATTGGTAATATGCGGCCGCACATTATCGTGACTGCAGCATTCAGCCTGCTTCACGGAAGTGTGGTATTTTGCGCCCGATATGGACTTACAATGTTTTCAGGACATCCCTGTATAGTATTGCCAAGTTACTGATGTATGTGCAAGTACAACATGCTGATACACAGCATTCCATGAATATCAAAGAATGACTTTTGCTTATTTGGGGGTTGGTGATGCAGGAAATTTCCACACTGAGCTTTGCTGTTTGCTCTCAGGATCAAAATGACGTAGCCAAGTTTCATCAGCAGTGATTACGTTTGAAAGAAACTCTGGATCTTCCTCTAACATCAACTTTAACTGCATGTTACCTCCATTGCAGCGGTGGGCGATACTGAACATGTCTGAACTTGCCTGGTTCTCACAGGCGGGAACCAGGAGTACCAACAATGAAACTACTACGGCGTGTTTGTTTCACATTAAGCTAATAGAATATAATAAGATTGAATTTTAGTGCGAAAAATTATGACCGTAAAAAATTATGAACATTCTTTATTGAACAGCCCTCGTAAAATATTAAAAAGGTTCAAGACGAAGTTAAAACTCTTTTTCAAGTAAATACAGCAGAGCAGGATACACAGTGCCAAGCGCAGTTGTGATTTGATTCCAGGGATCAGTTGCTTTATTGCTTCTTATTCCTAATAGCAGTTAGAGATTACTACATAATTGAAACATTTATTGCTACTGCTGTATTTTTGTGCCATTACACACCTTATTTCTGAAACCTCTGCTATAACACCCATGTACTTGCTCTTCTCCACTATTTAAAGATGAGTTGGTGTAAACTCAAGCTTATGTTGACAGGTGAACTACTGGGAGTACCTTCCGACTGGACAGATGACGAAGTGGAGGACATGAGAAGGCAATATCAAAGGAACATAAAACATCTTTGGGTGGAGTGTTGCTTGAATAACATCAACTGTTCAAGGGATTTATTCAAGGGTTCGTGCAGGTGACACAAAGGCCAGCAGTGAAGGCATATCTGCTACTGTTATGACTCTTCATGGATACTTAATAATTTCTGTTTAAATACAGTGAATTTGTAACATATACTGGTACCTGAACATTAAAAAGCAAATATGCTCTCTATTCATATTTTATATGTACAACTCCCAGTTTCATACATCCCTATTACCTGACCTAGCCTTTCTGAACCATTCTAAAGTTAAAGGACGTAAAGTACACACACACAAACACACACACACACACATACACACACACACACACACACACACACACACACACACACACACACACACACACACACACAAAGTACCATTCTATTCGCGACATTGTTTTTATGTAAGGAAGGCAGTTTGTTTATTTCAAACTCAACAATACTGTAACCACATTTGTTGTAATGGTAATCCTTTAACCAACGAGTTTAAACACATTTAGCTGCTTATTTTGAAATGGCTCATACATAGTTACCAGGAACCGGAGGAGGATTTCGGCACTTAACGCACAGGGAGCGACAAGGCGACTGTACAAAAGCTCCAGATCTACATTTTTGTGTAATAACAATTTGTCTATCTTTTACTTTTCTGAGTTATGCAAAAGTCATCGGGATGAAGGGAATTTCTGAGAACATTGTCAGAAAATTCAATACATTTCATGTAATGAAAATGCCTTAAATATTCCTATAGTATTTGAATCTAAACCGATAGAGTCATTTTGAACAAATAAAAAAATTGAAATGTTTTCCAAATAAAGGATAGTCTGTGGTAGAGGGATTTTCCTCAAAACCTTCCTGTCGTAACTTTGGAATATGCTGAACTTAAACACAATTTGTTCTTTAACAAACTTTTTAGTTCTGAGTTCTGAGTTCTGTGACACACACACACACACACACACACACACACACACACACACACACACACACACACACACACACACACACACACACACACGGATGTTTTTCTAAAATCCTAGCTTTTATATATTTCCATTCAGGAAATGTCCAAACGTATTTTTATAGTGAAAACCTAAAATGCTGGAAGCTTTGGTTGAATGCCCTTTCGACTTGCTACTTAGGTAGTAGAAACAGCAATAATTACTCTTCAGCAGATTAGAGTACATAGGCAATGTATAGCCCGTATTATAGGATAAACGTTTCACTTCATATTGGTAGTAACTTCAAGCCTTGTTCAAGTCTTGTAGTTTCCTTCTTTGCAAATATATGCGACGTTGTATTCTGCATTTTTTTCTTTCAAAAGATTTGAGTGTCAACATTTTTTTGGTCCAAATTATTAGTTTTCTCAGAAAAGATCTAAGAAATTATATTTTATGATCTTATCCAGTTGTGGTTTCCTTCCCGTATCGGTTGGATGATCACCCACCTCTGCTTTGCGTAAGTGGGCGTGAGGCCGGCAGTCGGGTTGGTCGGCCTTGGCCCTCTCAGGGCCGTCTCTCCAGGGTTTTTATTCTGTTGTTGTACTAGTTTGCTTTCGATAAGATAGTGGTTTAAAAAGCATGCTGATGAATTTTAATTAAAGGTAACATAATTGAGACGAGGGTCCTGTATATGTTATTAAAAACAATATGGTATAAAGGTACTGAAGTTAGGAGATAATATCTACACCGGCGCCTTCCTTAGTATGGCGATGTAAATGTATTACTCCGCCGCGAATATGTTTGGAGGGAATAGTAGCGCTATTTTATCCAGCACGTTGCAAACATTTGCGCTGCCAACGAACTTCTATGCAAAGTTTTGCTTCGGCGTTTTTCATGTTTGAGTTGCTTATGCGGTAGCACTTTACATCAAGATAAATGCAAAGGTGTGTCTTCCGTATAATATATTTCTCTTTTTGTACTTAAAAAGTGACAGAATGCTTACAACAATTATCCAAATATTTGATTTCTTCGTACAACCCTACCTCATTTATAAATTAAAAATTAAGGCTCAGGTCTTTCTGCGGAACAATAGTGCTAAATAACTGCGTGTAGCCACTTGGGCAATGATTTGAAAGTACTACTGGCATGCAACTGGAAAAAAAAATTACGTACCTATTTGGAAACTGACAACGGACTACTTCATTAAACGATTTCCACTTCTGAATTTCCTTTGATAATTCCTACGCTACAACAGTATATCTTCACGCTCAACAATTATTTTTTTCTGTCTGTTCACAAACTCAGAACCAAGAAGGTGTGCAAGCTGGTTTTTCTAAATCTCTTCAAATCGGAATCATTGCTTACTACTTCAAGCACTTTTGTAATTGTTGGTGGCCCGTTTCTTTCAAAGAAGCTGTGAACCTTGCGACGAATAGAACTTTTAACAAATTCATCATATTCACCTTCCACAACTGGCTTCTTTCTTTTTCGATGTTTTCCTGGGGTGGGAAACTCACAACTTCACTTCGAGCGGTATTAATACTTGGCGCTGAAATAGGGTATATTCTGTTGATAAATTAATGCCCTCCACTGCTAACGTCAAGTGTTTTTCACAAAACTTGCAAAATACCTGTACACGTGTTTTTGTTTACATCGCCTTATAAACTAGGGAAGGCTGCGGTATAGATCCGCTGAACCGTTCACTGTAACGTCTTGATCAGTAACTGAGATACTGTATCATGCATTTTTTCAGCTTTAACATTGGTGGGATACAGCTTTTAATCTTCCCTTAATTCAAATTATTTCTAAGTATATATGGAAACTGAAAATGCAATATTTTATGTGAGCACTTGTTGAATACTTATGGGTAATGAAATTGGTGTTAGCGTTATACACAATTTAAATATGTTCTGGCAGTTTAAACAATTCCTGATGGCATTGGCATTCCGAAGTATCTGGTCGAGGTTGTTTAAAATACAGTGTGTCCCACATAACTATGTGACCTCAAATATCTTCGAAATGAAACAAAATTTGAAAATTCCTATTGGCCAGGAATGTACCAATTCAATGGGCGCACACAATGAGAAGGTATGCACAAACCAGAAAGGTAAACAGATAGCACTACCAACACCAAGTTGCGTTTTTCAAAATGTAACATTATATTCATTCTAGCAAAATGACAACTAGAGCTACAATTAGTGATTATATACTTGGTTCCACTTTTCAAAACACATTTATAGTGGCCTACAGCTCACAGAAACTTCATTATGTATTACATCTGGCATGGAAAATACCCCCACAAATCATCAGTAGCGTCTTGTCCGATGAAACCGTGTCACTTCAACAGAGGTTCGAAGTGCCCTTCGTCTAGAAGAATCGCTCCGAAGAAGTCTAATGGCGTCGTGTCTGGGGACCGAGCTGGCAATCGCACAGGACCTCCCCGTCCTATCCACCTATTTGAAACCTTCGCATCCACAACGTCTCTGAAAACTTCTGCATAATGTGCGGGACATCCATAATGCTGGAACCACATTGATGGAGCGTTTTCAATCCCACATCCTCCATGAGGAGGGGTAGAGAGTGTTGCAAAAATGATGCACATCGCTGTCCATAATGATAAAAATAGGGACCTAAAATGCGGTTAATAATGATACCGCAATAAATATTGACACTCCACTGTCGTTGATGAGCAACTTGGCAAATCCATTGGGGATTTTGCACGGACCAGTAGTGCATGTTCCGCAGATTCACATGCCCATGATTTGTAAATGAAGCTTCGTCCGTAAACAACGCATTGCCTGGGAATGTTGGATTACCTTTCAAATATGTTGCATTACGTCAGAAACAGTGGCGCCATTGCCATCCTCTAACATCCACATATTTCAGAACGTATGAAGTTTAGAAAGGTGAAACCAAGCATGTTAGCACTATTTATGGTTCTAGTTTTCATTTTGCTAGAATAAGCATACGTGTTCCATTTAAAAAAGAAGCGCAACTTGGTGTTGGAAGTCGTATTTGTTTACCTTTATGGATTGTGCATACCTTCTCATTGTGTGAGTCCCTGACATATGTATAGTGTGATCCATATAAACCTGAACCATTTCAATAGGCCATAACGTTTGAACCAATAATAGGACACAGGTGTAACTTTGGGAGAATATAATACATAATTGGGATATTACATTACACTATTTACATCTCAGAGAAAATGTTGCAAGTGTCCTTCATCAGCATCTATACATGTTTGCACTCGTCTCACCACATTCTCTGAAGTTTTACGGAGAGTATCCTCGCCAGTGTTACTTATTTCGTTTCGAATAGATTCCTTGAGAACATCAATTGTCCGTGGCCTATTCTTGTACACTCTATTTTTAGATACCCCCACAAGATAAAATCTAGTGAGGTTAGGTCAGGAGATCTGGAGGCCACAGACCTTTTGAGATTATTTGGTTATCAAATAAGCTGGTTATAAGTTGCATGGTATTATTAGATGTATGTCACGTTGCTCCATCTTGCTGGAAATAACCTCTCAATTCGATATCCTCTCCGGAAAGCTTCAGAGAATATGGTGAGACGAGTGCAAACATGTATAGATGCTGGTGGAGGACACTTCCAACATTTTCTCTGAGATGTAAATAGTGTAATGTAATCTCCCAATTGTGTGTTATAATCTACCAAAGTTGCATGTGTGTCTCATTATTTATTCAAAAGTTATGGCCTGTTGAAATGGTTCAGGTTTATATAGATTGCGCTGTACATTCCTGGTCAATTGGAATTTTCATATTTTGTTTGATGTCGGAGATATTTGAGATTGCAGAGTTAAGGTGGGACACCCTGTATTGTGGAATTCTCTACGGAATAGGAACCACAATATAAGAATTGTTTTGCATTGAATAAATTACTGTGTGTAAATAGCACATTTATTCAGCGCACGGGGTTAGTTATGGATAAAACAACTTCGTTTTTTTCTGGTTTATTGCAAGAATGTCTTCAAATGTACCAGCACAACTGAAGCTGCCAGAAAAATAAATACAACAAATATCAATGTCTGAAATATATATTAACTTTGTGGAAAATATCATCAATGTGATGTTCGACTCAAAGACAATAAATTATTACACTGTATATTTTATACAGTTTTAAATAATAAGAGAAGTTTCACAGAAAATAACAACCTTGGATAGCATTTTGAAGCATCACAGAAATATTTTTTGATTCGTACAATAGTGTAATAACAGCAAGCTTAGAATAGAACACATTCATTTGAGATTTCACAACATCAACAGTGTTGCCAACTTGATTATTTTACCAACTGTATCCGTACAAATGAACATAGACTGAGTCAGCCACACTTTGTTGTTACGTTAGTTAATGTAACTTGCCAAGTGAAGTTATTATTGTATCTAATTGTACAATAATTGTACACATTTGCACAGATAGCGTAGAGATAACTTAAGGACATAGAGTACTCTAGATTCATGTCCGTACATTGAGAAACAGCACATGTCTTTGCTGCAATTACTATCTAATTTTACAAATGCAATTTTAAATTAAGAGTACTCATGTGTGAAAAAGGCCAAAAATTGCCGAAATTCATAAATATTGATTTTTAGTACTATTAAACATTACAGTCCTACTTAAATTCTGTGTGGCATTTATAAATAATCGCGACCTTTTGTAGCGAAATAAATGCCTGTATATAAAACATCTTCTTCTTTAATAATAAAATATCTAATTTTATTACTATACTACTTATTGAATCTTGAGAATAACAGAGCTTCTTTAACATCTATTGAATAATTATATGTACTTTAATTATTTTTGGATTAAAACAATCCTTCAGTTATTTATTTTACCATCCCTTCATCTTCTTATTTAAGTTTTATACTTCTGATCAGCACATTCTATTTTTTATTATATATATTAAGGGTAATTGCTGATTCATTTGTTTAAAATACACCTAGTATATCATATAAAATATTCTCACTTAGTAAACACTCCTTTTTAAACCTTCAATATAATATAATATTTATTTTAGAGATATGCATCTTTAATAATTAATTCCCTATGTTCAATACGAATACCATTTATGACGGGCAGATGTGTTATTTCGTCTTCGCAAAGCCTGGTTAATTTAGTCCAAAGTGTCGCTTAATTATTGCTTTCATTGCTTTAATGTCTGTGAAAGTGGAGGTTCAAATCCTTTGGTTCATTTGTCCTTAAAGTATAACCGCAAAGGGTACAATCGATGTATTTCGAAAGACATTGGTTGAATTTATAGCCCAGTGTTACACATGTTGCTGCAAAATGGAAACATTTCTAAACACTACAATTTTTTTCTATGAATGTGCAAGCCGTACATTTGGAAATGTTACCTAATGCTATCGGAATAACAGGCCCTGTAATGAGCATTTTAAAAATAGGGAGGTCTGAATGATGCCAATGGACACCGACAAGAGCTAATCTTTGTATGAGTAGTATATCCGAATACGTCAATACATGAGGTTTTATTTCTTTTCCGCGTAAATTGCCTATTTATTTAACTTAAGGTTCTGATAATATTATACATTAATACTATCACACATAGTCACACATGGTGATACTATACTTGGTTGTAAACCGTTAGAAGATAAAAATGGATTCAGGCACATTTTCCGACATCTAAAACGTAAAAGTTCTAGTATATTCAAGAAAGTATAGACTGTTTGCGTATTCCTGCTGTACAGATCACTGTCGAGCTTCTATCACAGATCGTACATCTTTTCTCTGTGCTGTGCTCTAAGTTTCAGACGAAAGAACCTGTAATTATGTTTTCTGTAATTGTTCGAAAGAGTTGTGCAAAGACCCACTGACTGTAGCGGCAAGATATTGGATGTTTGAATGCTCGGATATAGAAACCTGCATAAATTTATATTCAACTAAGGCAGTTGCCAACTTGATTATTTTACTTATTTTATTAATATTATGATATATTAATGAACGAAAGATCTGAGCGAAAGTGTGTTAAGTATTGAACAACAGACCTGCATGAGAAACTCTACCTGATTCTTCGCTCATCATAAATGTTCTGAAGAATCAAGCGAACAAAAAATCGTACAAGCCAGACGTGTAACTTAAGATGAGTTACATATTCTTTCCCAAAAATTTCTCCTATTTTCTTAGTGGAATTATGTCGGACTATCTTGACTTAATGGACTGGCGTCAGCAGGGATTCTAAAGTTCGTGGAAAGATGATAAATTCATAAATAAAGGACGCATTATATGAAAGAATAGAATAAAATTCAATTTTATAAATTAAATATTTTAAATCTTTTCTCCTGAATGTTACTTATATTAGGGTACATCTCGATACCTACTGAATGACCCTCGTATGCCACTTTTAGTTTTTGCATAAACAACGGAACGTGTATTTTGACAAATGAACCGTGAGAATTTCATTTGTCCTTTTAATGGTGGTATTAGGTGGTTTGACTTGAAAAACAACTGATAGTTCCTTACTACTCCTTGAATTTTAGTTGTTTACATACTTTCATTCACATACATGTTTATACTTTCAGGCCGTAAAGAAGCTGAAAAATTATCATAGTTAAAGGAAATCTCTGGCTAGAAGTCAACCACTCAAAGGCCCACCTCGGTAGCGTGGTGTTAAGAGTGTTTCACGTTCAAGAGGTCCCGAATTCGAATCTCGGTCAGGGTGAGTTACCTGGATAAGGTTATTTCCGGGGTTTTCCCTTATCCTGAAAGACGACTGTCGGGTAACTCTAAGCTCTATGGACCCTGGACTCATTTGAGCATAATTTCACCCATTCCATTCATCGTCCAAATATGATGTAACGTTGGAGGACGTAAATTACAGGAAAAAAAAAACACTCGACAATTTTATGCATCAATAGTGGTAGTGTTAAAAGTCTAATATTTATTAAAGAGAATTCATGGTTTAAACGTCAAGATATCCTCAAGTGCGCTCGCAGAAACATTGATTGGTATTTAAATATTTGGGTAAAATGTAATATTCAGTAATCTGGAAAGATTGTCAGATTATGCCAGAGAGGGACAAAGGCGCTAAGTTTATTGAATTTCAGGCTACGAGGGATACAACGCATTGGTAAGCGGAATGGTGCGAGTGAGAGGTTAACTGCAACAGATTCCCTTTAATACTGCTTTGTACCAATTGCAGTGGCCTACAGTTGCGTTTACGGCGAGTTTAAATAACATGGGACTCAGACATATCTTTGATAGTTCTGAAGGTTTCTAGTAACGTTTCATCCGCTGTTGATCTAGCCAGTAAGGTACCATATCCTCCTTTTTCTTCACTAACAATTTGAAATTTGAGGGCCGAGGTATTGCCATATTATATGCACTGTAGCACGTAGTTTACTCTCCTCACTAGTGTTCATTTGTATTCCTCATGTTTTTGTAATCTATTATTTGCTATGGAATGTCATGCGCTTGAAGAAAATATTACTTATAATATAAAAATGATTAAGTGGACCTTAACATTCCAGAAGTTAAGAGTAATGCCGTATAACGTTGATTTTATATAATTGCACCGTTTTCTTATAATACCTAAAACACAATGCAAAGGAGTTGTGTAAGAATATATACAAGGCTACTGGTTAAAGCAATAAAAGGCTCACTATCATTGAAATTGGAGCAGATAACAATGGAGGCAGCAGAGCAAGTGAGGTCAGATAACTTAACGGCTGTGGTATCACATATCGAGAGACTTGTCAAAGACAATGGGAGAAAGAATTTTAGACCAACGTGTGGATAAAAATGACTACCATCAATAGTTCTTCTGCTGATGAAGAAAGCGACTCGACTCTTAGAGTAGACCCGTGAACATGAGCAAGTTAATTGTCATACTAATAAAATGTGTTATTTTATATACAAAAGAAACACTGGCAGCCACTGCTAGCTTTTAATTCACTGTAGGTGTAAAGTACGTTTAGCTAAGTTGATCCTTATTACAGATTATAAAATTATGAAATTATTTCGTACGCTGCACATCTAAATAAATGTTGCATAAATTAGGAATGGCAGAGCTGTCTAATGTATCACATGTTGCTTCGTATTTTATATGTAAAATGTCAGGAATTAAGTAAAATATAGTAGCATTAAGTTTCTTTATGAGCTGAACAAGCTGCAATTTAGGTTATGATTCTAGATCTAACCGTATCGGACTTATTAAAATCGAATCTCCGCAAGATGTTTGCTATTCGGCGTGCTGTTGAACAGCTGACTGATGCTTTGCCACAACGTGGCAATGCAGCTCTCCCACATCTCCGTTTCGTGTGAACTATGCGAGTCTCAGTGTAATAACACTTTATTCATCCTTAGTAGAATATTAAAGGTCTGTTGCCCCTTCACTAAATTCACTTTCTCCTTTATATGATGCCTTACGTTGATTCAAATTTCGCTTACATTGTTTCATTTGGATCGAAAATATGTCAGAATTACGTATAAATCATGAAACTTGAAATATAATGAAAAATACTGGTATCATTGAGGTTCTTAAGTGCAATATTTCTAAAACTTCAAAATCTGTGCTCCACTTCAGCCCTAAACCTAATAAACATGGTCTCTGAACCTTTATTTCTACCTTAACGGCGTTTCCTTATACAAAAGGAGCTGAAAATGCAAAAGTAAAATAGTGTATCTTTTTATCTTCTGCACCCTGTAATTATTAAGGTAACGTTAACTGCCAAAACGGAAATATCTTTACATTAAGTGAAAATAATAAGTACCAAAATGTCGAAATATATTTGCAAATATAAATGTTGTTGCAGGGTTGTTAGAATAGGTTACGTCATGTAATGGTTTTGTTCTCCGGTGATGGTTTAACTGTAATTAACAATTAACACCACAAGAACACGCCAAGCAATAGTGAATACGAACGTTTAGTCTAGAGTGAGGAGCACCATAAAGGCGGGTGAGTGCAGGTTGCGCAGTAGCACGCTTTGAGTCTCATGATCTCCAGCACAGAACGAGCGAGAATGAAGGAAAGCGAGTGTATCTTTTTCTTTCTCTTTTTTCTCTATTTTTCTTTCCCCAACCCACCGTTGTGTGTATCTCTTACTATATTAATTTGATTAAAACATAGGTGCGGCTGATTCACCTGTACATGTCCTTCAGTTTACTGCAAAAATTATATCTTTTAGACTTCAGGTAAGTTTCGGTTTCAAAACCTTTAAATAGCTTTAAAGGGAACTGTTTCTTTTTGACTGATGTAGCAGTTGGCAACACTGGTCACAAATCACACATTTAAATACAAATCTTCTGCACCACATTCACAAAACACAACAATACTGACTAGATCGCGACATTCTCTGTAGTCATGGTGGGAGTAATAAAGGAATGGAGGCGAAGCGTGGACTTGAAATGTCTCTGGTTCAGTTCTGGGCGGTGTCATGTGCCTTTCTCTTCAGCAGAACTATTGGTACCCTCATGTATGAGGGACTGATGGTACCAATCACCGGAGGGATTTTGTTTACGTTCTGCTCAGCGTTTTCTGCAGCTTCTACCTGCAACATGTGAATGAAAAAAAGACTCTTAATTACTGAAAAATGTAACTTTAGTGGATATATAGATATATAGTAACAATGACCCTTTATTAATACACTATAGGTATCTCAGTGCGAAAGGAGACTTAGTCTGTACATCAGTGATAACCAACTGGCAATAATCGTTGGCGCCATCTGGCAGAGAGCTAAGATCACAGTTTCCTAAAGTGACTTTCCATTTTTAAACTTGCAATCCAACTTGCCACAAGGTTTAAAGAACAGGATATACAGTTCAGCAAACAAGTGATTGGCGCACATATGGTAGCTCCTGCAGCCTTTCGGCAGGTGAGAAGGGATTATGAGAGAGTTTTGCCTTTAATTGCAAGGACAACAACGACGTTAACATCCAAAATCATATATAAGGAATTAGTAAAGGATTTCTTGGCAGTACCGGCGATTGTTCTCAAATATCCAAATACTTCCCATCTGAAAAAATATATGGAAACTCTTCGGCTATCGTTTTGTACCATTGGACTGGAAAGTAACTTTGTATCAGTTTGTAAACGAAATCATCCCCACGGAAGCTAAGAAACATAAACACAATATAGTGCCGGCGCCATGGTGTAAACATTGTGGACACGTAGCAACTCCATAGAATAACCAGCTGCGTAATGGTACGTGACGTCTGGAAATGGACCAAGAAGCAGACGGGACACATGATTGGGATAACGTCTGAGAATTCTGTAACCTCAGTTTTGTTAGCTTGGAACTTCCAGAAGGGCGGAACGGAGCACCCACAGATATGGTTGACTTTTGGTTTCTGCCATTATTGCATTAGTTTCGAGCAACCGACCTTATTAGAGTTTAAATCATGGTTAAAGGCCGAAAGATAAAGGATGAGACGATACCCTAACATATGGAACCTCCTGAATAAGCATTTGGACTTTAATTTATGAGACTTACAAAGAAAACAAAATTAGAGCCCACCCTTCTTCCTTATCTCACTTAGCACATAAGTAGACTTATTTCCTTTCTCCTTGTCCTTTAAAAAATAGATGCACTCTGTTAAAAACAAGAGAGAACACGAAACAATATATATAGGTTATAAGTTGCATAGAGAAGAGACTTGCTGACGGCAGTTTAAGTGGATAAATTTAAAGAAAGACAGGGAGAACCAAAGGAAGAAAGTGCAAGGAATAGTGAGGGAAGTGGGGATAAAAGTGATGATGTAGAAAATGGAACGGAAAAACACTCACCATATTCAATAGAACAACTCAAAGATATTTAGTATTTGCTAGTTGCTTGATAGATGTATTGAAGTATTTAAAAAAAAAGTTAATCCAGGAAAATATAAAATCAGAATTCTGGTCCAAATCATGTGTACATTTCTTACTTTCAAATTTGCAATTCCTAAAAAAAAAAAAAAAAAAAAAAAAAAAAAAAAAAAAAAAAAAAAAAAAAAAAAAAAGACAATGCATACTCAAGAGAAAATAATATGTTGTAGTTATACTTCATCAGCGATTTAACCAGATAATTTATTCGTACAGAGTTTTAAAATGCAGTACTTTTGCAATTATTTGAACTGCTCATTTCTATAAAATGGCAGAATTAAGAAAGTATGAGTGCAGATCAATTGCAGACCATACTTGAATCAATAAAATAATCTTTTAAGTGAATGCAGTGATTAAATTATTAATTATAATCCGTAGATTTCAATTATAACTGAATTTTCAAATTCTACAGTGTCATAATTGTTTTAAACCTTAAAATAGTGACTACCCTTTTCTCAGATTTATAGTTAAGTTAACTAAAGGACTAGGCAAGTCTCCAGGACTAAATTCAATATTGAAAATCGGCTAGGCTATAATTCTGAGTAGGATACTAGGACTCAAAGGTAAATATTTTGTTGAATACAAGGGATGACCAGGTTATATAAGATTTTAGCCTATATTTATTAGAAATTTACGTTTGTTGACTTAAGGGGACTGATCAGTGAAAAGAGGCCAAAGTATAAGAAATTATAATTTAGGATTCTTAAACTTTTATTTAATCTAATTCTCTAGGAGAGAAATAAGGATTACTAACAATTTATATAACCCTGAGCAAAGGGACTGGTTTCACATTGGAGTTTCTTTTATGATACATTTCTTCCAAAGTCCTTGTATATGCTTTTGAAAATTTGATGCCTATATGTTAATCGGTTTCTAATTTTTGCATTTTATGTAAAGAATGAAAAAGATGCAACCAAAGTATCAGGCCGGTTAGGTAAAAAAGATTTCCAGCTTGTTTTTCTTGGTTTTAATGGTTTAACCTTTTTAAAAATGTAAGATGCTACACACGATTTTTAATGTTAAAACTTTGGAAAGTTTCCTAAACGCATAGTAAGTTAAAGTTGTTACGTAACTACTAGTTGCGATAAAGAACAATCAAAAACCAATAGTTCATCCAAGGTCCCATAGTTTTTACTTTTATTATTTTTTTACGATCAACTAAATTCATAACCTAACAAAAATTAGTTTTAAAAATCCCTTAATAGAGCTGACTTGTTTTATAACATAATAAAGGCATTAATCACGAAACGTTGTTAAAACTTTATGAAAAAAGTACGCTGTAAAGACAATTTTTGAATAAAATTGCTTAAATTTGTGCTTCAAAAATGCACAATCCAGGAATGAGAGATTGCGCATATAACAAGATTTACACTAACATAACATCAAATAAAACGTTAAAAAACTGGCTGGAGTATTCTGGATTTTATAAAATTCAAGAAATCGATTCCCTAGACACCAACTTTCATATAAAACTTCCCATCAGTATAACTTCATGGTTATTTTTTCTAGTTAGTAATGCAATTTCTGAAGCATGCAGTATTACAATTTGTTAATAAGTTTCATTATTAAATTAATAGTTTATTTGCTTCCCGACAGCAAAGTACAAATTAAAATGTATAAAATAGAAACCCATTTTTATGTATTCCATCAATTTATATATAATTATAAATATTGAAATGGGTTTACCAACTTTAATTATTTATGAACTTAAAAGTTGCTGAAAACAATGTAATATTTAAGTAGTATAAACATTAGTATAACATTAAACATTATATTAAGAAATGCATGCATCCCATATATTGTACCATTAAGTACATTGTCACCGATCGCATTATTTCGTTGGTGTTGCGACAAGTCAGTGCTGGTCACGCGTGGGCAGGAAAGAAAGAGATAGATAGTGCCGCAAGGCGCAGCCGGCCCGTGGGCGAGCGCGGAACGCTTGCCGAGAGAGAAAGAAACAGAGAAAGAGACAGAGATAGTTCCATTTTTCTCTGGCTGTGCCGCGAAATGCCTTGAAACGTCGGCGGCTTTCGAGAACAATGGAGGTATAAAAGCCTGCAATGTGAGAGTTGCGAGTTAGATGCAGTTGTGCAGTGGAGTAACGAAGTTGCGTGAGGGTTATTAAACTGCCGCAGTGATTTCTTTTGTTTATTCACGTGCAGCTGAGAACGAGACGACCTTAAAGACTAGTTCGTGTATGTTACGTCATTTCGTTGCTGTAAGAGGTATACAAAGCGTCTTTTTACTGAAATAAGGGGCATTTTAAATGTCTGCAAACAAGACTTTTAATTCTACTAATGCACAAAGTCACAATATATTCTAAAATTATTCTAAAGTAGTTATTCTAAATTAACCCTATGGAAGACTGTTCATTGGTATACGAGGACTGTTCAATAAAGAATGATCACATTTTTTTTGACAACGTACCTTTACTCATCCTCATAATTTTTATGGTCCTTCTCAAAATAGTCTCCCCTAAATGCGATGAACTTGTCCTAGCGTTTCTGCCAGTCTTCAAAGACATACTGGAAACAATTTTTGAGAGATCCTTCAAAAACGCCTCCGGAGCCTTCACCACTGCTTCTGATGATGGATAATGCCTCCCAAGAAGGCGTTTCTTCAAATTAGGGAATAGAAAAATGTCACATGGGGCTAAATCCGGACTATAGGGAGGGTGAGGGGTGCAGTTCACGTTGGTTTTTGCAAGATATTCAGCAACAACATTGGCAATATGGGGCCGCGCATTATCGTGGTGCAGCATCCAGCCTACTTTACGGAAATGTGGTCGTTTGCGCCTGATATGGACTTGCAATGTTTTCAGGACATCCATGTAGTATTGTCCAGTTACTGATGTGTGAGCAGGTACAACATGCTGATAAACCATTCCATGAATATCAAAGAATGAGATGACCATAACTTTCCCAGCAGAAGCAACCACATTTGCTTTTTTTGGGGGTTGGTGATGAAGGAGATTTCCACACTGAGCTTTGCTGTTTGCTCTCAGGATCAAAATGATGTAGCCAAGTTTCATCAGCAAAGATTACGTTTGAAAAAATTTCCAGATCTTCCTCTAGAATTAACTTTAACTGCATGCAGACGTGCATGCGAATGTCCTTTTGTTCGGGAATCAACAGTCTTGGAATCCATCGCGCACAAACACGTCTCATGTGTAATGTTTCTATTACCAACGTGTGGGTGGAACCCAATGAAATGTTCAGTATTTCAGAAAGCGATCTTAAGGTAATTCGTCGATCCTCCTGCACAATGGCAGCAGCAGTGTTGATGTTTTCTTCCGTAAGAGCAGTAACTGGAGCATCGGGTCCACCTTCCTTTGAAATTGTCTCCCCTCTTTAAACATTTTAAACCACCTTCGAGCTGTGCTTAGGGAAGAACAGACTCTCCATAGGCCTCCTGTAATATCGTATAGGCCTCAACTGACGATTTGTTGAGACGAAAGCAGAATTTCAAAGCCACATATTGTTCCTCGCGTGTTACCTCCATTACAGCGGTAGGCGATACTGAACATGTCAGGCGGGAACCAGGAGTACCAACAATGAAATTACTATGGCGTGTTTGTTTCACATTAAACTAACATAATGTAATAAGATTGAAATTTAGTGCGAAAAATTATAACCGTAAAAAGTTATGATCCTTCTTTATTGAACAGCCCTCGTATTTTATAGAGTTTGTTTGTTAATGATGTTAATTTTTTTTGGAATTTTTTGTTTTATATTATTTGTATAACTATAAGAAAAACAAAAAGTGCAAGAATTATTAAGGGAACATAATAGGACGATCGTAAAATGTTACGTTACAATGGACTTCCAAAACAAACAGAAAAATCGTATAGATGGCTATCATGAGAGTGAGATTAATGTGCTAATACGGTTTTAAAAGTTTATTATATGAATATAGAGAATTTTATATTAAATAATTATCGGAAGTGTTTAAATATATTATTATTTTAATTAACATAACATCGACTATCGATCCCAGACACGACATGGAAAGTGCTCACTGACTTTAGACAAAGGAAATAATAATAAAAGCCACAAAAATAAAAACGCACATCAATGTACGTACTTAATGGTAGAATTCATAAAGGGTAGAGGAAAGATAGACATGCTTCTTTACCCACAGCCTGCATTTGTACTGCATTAGTTTTGAATGTACATTCGCTCACGAAGATAATAGATCATCCTTTTGTGTCAACATGGGTGGTTTGTTTTCATTTACTTAAAAAACAAGCAATACAGTCATAAAATAGCACTGAGAATATTATAACAAAAAAGCGTTTGTGGTAGCAAGTAACATAAGATCCTTATATGTACGTAACTTAATATCTTATTAGCACATGCATTATAACATTAAAAGTGAGTTCAGGCATATTGCTACTTGCTTTTACTTAGTTATTCTTACATGCATATATTTAAGCCAGACTCGTTCTATTAGTCATTTCTATCTCGCAGAATTTTTTGCTCAAATTTAGGGACCCTGCAGGATACACTCATGAATAACGACAGCCCCAAAGTACCCACCGTTGGCTGAACCGTTGTTAGTTATCTATGTCGTAAACTAATTAGGGAAGGCAGCTATAAATAAACCTGGGCTTATTTAACAACAGATCATTTTAGTCTTCTGAACATAACGTTATAAATCCATCTACTTGTTTCCCATCAGGCCGTCTAACAGCGCTTGTGGCTCACTGTCTAAATACCTGCACTATTAATCATCGACACAAAGAAGCAAGAATCGGTTTTGTTTATAACCTAAGAGATCGTCGTTTGTTTAGTATATATTCTTTCCAATCTGAGATGTTGGATGCTAAGGTTCGCATTTACAGCTCCTATTGTGAGTTAGGCATTAAAGTGAGGTTCGATTACAAGTTCAACTGTGTGAGAAGATATTTTCGGAAAGAATGAAGGCTTTTTGAAAATATGCCAAGTACTGTCTACACACCACACGAAGGCAAGAGACGAATGAAGGAGAGAGGAGTTTGAACTGTTTATCTGCTCTGTTAGTGGATCTGTGTACTAGGAAATGAGTATGTGAGAATGCATATGAGTCACCCATACTGCCAGATCTGATGTTTGTTGCTGTAACTGCAGTGATAGGTATTAGCATGATGCATGAGTGAGTTACGTGACAACACTTACGTATTTTAAACGAATCTAGCATTCTTGTCATACTGGGAAGGCGAGCATAAACACCGTGGGCACAGCAAAAGTGATTACATTACAAATTCCCTAGCTTGCCTTCTTGTGTTGGGCAGACAGCAGGTACTTTATACAATTGGTATTCACTTATTAACGTTGTCATACAAAGAACCTGAAATTCGTTATGATTGGAAAACACTCTTTAAAACTTTTACTATTTCTTTACCTGTAAAAATCATATGTACTGAAACTTTATTTAAATTAACACAAGTGGTAGAATATCAAGATTTAGCAGAAACAGTTTGTAGAAGATTGCAGAGAATCGCGTGAATTCATGTCGAACACCTTTTATTCATTTCTTATACGATAATCTTAAGATTCTTTTGCAATTAATGAATGTAAAACCATTTTAGTTTTGAAACTCCGAAGTTTAAAACATTTTCCTTTTGTTTATGAAACTGCTACCAATAAACCTAGAGCTCGAAGATTAGATCTATCCATTGAGTGTGTTGGTACCGTAGTAACGTGCCAGGTTCGCATTCTGGAGGCTACGGGTTGGACTATGGGCTTTCTTGTGGACTTCTCTGGTTGGTAAGGGTAGATGGTTTCTCTTCTACCATGAATATTCTTTCTCTCACTTGCTATCATTTCGCTTTTCCTTTCAAGTTTCGGCTGAATTTAGCGCAGTATTCGTTTGCCAAAACAGATGGCACAGTTTCTTGCTCATTGGGAAGTTCTCTGAACCATCTCAAGTAGTCTTCCGTAAAAGGGAAGTCTTCTTTGAGCAGCCCAACAGTGTTACGTTCATCAAGTCGGCCGGCTTGCCCGCGGGTCCTTCACCTTATATAATCCTCCTGGGAGTATGCAACACAAAGGATCCACAATGTCTGAGGATGCAAGGTGACGTTACTAGAGGAACCTCGGGCCGAACTGCCGAGCCCCTCCTGTAGGGGAGTTGTTCGGATTGGGTTGGACTCGAGGGGGCAGTGTGTTCCCAACACCCATGGGGAATTGGGTATCTCCGGTCAGGCTACGGCCGCCCGGAGGGGGTAAAGGGTTGCCTCATAAGTCCCGGGTAGCAAAGCCTCTATGCATAAATCGCTACTTGGAGTAAATGTGAAGGAATATTGTGTAAACATGCATTTTTCACTGTATGGAAATATTAAACACACTTTGTTTCTGCGAGTACTTACGCGTAGCTCATGTTGTGTTTATTTTAGATCTTTTCGTGCTCATCAAATAAATATCATGACCACAACGAACAACTTCGGCCTACCCGTCTTATGGTTCCCAATTAACAAAGACTTATTCAACAAAAATTAAGAAGAAAGATAAGTAAATCTGATGATAATTTTGATGACAAATCCATTTGAAACATACATAATATGTCAGTGCACCTCGTAGACTTTTAGATAGAAGCCATTAACTTTTTACTCTACTTGGGGATTTATATAGCACATTTGTTATCAGTACCTGTCATTACAGTATAGCGGTTCCTCATATAGTGTTGGTTAAATCATGTATAAGCAACTCAAACATTATATTAGCGATTTTTTTTGCCACTTCTCGTTTAACCGGAAGTGATTCAGCTGTCTTATTTAAAATGGTGTTTTTTTTTATCAAACTCTTCACTTTAGAAATTATTTAAGGCAACTATGATATTAAATAGCCATTAGAGCTCTATTAATTAAAAATGAACTGGACGAAATTCCTAGAAATGTGCATTCTGACCACTTTAGATTCATCGACTTTTTTCATTTTATTTTTATTTTTACACTATTTCTTCTAGTACTATCGTTTATTTTATATTTTTTCTGCAAACATTCTACTATTTTTTATATCAACTTCATGTTAAATACACTGAACTTGTAAACATTTTCATTAAGTACAAAGGGAATGCGGAAGCTGACAGCAGTCAAAATGTATATAGTGGCGCCATAAACTTATCATGATATCGCTGGAAACAACTGAGCGCTGATAACATTTTATTGAAAAGCTAAACCTCTTAACAAGATAACGGTAGACATTTTGAGATACTTGATCTACAAAATGTATTTTAGAAGAAAAAAAAAAGGTCCGCGCGCGTAAGTTCATGTGGCTGTAAACTGCATAACTTAAGTACGAAAAGCGGCATTTAAAGTTTTATATTCCAATAATTCCTCATGAAAAACTCTAAGAAAATTCTCTCCAAACTGTCCTTTGTTTAATTCCATTTATTTTATCACCGTAAATTTCTTTAATCATATTTACCGATTCTTCCGTTATTTTTTTCATGTAGCTTTTTACATGTTTTAAATTGTGCGCCGTGATACTACGTTCACATAACTCCCTAAACAATAACACTTATTTTCATATACATTCTACAAATACTCTCGCAAATCTGGCTGTCTTTATCTACTCTTTGACTGGTTTAGTGGAGGCTCTTCATTTGTCCATAAGCGCCAGTGTAATAACGATAACACTGCGATGGAATGCGCGAAGTGCTAGCATGCCCATAATCGTATATTATTTTAGCACTTTGGCGTGTGTTGTGAAGATAAACGGTAACGGAAATAAGTGGAGTTTGATGTACCGCTAAGTTATGTGAGACAATAATCTTTATAGCCTATTCCTTCTAGGAAAACACTTGAGTAGATTGCAAGCGTGTACATAGAGGTAAAGTGAGTCAGCTGGTGATGTTTCGTATTACTATGGTATTTGTGCGCAGTTACAACCTCGATGCTTCTCACGTGTGTAAAATATTTTGTCTTGATTGTAACTTCCTATGATTGAGACTTAACCCCATTTCATATTTCATTTAAATGAATAACTCACTAAAATGTTTAAAGTAGACATTCGATAAATTTAAATACTTGTGTCGGGAAAATGATTTCTCACTTTACGTTCAAATGTCACCTTGCGGTTTCCCAATCCACAAAGAAAATGCTGCCAATATAGGAATAAGAAACACTGCCAGAGTCTGACAGACGTCGTACCAAAACACGGAAAGCTTAATTAATAAGCAGTGGTTGCTTATATAATATAAAAGACATAACATGTAACAATGGTACTGCACTATCATTTAAAATTCAAATAAGCTTTCCTTTGATGTGTGACTTCAGTTTACTTACACTTAGCTGCTATCTAACCAGTTTCTTGTTATCGCGAAGCAAGTGGTGCGCCATTTCATATACCGATTTTCTTTTTTTCTGATGGTGATTTGTTTGCACTTCCGTGATAATGCTAACAGTTGAAGGAATATTCATTTCCCACATGCGAAACTAAAATACACTTGTCACCTCAAAACAACTGAAGGGATATCTGTCACTTTTGAGCAAAGTTTGCTTCATATTATATAGTCTTCGTTATTTCAATGTAATTCAAGGTCATTAAGGATCCACGTTTATCGATTAACCAGCGATATTCTTATTTATAATCAATTTGCTGTGGTATCACATTTATAATTGTGCGAAAATAGTGTGAATGCTTATCTTATAAGTGCACAACGAAATTCTTGCTTCTAATAGGGTCTATTTCTAACCAATAGACATCGAAATTATATGCCAGTGCATGTTCAGTTTACTTTTACTGGTGATATGGAATTACGTTTTGCAATATGTTTCAAGATTTTCTACACTTTTATGTGCATAAACTTTGGAGTGGATACAATTATTACATATATATATATATATATATATTTAAAAGTTTAACTCTAAAACTAGTATTTAAATATGTTATTGACAAAATAATAAATTCCTTTCTACAGAGACATTTCACTGTATTCAGAGGAAAATTTAGAATGCTATTTTAAAGTAGATATGCAGAAAATTGATATGCGGTATTTTAGAGAGAATTCCTGACACTTAAGTTTTGTGTTCTGTTGATAAGTATGTTCAAGGTGAAAACGTAGCACTTCTTGAAGAAATTTCCCCGTTTAGTAAGTGCTTTCAACTGTTTCCAATGATTTATGCAGATATGCAAATATTCTCCTCAGAATACCAATCTGTATTAAGCGACAAATGCCATAAACTTACGCCTGAACATTTGGGAAGCCTTTGCATACTTTAAAGTAAAATTACAACGACCGGAAGGATGTCTAAAGAGCCATAAATAACCATAAAGTTCGCAAAGTGTAAAGTTCGTCATTGTAATCAGATAGAAGTGGCTTACTTATTTTTGCTACTGAAGTCCTCATTTTCATTGTAATTTTTCTTAGCGCCCTCAATAAAGCCATTTTATCAACGGTTTCAAAACGTCACGTGACGTGCACATTGCAGAGAAAGAGGCAGAATGAGAAATTTATGGAAAATGATAGATGGTAGAGTGAGGAAAAAAGATTGGGAAGGAGAGAAGGAAGAAAGATGTAACAAATTGTGAGAAAACCAGAACGGTTCAAAGAATGTTTTCTCCTTATGTTAGCGCAATAACACGAGCACTTCTGTGTGTTCTTCTTTTTTGAGACAACGGTGTATGCACGCACGTGTTTGTGTATGTGTGTGTATAAGAGACATGAAAATTGTAGTGTTTAACACACGCTTTTCCTTCATACGGCATCGCAGACGGTGACACTGATGATACATGAGATGAATATGGAGCACCGATGGAGTGAGGTGGCGGGGGAAACCGGAAATCCCGGAGAAAACCCGCCCAGCGCAGTGTTGTCCATCACAAATCCCGCTGTGCGGTCGCCTGGGATCAAACCCGGACCGCCTTGGAGGTAAAAGACAGCGAGAGAGAGGGAGAGAGAGAGACAATAGTTCAAAATATGAAAATGCATGTAAAGCTCCAAATTGGGTATTAAATTTTGTTCTCATTTGAGGCAAAACGATTTTAGAGAATTTTTCTGAACTTTATTAATACTAGGGAGAGTTGTGTGACCGTTACACTTCAGAGTTTTTTCTCTATTGTATTTAAATTGTGCGATTTATTTGTAGGCATTCCTGTAGAGGGCTGACACCGGGTTATCAGTTTGAAATGTTAACTGAATTAACACAACAGCGATAAATTAAATATCACTTAATGCTTATGACAATTTACACGAGTGTCATATTACGATTAGCACGAATTACATAAATTTTATCATCATAGCATTATAAATTATAGGGAATAAATCATGAGATAATTTGGCATCTCTTCGTGATATAAGCGAGAACATATTCATATTGTCACCCAATTATCGGAAGGCACGACCAAACTGACGGCTGCTTGAGTGACGGGAAGCATTCGGCCACGCCTACCCATTTATCTTGTAGCCCTAACGAGGGGATGGTTGGAAAAACATTACTAACCATCTCTTTCCCCTCTCCCTGCCGTCTGGAACAGTCGGGATGATTCACTGTACCGCGAGACTTCCAGAAACAGCGATCTCCCTATATAAGGCCTGCAGTGGGCGAGTCAAGTTCAGTTCTCGGCGAGCAGCCGTGAGGAGCGCCGAGTGAGTGAACGGACCGGAAGACTGTGTACGTGTATCAGAGGAGTTGGACGTAATTGTGAGTGTAGAGTGGACCTTTGAAAGACGAACTGGCGAATTGTAATTGCGTGCGCTACGTAATTCTGTGTAATCGGCAAGTGTTTCAACTGTAATTCGGTGGAAATGAAGAACATTTTGAGTTTGTGCAATTGGACATTTAATTTTACGAACCCACAAAGTCAAATGTTAACTGCGCTTCCTACATTTCATTATTATCTGACTGCAATCCATAAGGAAGAAAGGTACTTGCATGCAGTTCCTTCCTTGGAGAGAAGTGAGCAGGTGTTAGAAATTGTCTTTTAGCTTATTTGCAGCACAGCATGATGAGTAACTACAAATTGAGATCTTAAATCATTTTATACTAAATAATGTGTAACTTTTTATATTATTTGCTCAGAGAAAAGAATATACCAATATAGTTGCAACTTCTCTTTATAAATCACAGCAATTTTGAATACTGGTATTGCGATATTGCTACAGGAAAGTCACTGCAATATTGGCACATATACCATATAGGACCAGTTTTGCAGGATATTCAACACAGTAACAAACTTTTTGTAATAGTAGGATTGAATGAATAAATTTCATACTCTGTAATACTTTTTTCCTCTCTTATGTCACCGGATTCCACTGGCTCGGAAACTTGGGGAGAGGGAAACCGAAGCACTGTCTGATAGAGGAACCAGGATTGAGGTGCCAGCCCAACGCCTGAGATGAAAGCGAGAGAAATGGATGATAGTATGAGGGTGAAAAGAATGATAGGAAAGGTGGATAAAGGAGCAATTGATGGAATGATAGAGGGGGAAACCGGAGGACCAGGACTCTATATTATTTTAACGTATCAAATAAATCAAATGTTAACTGTAAGACTTCTAACAATACTAGAAGTAACTCTGCAACTGTACCCAAATCCGCTCTCTATGTCAGCCATTATCAGAACGCAGAATTTAACTTCTCAGTATGAGGAAAACTATTCCTGAGGTCTATATTATAAATGTCACTCGTTTCCTTTTTTGTTACATACTAGGTTTATTAATAACCTCATTCTGACCATCGCTGTAACATTTTAATGAGTGGTACAGCAAATCGATATACATGCATACCTGACATTTACTGTGAAATACGAACATAACCTAAATGGATCAAGGAACATATACCAAGGAATTTATCAAGACACAAAAACACCTGGCAAGAGAACGTAACAGGTTCTACAAGTGCAATTATATGATGGCAGATCATTATTTGTTGCTGTTATGTGGAATAACAAAGACAAATCGGTTTTCTACTGTCCACTGAAGCTAATTTGAGTCAGCTATTTGAGATTTCTTGTTGTGCATATCATTATATGGGATCCATGAGTTTCGTAACCAAATTGTTATCTTGCCTGCAGCCATAATATGTAAAGGTACTTTGGCGAAGTCGTTAATGCTATTCGTGATCGGGAAGTCTGCAGATCAAATCCCACCAACACCATTCTCGTTGACTGAAGCTTTTTCAGATTCTCTTAAGTTGTCATAACTGGTAAATATAGGAGAGACACCCTAAATTTAATCTACATTTACTTTCCTAATTATCGTTTCATGATCGTCGCTTTCCACTCCATGTAGTGCCATACGCAGTAAGAAGGGCGTTGAACACAATTTGATTTTCTCCACCCATATAATTTATTTTAATGTGACTCCTATAACTATTCTAACAACTTATTTTTTTAGCCTAGTTCTTGTTAACTCAGATATACATTTACGGAAACACATTTCATTTCACATTTATAAAACTTCTTCGTATGAATTGACCTTTACAGGATGTTCCCATTTTAATTGGGATGTAAAAACCTTAACCATATTACAGTTCAATCAAAATATTGAGATCCATTTTTAACAAAGTAAAAGATATCGAAAAGTATTTTATGTTTTTTCTGATACCATTAATTTTTTTTATAAATAATTGGCACTAGCATTATAATGTGCTGCCTTGAATAACTAAAAAGTGCTTGCAAATAAATTAAATGTTTTTTCTTCACGATGCTGTCAATTGCCAGGATCATGTCAACGCCATCGGTTGCCAGAATTTCGTCACGAAGTAGTTCTGTTAAATGACAGTAAATCTACTGACACGAGACTGTCTCTTTTCGTTCCTCCGTCCGTCCGTCACTGCTGGCAGGCTTTATTAGGCAAGAATGATTTTGCTGCGTGCCCACCCTCAATAGGATTTTACCATAGATGGGAACTTTAGGATGGGGTTTCGTAGGGTGATTGGTTTTAGGGTGATAGTGAGGAGTAGGTTAGTTGTTACCCTTCGAAACTATTTCAGTAGAATACAGTATCAGTTACACTTGGTGTATTTGAGAGATAAAGCGTTCTTGTATTAATTTAGAAGCCAATTACCCTCTAAATGGGAATATTGTGGAGCTCTGCTTTTGCTGCTGTTAGAGGGTACTCCAGTGTTATCTCGGGTGCCCAACTGTCATTTTTAAGCTGTGTGTGGGGGGGGGGGAGGGGGAGGTGAACGCGCACGCGCGCGCGTGTGTGTCATTTATATTAGCATGGAAGAATGACCCAATCAACTGTCATTAATTTTGATCCAAAAGAGGAGGTTCTAAGGGGGAAGGATAAGCCAAAAGAATCAAAATAAACATATATGAACTAATATAACTTTAGAAACATTATGTTTTTGACGGTTTCAGTTATTTACAACAATTCGACAGGTTGAAAATGTAAGCTTTTTCAATAATATGGTACAATTATGTGTATGTTGGAAGCTTAATAACAATTTTAATTGAAACAGTAGCTTAGCTTTCAGTAATTTGTTATGCTTATGGTGTAATTTTTTAAACCTGATATTAGGGTAATCTAAAGTAAAAAGTATAAGTAAACTTATCTTATTTCTTTTTGTACAAATCCCATTCTAACAGCATTCACACGTATCAATCCTAATTGAATTTGAAAGGGTCCTATTTGTTACCATAGACTTATTACCCACATTTATAACAAGAATTCGAAGTTTTAGATAATAATGTTCATTGCTGAGCTAAAATAGTATTAAAACAATATCAGATAAGTACAATTCACAATCAGATTTCAAAATAATATAAATTGGCTTAGAAAGGTTAAGTATTAAAATTTCCTCACTACTTTTGCATGTATACGTGTTAAGATGAAAGCGGTATAGTTCTGATCGCATTATGAACACCATTTTACGTTTTAATTGATATTAATATCGTGGAAACATTTATTATCAGTTTTCAAAACGTTGCATTATATGTACTGTCGAGCAACGTAAAGAAGGTCCCTGAAAGGTATGTGCTGCCTTACACAGTGGGACAAGGACAGCGAATGTGTGTGGCAGAGAAAGCCTGCTACACAAGGAGCAGAACCGTTAAAATGCGACCTGTTCACTCTGTACTCTAAAATCGAGAATATTCATTCAGAAAAAGTAGAAGCCGTCAGAATGTTTTTGAATGGTCTGTAACTGTACTGACACATAAACCTGTCCAGAGAGGGTGTGGGAACCTTCGCCAGTTTCCCCTGCGTATCATCTCTCGGAGACTATCTCTCCTGTGGAGGACAGTATATTGCACAGAAAGACAAAGAGGAATGGGAATGTGGAAAGAGAGAGGCAGTGAAAAAATATAGAAAGATAGAAGAGAGAAATGGATGAAAGGATAGACAGAAAGACGAAGTAGCTGAAGGTAGAGCTGGGAGAATATCCATATTTAAGCTAATAAAGCAAGCACAGCTGCAAGTTCAATTAGTTTAATAATAATAATAATAATAATAATAATAATAATAATAATAATAATAATAATAATAATAATAATAATAATAATAATAATAATAATAATAATAATAATAATAATAATAATAATAATAATAATAATAATAATAATAATAATAATAATAATAATAATAATAATAATAATAATAATAATAATAATAATAATAATAATAATAATAATAATAATAATAATAATAATAATAATAATAATAATAATAATAATAATAATAATAATAATAATAATAATAATAATAATAATAATAATAATAATAATAATAATAATAATAATAATAATAATAATAATAATAATAATAATAATAATAATAATAATAATAATAATAATAATAATAATAATAATAATAATAATAATAATAATAATAATAATAATAATAATAATAATAATAATAATAATAATAATAATAATAATAATAATAATAATAATAATAATAATAATAATAATAATAATAATAATAATAATAATAATAATAATAATAATAAACATTATTATTAATAATAATCATTTGATGTTTTGTGCTTAATGTGATAAGTTTAGATTGCAGCGCCTGGTGACATTACTCGGAATTAGTAAGTCTCGGAGAGGCGCCAGGTAATCTTTCTCGGGAGCAAAGATCCGCCACTGTGCTATTGAACTGGAGCATCCAATTACAGTTTTTGCCGCTGTTGTGCTGGGGTGAACGGTTATCCTCTTTGAGGACGCCGAGAACACGGGTTCAGCAACCAGCAAGGTAGGGAGAAGCGGTCTGCAGACATCGAACGGCCTTCAACCCGCTGACCGACCGCACGCATTTGCATCCATCTTTCTTTTGTGTCGCGATAGGTACGGAAATTCTCGAGCTTCTATCTTCTTCCATTCATTCGCTCTGAACGCCTCTTTCATTTCCCAATTTCACTTGACTTTCTTTTTCTATCTTATGTATGTTTGTTTCTCGTTCGTGCATAGTTTTGGTTTTATTTACCTTAGTGGTTTATCACTAATTGGTACTATAATTATTTACTCCGGCAAAACAAGCGTAAATTTCTTGGTAGTTATGTGAATGTTACACGCATCCCGTTTATTACACACACTAAGTACTTAATAGTTATTCATGCCGTAAGTAGATACTCTTTTGACATGACACGAGTAAATATTTGTTGCACGAACGCCGGAAGTGCTACAAACTTTTATTGATGTCATATTAAGATTATACAATATTTTATGCAACCTAGTGTTATAAATTACAGGAAATAGTTTGAATGAGAGTGCCTTCATATGTTATGAACCATTAGCTTTACTTCCTGCATTACATGTGTTATTACCTTGGACAGATAAACGAGACAGCACTTACATGAATTCTCTTCCTGGGAGAAAGTAACAAGGGTTACAGACTGTAAGTATTTCAGAACTTTTTTCTCTAACCCCTTCATGCTGTTAAGCGTGGAGTGTAGAAGTTTTCTACATTTTAGTTGATCAAAGAAAATCACAAAATGGTTTCACCTTCTCTCTATAAGACAAGGCAACCTTGAATACTAAATTGACATCATTGCTATAGGAAGCACGTGATTAATATTATTGGTAAGCATGTAACAATGAGCCAATCATGCACCTATTGAATAGAGTAGCATTAAATAATTTTGCGTGATACTAAAATACGCTTACATGGAGAAATTAGTCATACCTATATGTTATCTACCCAAGGTGGTAATCTATTTCAAAATGCATTCTGAGCACACAGAGCACCATTCTGAGCCCGAATTTAAGTAGTTCTATGGATATAGTAATTTTGATGAACCCAGAAGCTACAAATTATATTTTTATGAGTATCGTATATTTCTTTTTATTTGCGTCCTTCAGCAATAAGTCATATTGGACGATGAATGAAATGGTTGAATGATGCTCAAATGAGTTGAGAATCCGTAGAGCTTAGAGTTACCAGACATTCATCTTTCAGGATAAGAGAACACTCCGGAAAAACCTTATCCAGATAACTCACCTTGACCGAGATTCGAACTTGGGACGTGATTGAGAAGTGAAAGTTGACTGTTGCAGATATTGGATTTCCAAGTCCTCATAAGAGACCTGGACAAACTGAAGATAAATAAGAGTAAATGCGCTAACATGCAGCATAAAGCAATTTTGAGTAACTAAATTTCACACTTACACATCCTATTTACGGTGCGGGGTAACTCAAGTGGTAAAATTTGGGACTTAAAAATTCAATGCCATATCCGGGATTTGAACCACGTATCTTCTGGTCTCCGTCTAGCCGCTGTAAACCATTTAGCTACTATGGCCAACGTGCCAACATGACACTAAACTCTCCAAATGACTCGTGTTTCTCCCGGTAAACCACTTAGGAGTTCTCATAAACACATGGGACAACTACCTTAATGGTGACTTACTATACTGTAAGTACTTTAAGGCCCGGGCTTTATAGTTCGGGCCACTATTAGGTACAATTAATGGAAATTAATTGTTCTAATTTTTCAGTCTGGCTCTACTCTTTCATAGTGCATCCTACACACGGCTAGTGTGAAAGAACAATTAATTTCCGCTTGGGACTTACGTTCCGAGGTTCCAGATGTGATTCTCGGTGACTGACCCAGCTGAAAATAGTTTTCTTTTGCGATTTTCTTTGATCACTAGGCGAATGCTGGGTTGGCTATTTTCCTTTTCGCAACTTACCGTTGCCTCCATTTGGTTTCACCACCAATTAAACCGCTCGCCTCGTTGGAGTAGATGGTAGAGTGTCTGCCTCACGTTCAAGAGATCCCGAGTTCTAACCTCGGTCAGGGTGAGTTACCTGGATAAGGTTTTTTACCGTAGTTTTCCCTTATCCTGAAAGACGAATGTCGGGTAACTGTAAGCTCCATGGACCCCGGAATCATTCGAGGATCATTTAACCCATTTCATTCATCGTCCGATATGACTTAACGTTCGACGTCGTAAATTACAACAACTACCAATTAAACCAGTCTTTCCAAGCTCGGAAGTGTCAGCGGAGGGCGCGTGTGTAGTGGAAGATGGAGAATTCCCTCAGTAACTACTGCTCTTGGGCTAGGCACGGCGCTGTGGTCACCAGATCCGCGGCATGGGGGTCTATGTCAAAACCCGTAAGGCAGATGATTACATGCATACATACACCTCACGCCGAAATGAGTCTCCTCCCTGTCTACCTTCCGGGGTCTGACATGCAATATCCTGACTGTAGGCTCAGTCTGTGATTCCCTTCGGTTGTATCCTGCCTACCTACAGATCACATTTTGTTTTCTAAAATCTCACAAGGGACCTGGAAGACTGAAGATAAAGAGGAAAGAAGAACAAAGGCGTTAACATGCAGCATTCTAATAGCCAAGGTTTAGAAGGTAACATGCTTTAGCACAAGCAAAGTGAACAACATGCACCACGAGAATGGCCACCTTTCCACGTCGACGGCGTCGTCGACAGCGACACCTGTTATTTCCCCGCCGACCCTTTTTCTTGTGATGGCCTCTGACCTTGCCACTGGGGTCGTGTTTCCGGTCCTTCTTCTTTTTCGACATTCTTGACGAGGATCGCCTCTTCGAGGAGGAGGAAGATGAAGACGACGACGACGACGACGACGAGGACGACGCCTCTAAGGAACTCTCGAGTGTGTTGCGGAGGACGGATGTGTGCTTCTCGGCAGCTAGCTGGTTTTGCGGAGATCTGAAACACAAGCCATTTTATAAGAATTTGCTCTCTTGGAAATAAAATACATCACGGTGGTATTTCCACCAATAAAAATACATTGCGTTGCAAGAAGCCTCAATGAACCATTCCAAAGCGTACGAGTGTTTCGACAACTTCAAAGTTCATAAGGAACCAAAGCTTTTCGATGATGATACGTTCCAGCTGCTAATTTATGCTAATTATTTATAATAACTATATGTACTTATTCTATTTACAATGTTGACGACGTTATGCACACGACCCCAGTTTAGAAATTCGCAGCTCTAGAGGAAGGTAAGCATGAAAATATTGGATTTCATTAGTTAAAAAGTGTTTATCCTGCTGTCCCTCCAGTTAATTTGTTGCCCTTGCCTAAGTATTCTTCTGTTCTCTTCATTTTTTCTTTTTTACTCTTCGTTCACCTTCTCTTCGCTTTCCTTCCCTTTCTTCTCTTTCTCTTCTAGACCCTCTTTCCTTTCCCTTCTCTCCCCTTCTCATCTTCTCACCACTTTTCTTCTCTTCTCTTACGAAATCTTCGTTCTCTTCATATCCTACTTATCTCACACCCTTCTTTCACTTTGCTTCTCTGTTTCTCTTCCCTCTTTCATCATTATCTTATAACTTATCCTAAAGTTTTATTTCCTTCCCTTCTTTTCTCAAGTCCATATTCTAATAGTAATTTATTTCCTAAAAATTCGTTAAATCATGTTTATAAGTTGGGAATAAACAACTACCAAAGTTTGTACTTAAAATGTAAAATTATAGCATTAAAAATATTATGAGTTTGTTATGAAATGAAGTAGCTATGTGCGGTACTGAACAAGTGTTAACAGTCACGGTTAGAGGCGTTGCTGGGAGAGGCGAACGCACGTGGTTGTATAGGCGTGATGTGAAGTGGCATACCTGGAGGTCTCTGGTGGGCGAGGGTTGCAGTACTGCTCCAGGGTACTCCAGGTACAGCCCGTCTTGCAGCATTCATCTGCCACACCTCTGGTGGTTCTCGACCGTGCGTACATGGGGACCTCTGTTCCTGAAAACAGTTTCTCATTTTAGTATTTAGTAATACGGTACAGACTCACCTAACAGAATTGGGTTTGAAATAAAATGACATATTATGTAACAACACACATCATTTCCAGAGCTGACTTATATGTTCATCGAAAATGCATGTTTTGAGGCACTATAAATTCAAAACAGGAAACCTTTTTAGGGGGAAAAAAAAAGCTGAATTGTTTTAGCCTTATCCTTAGCTATTTCATAACCATGAAAGCATAATTTAATCAATAAGAAGTAGGTAAATAGGATAATAAGAATAATTTATACAACAATGAGTGGAGAAAATGTGAATGCAACGTAAAGTTTCAGAAAACCCGCGTGCGCGCGCGCGTGTGTGTGTGTGTGTGTGTGAGAGAGAGAGAGAGAGAGAGAGAGAGAGAGAGAGAGAGAGAGAGAGAGAGAGAGAGAGAGAGAGAGAGAGAGAGAGAGAGAGGGAGGGAGAGAGAGAGAAATGTGTAGTGTTTAACGCCCGCTTTTACTACATACGACACCGCAGGAGATGACACTGATGATACATGAGATGAAGTTGGAGCACCGGTGGAATGAGATGGCGGGGGAAACCGGAGATCCCGGAGAAAACCCGCCCCAGCGCCGTGTTGTCCACAACAAATCTCACTTTGGGGTCGCCTGGGATTGAACCCGGGCCGCCTTGGTGAGAGCCAGGCGGTCTAACCACTGAGCCAAGGCGCGGCCGAGAGAGAAAGAGAGAGAGAGAGGGAGAGAATATAAATTAAAAAGAAAAGTGAAATAAGTACTAAACTTGGTATTCCAAAAATGTGAGAAAAAAGCATTTTAATCCCTAACTATCTCTCAATTGAAAATTAATTGTTCATTCACACTGGCCGTATGTAGGCTAAATTGTGGAAACGTAGAGTCAGACTGAAAAATTCAATGCCATAGCCGGATTTGAACCACGGATCTTCTGGTCTCCGTCTAGCTGCTCTAACCATTGAACTACTATGGACAACGTGCCGATAGTCTGACTACGTTTCCACAATTTAGCCTACACACGGCTAGTGTGAAAGAACAATTAATTTCCATTAATTGGTATAATAGTGGTTAACTATAAAGCCCGGGCCTTAAAGTACTTACATGTTTTAAATCGCCACTAAGGTAGTTGTCTCATGTGTTTACGAGAACTCCTATGTGGTTTACCGGGAAAAAACACAAGTCAGTTGGAGAATTTAATGTCATGTTGTCATGTTGGCCATAATAGCTCAATGGTTAGAGCGGCTGGATGGAGACCAGAAGATCCGTGGTTCAAATCCCGGCTATGGCATTGAATTTTTCAGTCTGACTCTACGTTTCTACAATTTAGCCTACACACGGCTAGTGTGAAAGAACAATTAATTTCCATTAATTGACCTAATAGTGGTTAACTATAGAGCCCGGGCCTTAAAGTACTTACATGTTTTAAATCGCCACTAAGGTAGTTGTCTCATGTGTTTACGAGAACTCCTATGTGGTTTACCGGGAAAAAACACAAGTCAGTTGGAGAATTTAATGTCATGTTGTCATGTTGGCCATAATAGCTCAATGGTTAGAGCGGCTGGATGGAGACCAGAAGATCCGTGGTTCAAATCCCGGCTATGGCATTGAATTTTTCAGTCTGACTCTACGTCTCCACATATCTCTTAATTGTAAAAGTTTAAGTTATTTCGGTTTTCTAAAAAATGCCTCTAATGTGTTTATTAAAGAATCATAATTGTATTGTATTTGCCTCACCAATGAAATGGCTTGATTCCGAGGAATCTGGAATGAATTTTGTACAACTGATGTCTTCGTGCATGACAAGAATATCTTTAAAACCCATGATATATTTGAAGTGATCTTTATATGACATCAGGCACTTCCAACACATTTGTTATTTGCTGGGTTGCATTTGTCATTCATTTGTCATTTTGGAAGTGCTAACATCAGCTGCATCTGTAACGTCGTGCATGAAGCATGACATTTCAACAAGGATGTGCTTTGAATATTCGTTTATCTCTTTGTTGTCGTGTATTCCCCTTGTGTTACAACGAAATTTGTGATGCACTTATTTCGGGAACCTTTATGTCCAATAAACTAAAGATTATCACGACCAATTTGTGGAAGCAATATAAGAACAAGAGTTAGTAATTAAAGAAAGCCATGAAAATGTAACGCATGAAATGTTTTGAGATATGAGAGAGTGAAACACTGACTGCCTGCCTCCTATTTATAATTTTTTTTCTATAGATATGTATTTTAAATATTGGGCATAGGGATTGGGGTTTTATTGCGGAGGGAATTCGGTAGGTAGGCCACCATGCTGGGCCCATTGTTCCTATGCCCCCAAGTGGGGGTACTCCCGGGAGGAAGGATGAGGTGTAGGAGACAGAGGGTTGACCGAACCAAGGAGCCACGACAGTACAGAGGGCAGGGTCCCTACAGTTTACTTGGATAGAGACCTCCCGACAGGCCAGGACGGCAAACTCGCTCCCCCGTAGCGGGATGGCAACGAGCCCAGCAGCCGAGCCCTAATGGTCCCAGACAGGCGATCCGATCCTCAAAGGTCCTTGGCTGGCGGTCCCGAAAGGGTCCCAGCAGAGGAGTTGAGGCCGGCAACCGACCTACTGGAGGAGGAAGTAGTTTTCCTCAGAGCAAATCATCCTGCCATGCACCGCCGAGACACCCCCCAACACTTCTATCCTGAAAGAGACCACCAGATGATATGAAATGATAATGGAGATGAAATGGAAGGACAGGGAATTTGGGGAATTTAATTTACCTACCCAGCATTCGCCTAGCGACCCAGGAAAGCCCCCGGAAAACCCAAGGGTCAGGTAGGTTGGCCACGGGAATCGAACCCAGTCCTCCCGAATACGGGCTACAGACGAAACCACCTGAGCCATCTCGCTCGGTAATATTGGGCATAATGTAATATTTCCGCTATTTTAGTTACCCTAGCGTTGTAGAAGTGCCCCTCCCCACAAACTGGACAGAGCATTGCTCATAGGCTCGCTGCACTTTGTGCTTCTACTGTAACCTCTGGCAGGAAGGGATGAGGGGAGAGACTCGAAGAGTGACCAGATCCGGATGACGATGGCACTACATGGAATATCTAACGTTTTCGGTTTGACCACGATTCCACCCACAAGTTCCTAACCCCTGGCGGTTTCCTTCTGTGCGACCCACACAATGTGGGATTCCGATTGAGAAGTTCCTCCCGACGCCAGAAGTAGCCTATACAAAACCACCGTGTACTTCATTAAAATATAATATATGTGTTTAGTAATTTCTTTTAAAGAATTAGTTCTTTTCGAAATATTGAGTGCTCTATAATTACATTTTCCAAACATAAGTAAGTCATCTAACCGAAGAGGGCTGAAGGTTTTCTGATTTTCTTCTTCTTCTTCTTCTTCTTCTTCTTCTTCTTCTTCTTCTTCTTCTTCTTCTTCTTCTTCTTCTTCTTCTTCTTCTTCTTCTTCTTCTTCTTCTTCTTCTTCTTCTTCTTCTTCTTCTTCTTCTTCTTCTTCTTCTTCTTCTTCTTCTTCTTCTTCTTCTTCTTCTTCTTCTTCTTCTTCTTCTTCTTCTTCTTCTTCTTCTTCTTCTTCTTCTTCTTCTTCTTCTTCTTCTTCTTCTTCTTCTTCTTCTTCTTCTTCTTCTTCTTCTTCTTCTTCTTCTTCTTCTTCTTCTTCTTCTTCTTCTTCTTCTTCTTCTTCTTCTTCTTCTTCTTCTTCTTCTTCTTCTTCTTCTTCTTCTTCTTCTTCTTCTTCTTCTTCTTCTTCTTCTTCTTCTTCTTCTTCTTCTTCTTCTTCTTCTTCTTCTTCTTCTTCTTCTTCTTCTTCTTCTTCTTCTTCTTCTTCTTCTTCTTCTTCTTCTTCTTCTTCTTCTGTTTCTTCTTCTGTTTCTTCTTCTTCTTCTTCTTCTTCTTCTTCTTCTTCTTCTTCTTCTTCTTGTCCTTCACAAGAGCCGTTAACTCTCTTTACCATGTCTCGACTTATTCTTACATGCTTCCAATAAATCTTCGAATGATGTTTCTATATACAGCATTAATTATCTCCTTATTGCTTAGTTTGGAAACTTTATCAGGGGAAATGTAACTTGGACAGATCATTTACATTTAAATGAATGTTATAATATATGCTTGCTGACTGGTAATGGCTGAAGAAGCTTAGGTATATGAACGTAGCAAAACAGAGGTTTATTTCCTCTTTAACTAAGGCAACAGTACCGTTTTCAGCAGTATCAGATTCGAGGATCGGCTGATAAATCCTGGGCATCACATAGAGATGGCACTACTAGGCCAGTTTGACGGATAGCATCATGTAGTTTAACTATAGACTAGCTTGTATCCAGTTACAGGCCAATAGCTTGTTTAGTTTTTGAATGAAAGCATTTTAAACAAGATAAATGTAGAGGTTTCACGGAAATTGAGGATTTGGAAAGCCGAGCCGTGATTAAACACTTCCATTTGAAAGGCTTAATGCCTAAAATAATCAAGGAAGAAATGGACAGTGCATTGAAAGACTCTATCCCTTCATGTACAGGTGTATATAAATGAATATCGGGGTTTTAACTCTTTATAATATTTATTACATTAAAGTTACATATATAAATGATATGCCAAATGAAAAAGCAACTCAAACAGATTTGTTTGTTGGCACCATTACGTATGTGCGTGTAATGTTTCTGCCGCAATCAGCTAGATAGCAGTAGTAGCAAAGATGGCGACTAGTAAATATGTAGAAGGCGTTTTGTGTTTTGCAGCTTGCAAAGACGGAATCTGTAGTTACTGTGCAACGTGCGTTCCGCATTAAGTTCGGTTGTGATCCTCTTAGTGATAATAACATTCGTAGATGGTATCGTCAGTTAGAAGATACCGGCTGCCTTTGTAAAGGGAAGAGCACGGGACGACCAAGAGTAAGTGAAGAGACTGTTGAGCGAGTGAGTCGTTCACTCGTAGCCCAAAGAAATCAGTCCGGAAGGCTAGTCGAGAATTACAAGTTCCTGTGTCAACCGTCTGAAAAATTTTAAGAAAACGCTTACGGCTACGTCGTTACCGTTTACAGCTATTACAGGCTCTAAAGCCGAAGACCACAGACTGCGTGTCAAATTCGCAAACGACATGTTTCATGACGATGACGATTTTATGGATCATGTTGCCTTCAGTGATGAATCGACTTTTCACCTTAGTGGACATGTTAACACTTAATGTGCGCATCTGGGGCTCAGAAAATCCTCACGAGATGGTACAAATGCAACGAGATTGCCCTAAAGTGAATGTTTTTGTGTGCCGCATCCCGGCGAAAACTTTATGGGCCTTTCTTTTTTGGTGAACCTACTGTAACTGGCACTTCTTACATCGGTACACTAGAGCAATGGCTCTTCCCTCAGATGAAAGACAATGAGCCAGAGAACTTCATTTTCCAGCAAGATGATGCGCCACCTCAGTGGCATAACGAAGTACGCGATTGGTTGAACGTCACTGTACCCGAGCGCTGGATAGGCCGTAAGGGCACCAATGACAGGGCTTGGTATGCATGGCCTCCACGTTCTGCTGACCTAACGCCATGCGATTTTTACCTTTGGGTAAAAATCCTCCGCTACCAGTGAACCTCCTTGAATTAAGAAACCGGATTGAAGCAGCTGTTGCTACAATTACTGAATACACACTTATCAACGTTTGGGAAGAACTCGGCTATAGACTTGATGTGTGCCGTGTGACAAAGGGTAGTCACATTGAACATTTATAAGGTTCTTCGTAGAACTGTTTGAGTTGCTCTTTCGTTTGACATATCATCTACAACTGCAAGTTGAATGTAATAAATATTATAAGGAGTTAAAACTCCGATATTCATTTATATACACCCTGTACAATGATTAAAAGTGAGTTGAAGAGTTTGAAATGGGACTATGAGCACTAGTGATGAGCTTTGCTCTGGACGCTCTGTGGAGGTCGTAACTTCAGAGATCATTGAAAAAAAATATCGTTTAGTACTGGAAGACCGCAGATTAAAGTTCTTTGAGATAGCAGAGGCTGTAAACATATCAGAAGAACGTGCAGGTGTTGTTTTAAGTAATGTGTTGGGCTTTCACAAGTTCTGTGCAAGATGGGTGCTACGTTTGTTGACATCTGATCAAAAGTTGCAAAGAAAAACTGTTTCTGTTAAGAATTTGGAGCTCTAACGTAAAAATCCTAGTGAATTTTCGAGGATACTTATTACCATGGATGAAACTTGGATACGTCACTACCCTTCCCCCGTGAAAGTAAATCACAGTCAAACCCGTGGATTGCGCCAGGTGAACCAACTCCAAAAAAGGCAAAGCCAATTTTGTCAGCTAACAAGGTTATGACGAGTGTTTTCTGGGATGCACGGGGAATTATTTTTATTGATTACTTGCAAAAGGGTAAAGGTATCACTGGTGACTACTACGCAAGTTAACTGCAACAGTGATGACATGAAAATAAAAGCACCTCATTTGGCAAAGATATAGATCTTGTTTCTTCACGATAATGCTCCGGACCATTTTTCAACAATTGCAATGGGAATACTGTGCAAATTAAAGTTCGTTTGCTTGATCATCCACCCTGTTCGTCAGATCTAGCACCCAGTGACTACCAACTGTTCCCAAACCTGAACAATCTTATTGGAGGACGAAGATTTCACAGCGACGAGGAGGTCATTGTTGCGGTAAATATCTATTTTGAGAATCAGGACAAATCGCACTACAGAGATGGCTTAATTAAATTAGAACACGGACATGAAAAAGGATTTTAGGCCTTTCTGGAGGTTATGTTGAGAAATTAAGAAAAAAGTTTTTAATTATTTTGTTATTGTGCTGCCCGGGAGTTATCAGCAGACCCTCGTGCTTGCAATATATAACAGGGATGATTCCTATGTGGGCCACAAGTATAGAACCTTAGAAATATAATATGTTAGAATTGTTTCGCTTTATTTATTAGAAAATTTCTCCTTCATTTTCCACTAGAATGGATATGTAATTTGTTATGCTGAACTCTTAGGCGTGCACAGAGTCGATTTCGAGCCTTGAGTTATATCGTGAAGTTAGGTGGACCTCGGGTTATTACGAGAATTTGAGTATATACTCAGAATTGGTAATATATTGTTTGGATTTAAAACTGGATTTATTATTTTCGTGTAAGATATTTTTACCTTATTGACAGCCGCATGGACCTTTTGAGATGATAGTGATACGTTTTTCAACAGATGTTAATAATAGAAATAGTCTCTTAAGACTGTCCACCACTAGATACACATCTTGAAAACTGACCTAGATATAAACACAGTTCTTTCGAGGAACAGATTCATTTAGAAGTTATGTTCAGAGATTTGCCATAACCTGTCCAACAGGTTAGTTCTGTGACTATAAAACGTATGAACTAGTCACTTGATATTCGAATGTCGTTAAGAGGAAGTGGTATAACCTGTTAGAGCATGAGAGATCTTGTGAGGATGAGATTGCGCCTATCATATTATAAATATAATGAGTGGGTAAACAAACATTTGGGAATTTCCTGGCCAAGATGTCTCAATCATAAAATGAAGAGGACAAAGATTTGATACTATACTATGGCTATATATTTTTATTTGTATAATTTCAAGACATGTGCCAAAACAAACTTCCTCTGGAACATTTCTAAACAATAAATTGCACATTTAAAATACATTTGAGCACGAAAGAAAAATTATCTAGAGTTTTTATTTCTCAAAGAAAAGATGAAAAACGAGGTACGTCCAGAAAGTAAGTTCTGTTTGGTAATAAAATTAAATTGTGCACAGATACAGAAAAATTAATTATTGCACAAAGTTCTACAACTCTTAAACTACTTTTCCACACAACTGCCGAAATTTTGCAGACATTTTTCATAGAGAAGCACAAGTTTCTGTATACCTTCTTCATAGAAGTTTGCCGTCTGTGTCTTCAACCAGTGGAAACATTTTCTTTCAGCACTTCGTCATTGTTGAAGTGTTGAGCGCCAAGAAAAGATTTGAGATAAAAGTCGCTAGGAGCGAGGTGAGGGCTGTACGGGGTGGGGTGGTCAAACACGTCCCAGCCAAATCCCTGTAGGGTCAAAAACTGAAGTGCACTACCAATCCGTTTTGTTTTGAGCTGCTCAGTAAGAATCTTTGGCAGCCAACGTGAGCAAAGTTTACGAAATTTCAGTTTTTCGGTAACAATTTCATGAACTAGTGATCGTGAGATTTGGGGAAATTCCATAGCGAGAGCACTAATTCTAAACTTGCTGTTTTCCTGGACCTTGTCATTAATCATATGAACCAGTTCTTCTGTAACCAAAGATGGATGCCCACTTCATTCTTCATCGTGCACTCCACTACGTCTTCATTGAACTGTACGACCCATCTTCGCATCATTGTATCACTCATCGCATTTTGTCCGTAAACATCGCAAATTTGCCGATAAATTTCAATTGGTTTCACTTTCCTAGCATTTAGAAAACGAATCACAGATATGATTTCACAAGCGGCGGGGTTTTCAAACAACACCGACATTGTAAACAAGCACAACAAAGCGTGCGTTGCTGACAGTGATCTCAGAATAGCGCACGTTTCTTCTCCTTGATACAGAGCGTCTACCGCGCATGTGCGGAACTGCGATTGCAGCGCTGCAGCGGAGATAAATTGAAACACAACTTACTTTCTGGACTCCCCTTGTATTTTCATTTGTATAATTTGAAGACGTGTGCTAAAACAAACTTCTTCTGGAACATTTCTAAACAATAAATTGCACATTTAAAACACATTTGCACACGAAAGAATAATTATATGGAGTTGTATATTTCTCAAAGAAAAGATTAAATATATTTTAAATTACGAAACAGCATTTTAGTTCGATAACTTATTAAAAAAATTAGATGTTTGTTACTTTTTGTATTCAATTGAATAATTTAATGTTTTACTTATTTATAAGTATGCTGTTAATAAAGTGGATAATGATAATAAGTACAAGGAGTTGGAGAATAATGCTACAAAATACCTATTGTCTGATGAGTTATGCTGCTCTCTCTCACTCTATCTCCTATATATAGAGACTTTTTCTAATTCCTTTTCGGAGTCAAAATGAATCTTTACCGCGAAATATTAGTATCCAACTTTTGGGCAGAGTACATACGGTAGGTTTGTTTCCCACTTTTGCAATTGTTTCGGCTGAAACCGAAGGCCGACCAGAACGCCGTTCGTCATTGACGCCTGTACGTCAGTCTTTGAACTCTCTGACCCACTTTCGCACATTTTTGACGTCCATACACTCTGGCCCATAGACTTCCCATAATTGATGATCAATTTCAGTGGGGATGGCGCCCTTGGCACTCAAAAAACGGATCACTGCACGCAACTCGTACTTGGCGGCGGAAGTGATAGGAAGCTCCATTGCAAACAGCTGCCCAGCCAAGACTAATGGTTGCAACGGGTTCGTTGTGGTGGGAATTTTAAGGGGTGAAGCCAAGCTACACAACAGTGTTGTCGGATCTCGCGTAATAGCGTTCCTCACGGCTCCAGCGCTTTGGAGACCTTATTTTACGGACACGCCCCGTATATTGGTATGCACCACGTGTGAAATCTTGAAATCCAGTCATCAGTGTTGTTCTCCTTTAGAACTCTTTGCGTGGGATTCTCTTAGCCTTGTAAGTTTACTGGAGTTCAACTGAGGAATACCTTGCAGCCTTAGTAGCAGGTCATCATATTGCTCTGCCCTTGTGTGGACGGAGGCAAAGTATGCAGCGAATATGCTTTCGGGCAAGGTCTAAAGAACTATTGAATTAAAGGTTATTACTTTTCCTTTTCTTCTGCTTTATTATATCAAGTAGAGAAAGCACTAAGTATTGCATTCCACCCAAAAATTTTATTAATTAATGTTTGACTGAGAGTAAAGCTTTTGAAGCAGTTGACCCGAAAAAATAAGCATTTTTAAACACGAATATATAGCATAACATATCGAGAATTGGTGATTAGCCCAAGGCTTTGTAAGGCGAGAGTAAAAAGGTAACAATGTGTAGTGATGAAAAACAGGATAGAAAAATGCGGTAATTAAATTATTCACCAGGATTTGTCTAGTGACCAAGTGAAACGTGAAGATCAAATTTAAAAGGAATATTTCGAACTTCTCATTCAAGTTTGACATACATAAAGAACAAAAATGCCTTCTTCCATCCAAAGCTTTCTGCATGGACGATTTTGCATTACTTTCTCAAAACTGAGTCTAATCAGTTGTATTTTAATGACATATATCATTGACCCTTTCATGGGAAATACGAGTAAAAGGTATATCCTGCATTTTCTCTAAAATAGTCTTAGTTTGTTTGCAATTTAGTTAGCCGTCATATAAAAGTAAAATAAAATAACGTGAAACTTATTAAAATGTTCAGTATGTTTTAATAACTTTGTTCCATAGCATTACTGGTTTTCGAAATATTCAGTGTATATTTTATTTTCCAAAAAGAAGTTTGCTGCACTACGCTTTTTTCTGTTGTTTTCTTTAAAGCTTTTCCCAATAGTTGTTTATTAACTTTTTAAATGGACTTTCGACATACAGACGAAAGTTGTGCAAGTCTGGAGTGTAACGAAGTCCGAGTTACCCAATTTGAACCCATTTCTAGGCTAACATTTATCGTGATCGATATAAACGGTATAATCGATGTATGCAAATTTTAATGAGAAGAAAAGGTCAAGCAAATAAGATATCTATGTAAATTTTTAAAATAAAATAATTAAAAGTGTAGCAACCCTTTAGTACTGAGCAAGATTGTTCTGCGGTATCGCGTGAGGGGGTCTAGAGGTCCCGGGTTCGGTTCCAGTCTATCCAGTCACTTTCACCATAGGGCTTTTCTGATTTCCCTGGAATGGTAGACAAATACTGAGATAGTTTCCCTTCTATCATCGAACGGAAAGGCTCAGGCGGTTTCGTCCGTGGCCCGCATTTGGGAGATCTGGGTTCGATTCCAGTTGCCGGTGTACCTGACCCATGGGCTTTTTAGAGGGTTTTCCAGTGCGGCCAGGTAAATGCTGGATATGTTAATTACATTCTCCGAATTACCTGTCCCTCCATTTCTACTATATTATCATTTCACATCATCTTTCTGGTGGTATCTTTCAGGATAGAAGTGTCGGCGCTGCATGGCAGGATGATATGCTCCTGATAAGCTTCCTCCTCCAGAGACACGGTCTCTAAGCCGGCCTAGTGGGCCGTTTAAGGTCCACGGTGGCTGGGATGCCGGCTGTGCTAGCCTGTCGGAGAGTTCCAACTGATCAGTTGTAAAGACCCTAACATCTGGATTGTCGTAGGGGAGATGCGCCCAGAACAGCACACTTAAGGTTTTTTCAAAATTTAAAGAAAATGCAATGGAGAACAATTAGCATGTTACTATTATCATGAAGTTAATAACATACAGAAATAACATTAGTAATGAACATTCATGAACATGAGTCATGTTGACTTTTAAACACTAAAGTAAATATTAGTGATAACTGCGCATCTCAAAAAGTGTTTCCCAAAACCGGACAGACGTAAATAAACACATATTTCTAAATAAAGAAAGAGGAACTGCATAATAAATCACAAGATTAATTATTCTTATCAAAATTATCGTATTTTTGAGATAAAAACAGAACACGGTAACATTATAATATATTTTTCAAAACGTTACCACAACAAAATAAAAATGTCTTAGAACAAATGAAACATTTTTTTAACACAGTGATCACATTTATAAAAATCAATGTTCTCTTGCCCTGTACATTCAATATGTGTCCAAACCTTGCGCGATGCACATTACACTGAACCCAAGCCTCGTCTGTGATTTCTAAGCAAATGATACATTTTGTTAGAACACTTCAATCGACACTGGTTTTGGTTCCAAAATTTAGTTGTCTTTTGGTCTTCTAAGACTCTTCGCTATTTCCAGTTTCTGTTGGCACAGAGTTAGAGCTAGGTTCTCTATTTATAGTTTTATTAATGTTAGTCTTGCGTCCCTTTGCTATTGGTTTGTTCTTTTGTTTTTTGTGCCTTTTGCTGCAACATCAACTTATGCAGAGTCGATGCTAATGTTTCAGCTACTCCCAGGCTCACTGATGTTTCTATCACATTCTTTATTGCTTGTTTCATATTTTATTCTAACCATTTTACTTTCTTTTAGGCCTCCATGTTGACAGAATGCATATACCTAAAAATTAATCTAATGTCAGTGAAACTTCAGAGGATAAAAGTATACCTTCGCGTACGGTACTGGGAAAATTGGTATCGTACGGTACTGAGTAACTCACACGTACGTACATATAACGTCATAACACGGTCCAATATTTTTAAACCGACACTGTATTTTGTGTTTGTTTAGTCTACTTAACGCCAAATAATATGAGTACAAGTACTTAATTAGTTCTTCACCGGACAAGGCAGCAGCAATGTCAGCAGGTTATTAAGAGCACAGCTCCAGTTCACTACACGACTTCTCTGAACAATTTCTTATTCAACGGTCAAAGAGGAGGAAATACTTTGCATTGGTAACAAAGGTAGTTGTTTGTCTAAATACACACCATGAGCTTCTACTATCTATCGGCAACTACGTCATTGGCTGCTGTTGTGGTGCAGACTGTTGTGAGGTAAAAATTAGTTCGTTATTTAACATGGTGATATATATTTATATGTTGGAAAGAATTGTCAAATTTATATTTTCGTAACTCTTTCAATGAAATATATTACGCATCAGAGTTGATTTATCTGAAATGCATGTTAATTCTTAAACGAAGTGAACAGGAGGTTTCTTTGCTCTCAAGCACATGGCACGATAGCACGTGATTTAGCGGTAGTGATGACGTATTTGTTTATATGACTTTTATCACTGACCTTGTTTTGAACTGGATTAGTCATATATCGCCATTCGACGGTGTGCTATGTCGAATGCGAGAGCTAAATTATTTTATTGATCGTGTATTTCGCGTGTACTTATTATATGTATAATGGCAAAGTCTACCGCCAATTTTTCGCTGAAGAATCGCAAGGGAAAACCTTTAGAAAGGGGCGAAAAAAGAATTGTGGTGCATGTGTTTAATGCACTCACAGAGAAGAATCCGTCTTTGTCAGTGAGAGAAGTCGAACAGCTGTGTTCTGAACTTACAGGTGTGTCAGATGCGTATGAACATCGCGACATGAAACTCAGACAACAGGAAAACGTACCACTCCAGGGGCGATATTGCTGTATGGCGAAGACGTTAAGGACAATCAAATTGTTCAAATCGCAAAATATACTACCTTGACGAGACTTGAGTGAATCAAGGACACACGACAAGTATGGCGTGACACGACTTTTAAGAGTGAAAAACAAGCATTTTTGCAAGGTATGTATGTGTGCTGGTTTAAAAAAATCCCAGTGGAAAAGGCCGAAGGCCTTTCATTATAAACTTGTTTCAGTTTCATTGCTCATTCATTCAGTTTCAACTTGCTCAGTTTCATTATAAACTTCATTATTTTCGCATGCCTTCATATTCTTATTTCTCTCTTCCTGGCAATTATTATGATGTTTACTGCAGGTTTCAATGTGAAGGGAAGGCACCGCCTATGGCCTATGGCGCGAAAGTATTAACCAATTAGGATGAGGGGGAAGTTATTTGCCCGCGGAGTGATACATGTCAGTGGGGCAAGGTTATATGAAGCAGAGATTAAGTCCTTGGGACTTCCGTCCTCAATCTCTTCTCGCCTCATCCCTCCTCCCGAGCATGCCTCACTTGGGGCATAGGTACAATAGACCAAGACTGGAACTCCGTGCCGAGTCCCCTCGGTAGCTTAAGTTGTAGGATCAGACGGTATGTATGTCGCGACAAGACGATGGAATTTGGTTAGGGATAGACTTTACCCTGGTCTTTGGCGGTACTGTTGAGGCCCTCATCTAGTCCTGGGACTCTCAGGTTGCGAGTTTCCGGAGTCAGGGTTGTTGTCACGTGAGAATTGTTAGGAAGCCGATATAGTAGTCCTGATTGAAATCGCCATCGGTTCTCTCCTCCATCATTTCCTTCCAGAGGTCACTTTAGAAGTACCAAGGGCTTATTATATGTACGTGCGCTGCTGTGCTCTGGTTACTAGAAACACCTCCGTTTATACTACCACTACTACTACCATCACTACTACTACTACTACTACTACTACTACTACTACTACTACTACTACTACTACTACTACTACTACTACTACTACTACTACTACTACTACTACTGGCTACTCACAGCTCATTAGTTTGTAAGGTAGGAGTAGAGTGCTGTAATATGGCCGCCGACATTTACTTTGTTTATTTACTTCAAAACTAATGGAGCAATGGACCATTCCATGTAGACGTTATGGGTATATAAATACAGAGTGATTTATACAGAACTGACACTTTCTTTAATTATTCCATTGGATATTCATTCAATGACTCAATTTTACTCCCAAATTAAAAAGAATGTTCTGGCGTTTCGATTCCTTGTCACTAGATGCGCAGTTGTTTGTTTTGTTCCTAATTGCTATAGTTGGCAGCTGTTTTCGACGTTTTGTTCTAGCCACTGTGAAAATGAAGTACACTTATGTAAATCAACGGCTCTTTCTTCTGAAACAATACTGAATTACGAATTCAATTACAGGTAATCAAAGGGCATACCAGAGAGAATTTGGTGTTCGCAATCCTCCAAAAGAAACACAATACTGGGACTGGTAAACAAATTCGAAACTACTGGATCTCTGGTGAATGTAGGCTTCCCATGGTTGTTGTTGTTGACGTAAGAGTACGACTGGAGCAGTCACCCAAAAAATCATTAAGACGTTTGTTACAGGAGACAGGGTACACCTACTCAATATGTCAGAGAGCTGCGAAAAGTGCGGGCCTAAAGCCATATACGGTTACGGTTGTTTCATCAGCTACAGGAACCAGATAACGATAAAAGATTGATTTATTGACGTTGGTTTCAGACGTTCATTGTGCAATGTCCTGCCGTACTGTCCATCACATGGTTCACAGATGAAGCATGGTTCCATTTATCCGGTTCTGTGAACTCACAGAACTCACGCCATTGGGCCAGCGAGATTCCACAGTCATCCATGTAGCACCTATGCACCCGGATAAACTCGGAGTTTGGTGCGCAATATCCGCACATGGAAGACAAGATAGGGCGTATAGAATATTAAGAGAACTGAATATAACAGAAAAAGATAAGCTCCAGTTAAATCCTATATCAAAACAGAAATGGTTATCATATTTCCAAGAATTGTGGACTTTAGAGAACAAAGAACAGAAAGTAAAATTTTTCACCACGGATGAAAATATAGATCCAATAACACACGAAGAATTTAACAGCATAATGTAGTTTAGTATAAATAAGAAAGCTGCTGGATGTGATCAATTAAATTTGAAACTCATAAAATATGCACCTGTGTGTTTACATAGCAGATTGCTTGATCTTTTAAATCTTTGTTGGAGGTATGGGCATACCCCTGAAGAATGGAATACAGCGTTGGTGATACCAATTGTTAAGAAAGGCGGTAGAGAAAAATATGACAACTACAGAGGAATTAGTCTGCTGTGCTCAGTGTATAAACTATATGCTAAAATAGTTGCAAGAAGAATAAGTACAATTGCGGAAGCACGGCTTCAAGAGGCCCAAAACGGATTTAGAAAAGAAAGATCATGCACGGATAGTACTTTTTTGTAATATACGTCCTCCAACGTTGTCATATCGGACGGTGAATGAATTGGGTGATATGATGCTCATATGTGGCCAGGGTCCATGGAGCTTACGGTTACCCGACATTCGCCTCGAAGGATAAGGGAAAACCCCGGGAGAAACCTTATCCAGGTAACTCACCCTGACCGAGATTCGAGCTCGGGACCTCTTGAACGTGAGGCAGACACGCTACCATCTACGCTACCGAGGCGGGCACACGGATAGTATATTTATAATTCAACAACTAATTGAAAACCACAAAGAATTTAATGTTGACACATTTATGCTTTTTGTTGACTATGTTAAAGCCTTCGATTCGGTTTTAAGGGATAAACTTTGGATAGCGATGGAAAACTGTGGAATACCAGCACATTTAATAGGGACTGTACAGAGTGTGCATAAAACACTACAATAGCAGTAATAAAGAATGGAAGGAAAACAGAGGCAGTGGACATAAATAAAGCAGTACGACAAGGATGCCCTCTATCGCCTATACTCTTTAATATCTATCTATATTGATAATATGGTACAAGAATGGCAGCAAAGTATAAAACAAAATGTTCTGAATGTAAATATAAAATTATTTGCTGATGATCAAGTGATAATATCCCACTCAGAAGATGACATGCAAAGAGCAGTATATAGTTTAAACAACAGCGGAAACATATAACCCTTCACTCTCAGAACACAAAACTAAAGTAATGGCTTTTAGAGGAAAAATAGTTATAAACAATGAAATAATAGAACAGGTTTTAACTATCTAGGCTACACAGTAGGAGTAGCAAATAACAACAAGGATATGGAGGTGAAATTAAACAGATTCAATCAAATGTGTGGGACCATAATAAGAACGCTGAACAGGAAAACACGAAAGGAAACACAGATGAAATTTTATAAGGTAATGGCAGTCCTAACGTTAACATACGGTTTCGGAATATGGACACTGGCAAAGAACCAACGCAAACAGCTAGAATCGACAGAGATGACATTTTTGAGAAGCGTGGCAGGTTATAAATGAATAGACCACGTAAGAAACGAAAAATAAGAGAAGAGCTTGGGATTTTTAATTTAAACAGAAAATTAATAAAGAACAAAAATGAATGGAAAGATCACATTTTAAGAATGGACGCGGAACGACTTCCAAGAAGAGTTTTAGATTATATGCCGAAGGGAAAGAGAGATGTGGGACGCCCAGCTCTACGCTGGAAGGTTCAGTAGGCTCTTGAAGAGAACGGAACGGATTACATGGCCCAATCCTTGATGATGATGATGATGATGATGAGGAGGAGGAGGAGGATGATGATGATATTCGCACAGAGAATAGTGCGACCACTTTTTTTAACTATACTGTGAACACTGCAGAGTAGCGATTACTTTTCATGGAGTTTGTTGAGAAATTCAACATATAGCTGAGTCAAGGATATTTTCAGCAAGATGGCGCTACATGCCATACAGCAAATAAATCCATGGGACTAATTGCATGTTCGTTTGATGACCGGATAATTTCCAGGAACCTGTGGCCACCGAGAACTCCGGATTTGACATCGCCGGACTTCTTTCTATGGGGTCATTTAAAAGGCAAGTTTACACCACACGTTCACAGACATTGGACGATCTGAAACATAACATTACACAGGCGATTCAAGCAATTGACAACAGAGTCCTTCAACGAGTGGCCAGTAACATGGGACGATTGAGTTGATGGATGGAGGACAATTTCAACATTTGCTATAGAGGTAATTAATCTCCCAAAATTCCTCTACATTTTAGGTATAATAAGTTGTTGCTATCACAATTCGTTATGAAAAAGTTAATAAAAGATATCTGTTAGTTCTATATAAATCACTCTTTATAAAATTTATATCATATAGAGTTGTAATTCGAATTGATATCCTAAAATTATACTCAACTTTATTTATAACAAGGGATAAATGGTCACTTTAGAGGGCAGAACAAAGAAGTTTAAGAACACCTTTCACAAATAAAATGTCCAGCACCTATACATTCTCCATGAAACCAGATGACACAGTACCCAGACTTCTCCGTCACCGTCTTTGCTACAGAGCTTATCAAAAAATCCACATTTGGAATCACCTGTGTTGCGTGGAAATTCTTATTCTTATTTTCAATTTTCTTAATCTTTTTAGCTCTTCTTTCATTAATATGAAACAACTCAATACATCTTCCTAATATTTCTTCCTTCTCACAGAGGCAAAAAGATAAAGTTACTCCAGAGAGGAACGTTTTCTTGTTGCTGCTAGAGTTTCCTTTTTTTTTTTTAATTTACGTCCTCCAACATTTAGTCATATCGGACGAGGAATGAAATGGGTGAAATGATGCTCAATGCGTCCGGGGTCCATGGAGTTTAGAGTTACCCGACATTCGTCTTTCAGGATAAGAGAAAACCCCGGAAAAACCTTTTCCAGGTACACCCTGACCTGGATTCGAACTCGGGACCTCCTGAGGCAGACATGCTACCATCTACGCTACCAAGGCGGACTAGAGTTTCCAATATATTTTTATTAATTGATAAATCTGTTAAAGGTGTTTCAATTCGCTTGCTTTTGGTCACTTTTAGGTTGCTTGTCTATCTGATCTGAAGCACTTTGAAGACCTTTTTCGATTAATCTACTTGATTGACTTGTCGGGTCTGGGACAGGGTTTTAGAGTTCAACTTCCTCATTTTCTTGATTATAGAACATCTTGGACGTAAAATAGGAGGTTTCGGAAATAATGACTGGGTTGAGACGCAGGCACAAAATCCACATACCCCATTAAACAATAATAAAATGGAAGGAGTGTTGTAAAACTTGAAGTAGCTGACCATATTATAAGAAAGCACATATTTAGGTGGTTCAGGACGTGGCTCAGAGATATCACTACCAATCACACTAGTAATAATACTTTATTTTCCTAGAAACTTATACTTTTAATAATGCTATATATACTTGTCAAACTTGTATTGGTGTAATAAATTATGAAAGGAAAGTAAAATGACGTAATTTGGTTTAACACTTAGGATTGGGATTACGGAGGTGATTTGGCACTGCGACCAGGGTGAGGCGAGGGAGGATGAGAGGAGAGAAGACAGAAGGTGGCCATCCCAAGGAGCCACGATAGTGCAGAGGGCAGGGTTCCTACATTTTACTTACTGTCCTCAACAGGAGAGAAAGTCTCCTGGGCCTGAGAAGCAGAGGGATTGCAGAAGGTTCCCACACCCTCCATGGACAGGTTTATGACACCCCTTGTCAGTACAGTTACAGACCAATCAAAACATTCAGACGGCTTCTACTTTTGTGAATAAATCTTCTCGGTCTTAGTGTACAGAGTGAATAGGGCGCATGTTTTTTAACTGTTCTAATCCTTGTGTGCATGCGTTCTGTCACACACATTCGCTGTCCTTGTCCCGCTGTGTAAGGGGGCACATTCCTTTCAGGGACCTTCTTTGCGTTGCTGGACAGTAGTTGGAAACGGATATTGCCCCCTACTGTGCTTCGAAAGCGGTCCCAGCAGTCAGTTAGGAGACCGGCAACCGACTTACCGGAGGAGTAAGTGGTTCACTAAGAGCATATCATCCTGCCATGCACCACCGAGACACCCGTCGACACTTCTACCCTGAAAGAAACCACCAGATGAGAGATCGAAATGGAGGGACAAGAACTTCGGGGATGTAATTAAACTACCCAGGATTTGCCTGGTGACACGGAAAACCCACGAAAAATCCCATGCGACAGGTAGGTCAGCCACAGAAATTGAACCCGGGTCTCCAGAATGCAGGCCACAGACGAACTCGCCTGAGCCATCCCACTCTGGTTTACCATTTAATATGCGATCTGATATTTTATATCATATATGAAACTTCTAAAAGTTACAAGAAAGTGCAGCTGACATAACACATATAGGGTTGCTTATGCAGCCCTCTACTGTTTCGTTTAGCAACTGTGATCACGGTGGAAATTAAATAGTTAATTCTGGTCTTTTACAAGAATAGTCGTATTATAAGACTTTCCCCTATTTAGGAACATTTCCATCTACAGTGTTACCTCAACCTCAATGTTACGGAATTTATAATATTCAAAATGCACGAGAAGGCAGTTGTGGTAATCTGCTGCTTACGATTTTTTTTTTCATATTAATAATATCAAAAACTCCCTAAGGGAGAATATCTGTTTCTTAAACGAGTTTTATATTTAAGATTAATACTTCATTTTCATGTTTTCAGCTCAGTAAAATGAAAGTAGAGCAAAATAAAGGAATATGTGGAGGTTGTACTCCAATACGAGAAACATTTCTTTTCTGCTCCTTTATTTCATGTTAACTAGCCTAATCAAACATTTAAGAATTCTAAATGTTAACGCCAGTCATCCTGAATTACTTTTGTGTGATCGGTAAATTGTAAGAATTAGAACATAGGTACTCTTACTACACGATAATGTAGATCTTGCTGTAGCTCACAATTAATGTCACTATTTTTATGGTACAATTTCCGAGGTATTCTTTGTTATTAATTTAAATTTTCAAACATTGATGTCGAAATGGCAAGTAGTTATTCGTTTTTTCCTCCTCGTGGTCACTCAAAGAGCATATCATTTTAAAAATAACGCATAGTGCCTCATTTTTTAAATACCTGACTTAAGCCTAATGTATACCTTTTTCGTTTTGTTCTTTTGTTCCACTTATATGATTTATTTAAGTTCTAGGTCATATCGGCGGCTTTCCCTGTGGAACAATAATTGCTCTTGACAAACTAGGAGCGAAAGACGTCGACAAAAAGGTTCAAACAAATGTGTGGAACAATCCAAAGAACGTTAAGAAACTAAACTAGAAAAACGACAATTATAAAACATTATAAAGCACTTATAGTCTTTTTATTTTTGTATTCTAGTGAAAAAGGGCTCCGTTTTGCTCTCACCTGGGTTCGTTTCCAAGCGACCGCAAAATGAGATTTGTGGGGAAGGACATGGCGCTGGGGCGAGTTTTCTCCGGGTACTCCGGTTTCCCACGCCAGCATTCAACCAATTGCTCCATCATCATCTTTCGTATCATTTCACATAGCCTTCATTCTGTCATCCACTTCTCTCAACCTCATACTAGGCATCGGGCTGATCACCCATCCTGGATTCTCTCTCTCATTAATTCAGATTCCGTTCTTCAACCCGCATAAGGATCAAGAGGAACAAGAATACTCTGACACCACTTAATGGTATAAGAGGACCGTTAAATAATAATAATAATAATAATAATAATAATAATAATAATAATAATAATAATAATAATAATAATAATAATAATAATAATAATAATAATAATAATAATAATAATAATAATAATAATAATAATAATAATAATAATAATAATAATAATAATAATAATAATAATAATAATAATAATAATAATAATAATAATAATAATAATAATAATAATAATAATAATAATAATAATAATAGTAATAATAGTAATAATAATAATAATAATAATAATAATAGTAATAATAGTAATAATAGTAGTAATAATAATAATAATAATAATAATAATAATAATAATAATAATAATAATAATAATAATAATAATAATAATAATAATAATAATAATAATAATAATAATAATAATAATAATAATAATAATAATAATAATAATAATAATAATAATAATAATAATAATAATAATAATAATAATAATAATAAGAAGAAGAAGAAGAAGAAGAAGAAGAAGAAGAAGAAGAAGAAGAAGAAGAAGAAGAAGAAGAAGAAGAAGAAGAAGAAGAAGAAGAAGAAGAAGAAGAAGAAGTGAAAACAGGTTCCTCAATAGATCTAAAAGGAGGTTAGAAATAGCTGAGATGCAATTCCTCACACGAGTATGGTTACACATTAAAAGATAATATATCCAATATTCAAATATTAGAAGAGTTACATAAATAAATACACATAAATGAAATGAAATGTGTAGTGTTTAACGCCCGCTTTTACTACATACGGCACCGCAGGCGGTGACACTGATGATACATGAGATGAAGATGGAGCACCGGTGGAATGAGAAGGCGGGGGAAACCGGAGGTCCCGGAGAAAACCCGCCCCAGCGCCGTGTTGTCCACCAAAAATCTCACTTTGCGGTCGTCTGGGATCGAACCCGGGCCGCCTTGGTGAAAGCCAAGCGGTCTAACCACTGTGCCACGGCGTGGCCACACATATATGAAGTTAGAGGCGAGATACACTAACAAAATGTCTGCCTCACGTTCAAGAGGTCCCGAGTTCGAATCTTGGTCAGGGAGCGTTACCTAGATAACGTTTTTTCCGGGGGTTTCCCTCAACTTTCAAGACGAATGTCGGGTAACTCTAAGCTCCATGGACCCTGGACTCATTTGAGCATAATTTCATTCACCGTCCGATATAACTTAACGTTGGGGCGGACGTAAATTACAAAAAAAAAAAAAAAAAAAAAAAAAAAAAAAAAAACATTCAAATATTAGAAGAGCTAAATAAATAAATATACATATATGAAGTTAGAGGCGAGATACACTAACGAAATATCTGCCTCCCGTTCAAGAGGTCCCGAGTTCGAATCTCGGTCAGGGTGAGTTACCTGGATAAGGCTTTGTCCGGGGTTTTCCCTTATCCTGAAAGACAAATGTCGGTAACTCTACGCTCCATGGACCCTGGACACATTTGAGCTTCATTTCACCCAATTCATTCACCGTCCGATATAATTTAACGTTGGAGGATGTAAAATTAAAAGAAAAAAAGACACTAACAAATAGCGATGGTTTCAACATATATTACCTACTCCACAGAGCGTTGAGGCGCATCCACCTTCAGGTGACCAGCGCTGCTATCGTCCCCTTCCTGGTCATATCTGGTCGATTAGAAGAGTGAAATATTAGTAGGTTGATGTACAGTAAGATGCGAAACACAAATAGAGCGATTGAAAGCTGCGTGTGTCTATATGATATGATTTCTCGCGCCTGCCGATGTATGACACACTACTGTCCAGAAGACATGATTACACCTGGAAATTAATTGTTCTTTCACACAGACCGTGTGTAGGCTAAATTGTGGAAACGTAGAGTCAGACTGAAAAATTCAATGCCATAGCCGGGATTTGAACCACGGATCTTCTGGTCTCCGTCCAGCCTCCCGTAGGGGGAGGGATTCGTCCCTTTCAGCTGCCAAGGTGTGGGCGCTGCGGACCCCTAGCACTCGTGGTACCTCTGACGTTACTAGAGGAACTTCGGGCCGAACATGCCGAGCCCCTCCCGTAAGGGAGTTGTTCGGATTGGGTTGGACTCGAGGGGGCAGTGTGTTCCCGCCACCCACGGGCAATTGGGTACCTCCGGACAGGCTACTGGTCGCCCGGAGGGGGTAGAGGTTTGCCTTATAAGTCCCGGGAACTAGCCTGCAGAGCTAGTAGCCGGTGAGTTAGACACCGGCGGCCCTACCAAGGTTTTTTGGTAGCTGGTTCATTAAGGACCGGCGCGCAAGTGGCGTATCCACTTCCGTCCCGCTGCCACGCGCAGCGGGGGGGGGGGGACGGTATTTAAAATAGGCACCGTCCTGCGGTAAATATAACCGAGAGGCCCGGGTTCTGGTCCTACGGGTCCAGGACTAATGGGAGTAGACCTTGTATTCTCCGTGCAGCCGCTCTAACCATTGAGTTACTATGACCAACGTGCCGATATGACATTAAATTATCCAACTGACTCGTATTTTTCCCGGTAAATCACTTAGGAGTTCTCACTTAGGAGCTGAGAACACTCCTTAAAGTGCTTACATGTTGTAAGTCGCCATTAAGGTAGTTGTCTCGTGTTTTTGATAACTCCTAAGTGGTTTACCGTGAAAAATACGAATCAGTTGGAGAATTTAATGTCATATCGGCACGTTGGCCATAGTAGCTCAAGGTTAGAGTGGCTGGACGGAGACCAGAAGATCCGTGGTTCAAATCCCGGCTATGGCATTGAATTTTTCAGTCTGACTGTGTTTGCATGATTACATCTGAACAGATTATACATACACTGGACTCGTCGTGTATGTGCGATAAGCTCAGGTAAACATCTCTGTGTTGCGAATTGTTGTGGATATGCTTTCTCGCTTTGCCATGTAGTACAAAGAATGGATAATGCCAAAGTTAGCACTGCAATATGAACCAGAAGGATAGCGTTCAAAAGGACGACCGAAAGCCAGATCAGATGTCTTTGCGTCGGAACGGGGTTTATAATCTGACCTTGAGATGGAGGAAGAAGATAGTAATTTAATTCCTCTACGTTTGAGTTAATTTTTGGCCCGTCTTTAAATTCACACATACACAGATACTCTTTCATTCTTCCAGGTTCTAGAGAGGATAGATAATGACAATCCCGGCAAAAGAAAATTAAACACGCTGCAGCCGGAAATCCTACCTGTCACCTCTGGAAATGGAAGCTAACATTGTATTCTTAAACTATAAGGAAATATGTAAACGAAAACTTAATATAAGTAATATGAAGCAGTAGAAGAATAGGCTTTTGTTAGAATAGTTTTAGGGTAATGCGCAGATAAAGTTGCACGTATGCAGCACGTCATATGTTTATTTTACGTTCCCAAATATGAATACAATTTCTTCAATGGACTAATTGACAGTGTAGCAGTGAAATGTGACACAAATTTGCTGTTTTAGTACTTTTGCAAAAGGCTTCCGTATTTTAAAATGCTCTTGAAATAATTATTATAAAACATAAAAGCGAAATAAACGTGAAGTACATAATCCTGAGTTTGTTTACTAATGCTTATAAAAATCTGAGGTGCATAAGATCAGACGTTTATGGCTATTAACAAACTTAATGGATAATGGAAGTATAGGACTACTGCTTTTCCTTAAAGTAAGAATGATATTTATACATATTTTGTACTAATTGATGGGATCTTTCCTAACTGTTTAAAACTATGAAACAGAAAAAGAGAGGAGGGACGTGGCAAGTAATACATAGTAGAGCATGGGCATAGGTATGTATACTGTCACTGTTCTATTTATGCAGGGATAAAATCTTCTGTTGTGTAATCTGAATTGTCTTGTCTGAAAACTGCAAAAATAAAATTGTGTGCGTCAGCAGATTTTATCTTGCATTGTTTTCACCAACAACACTACCAAAACTCTAAAGTGAGTTATTTCAAATTACAGTAAGATAACGTTTCTCAAAAATATAAAAACTTAAATTACCGAACATATCAGTTCAGACTACATTATACTTGGATGTATTTTACATGCTTTAAATAACTGGTTAACTTTAGCAGTAAATCAGTTCTCAAGTTTTTCTAAATTATGTTCTAAAAAAAGCAGTATATAATTCAAATATTTATAATCTTATGATCAACAGGAATTGAATTGTTCAAACGTATAATTTCTGCATAGTACAGAGTAATTGTATATTGTACAATATCTCTTTCTTTAGCAGTTGCACAAATAAAGGAGATGTCTGTAATTCTGATGTGAAAGCAATTCTAACACAAATTTAATTTTTAATCTGAGTAAATGTAGTAAAGGTGTGGAAAACAAATTTCAATTTTGACCGTCTACCAAGACTTCAAAATTGAGCACGTAATGTGTCCCGAGTTCGAATCTCGGTCAGGGTGAGTTACCTGAATAAGGTTTATTCCGGGGTTTCCCCTTATCCTTACAGACGAATGTCAGGTAGCTGTAAGCTCCATGGACCCTGGACACATTTGAGCATCATTTCATCCATTTCATTCACCTTCCGATATGACTTAACGTTGGAGGACGTAAATTACAAAAAAAAAAAGCTGCAATTACTGCAAGAGACACATCTTAACGATATTAGGCTGCTATTAAAATAACTAGTACCATTGGTTTGCAAGCCCTGTTGGTATTTAAAGGTGCTTCGAACAGATACAAGTATTTTCTCAAGCTTTCGTCAATCTTCTTCAAAATTTGAAAGATATTCAATGCTCTTCCCAGAATTAACAGTGATATCATAGTTTATGGCAAGTTATATATTTATTTGGTTTATTGTGTGTGCGCATTTTGTAATATTTTCCATACAACCTATTTTTCTTAATTAAAAAGTTCCACCACATAATTATTAACCATCATCGTCATCCTCGCAAGAATTTGGCACTCTTGTCTGTTACACGACTTCACAGTGCTCTGCCCATTTCTCTCTGGGACGTCTTACATTTCCTCTACCTAACAAAACTGGGACTTTTTCAGTGATCATTCGAATAGATGGGTTCTCCAATGCTCTTCTGTTTTCATTTAAGCAATTTATACCTACTTAATTATTCTGGTATAGTTTTATTTCATATCAAATCTGTTCTTGTGGATTCTTTCACTCTGCGAAGACATTTTATTTTCGATAACTGAAATCTTGCTTTTATATCCTTTATGCATTATCCAAATGTCAGTTACAATATTTACAATTTTACAGTATTTTAATTTTGCATCCTTTGGATTTTATTCTGAACACTTCGATTTATTATTCCATAATTTGGAATTATTCAATTTATTTTCTACATCCCTGTTTTTATAGCTTATACTGCATATCAAGTAATCAAAACAAGTTACTTTCTGCATTACTTCATTATTTATTCATTTTCAAGTGCATAGGATATTTACCTTTAATGACTCTAACTTGCGTTTTTATTTTAGTTACTTTATTTTTACATTCTCCCCAAATTTTACTTTGCTTTGATACTGAATATTATAAATTAAGGTTATTATGTTTTTATTATGCTCATTTAACATATATCATTATGTTTACATATTTATGTCACATTATTGGTATAATCGCCCTGCTCAAACGCTTACCATGGATTTATCTTGGGTAATAGATACCTCTCAGATAACGCACTGATTACTCCACGCGGAGTAAACGTATATCTGTCATTTGTGATTTCTGCTAATTCCATTGGCTGAAGTGATGCGTTCATTGGTGCTTAGCACACGACCGGGAGGCGCGTCAGTTCCTCTCTCACTCTTACAAGAATAATCAGTACGTTATCTGAGAGGTATCTATTACCCAAGATAAATCCATGGTAACCGTTTGAACAGGGCGACTATATACTTGGAGATACTTAATTTGAAATAATTTAAGGACTTGAAGGGAACTTTATATAAACCATTTACCAAGCATACTTCTAAGAATGGCTTTTAAAGTTCATCTTCTGTAATGAATAATAACTATGTCAAATTTAGAGGTTGAGTTACGCAACGTTATAGGATGAATTAAGTTACTGTACCCCTAATTTTCATATTAAACGAAGAATTACTGTAAATTATTACTACGTCTTATAAACGGAAACTTGGATGGGCAGGAAAATTATGCAAGGGGCATTAAACGTTATGGGGTGATCAAAGGCTCCATTTTGCCAATGTTACATTTGTTAACTTCATGTCCTATTAGAACAGAAACTATTTAAGATATATTAAATGTTTCATAGAAAGTAAATGGATACCTTTAAAGTCACTTTTATAAAATAATGTGGTTTATACTGTCCATTCTACACATTTTTATTAAAATGCATTAGAAATTAACTTTTGAAATATAATTAACACATTATTAACACCAAAATAGATCAATATTACAATTTTGGTTTTGTTTTTATCATATCAAAATTTTATCTACCGATCTTAGGCACTAGTTCTTAAAAGAATGAGCTATTTATATCAGAAAAGTAATTCGTAGTAAACAATGTTCAAAGCAAAAATAGAGCAAATAATTCTCGTACATATTAACTAAGAACAAAACCAAATAAGAACTGCCATATTTGGAAAGAGTGCCAATTCATAAAATAAAAGTTTCCTCTAAAACATGAACTAAAATATATTTTGTACTTTAGAGAGCATAAGAGATATTTATTTTTTCATGAAATGATGCAGAATTCATATTACAAAAAGAGGGGTGCATTACGAGTTAAAGAAAAATATTAAAAATATAATGTAATTATTGTGATATAGATAAAAATAAAGAGGGAATTTCAAGCTATAAAATTGCGCAAAAACTAAGAATGTCATTTTTTTTACTTTCACCATTTAGTACCCTTCTAAATTATACCTGTCTAAAATTATGGAATTAAATTCACCATTTTCTCCGGAAATCGCTGTATAGGTTAAACTTGAACCATACAGATGTCAGTTTTTTAAATGTTAAGACAAGTCTCAAGTGAGAACTGTACTTACCAGGAGAGGCAGAGAAGGGATCGTTGTAGCCCCGTCCGAAACAGATGCTGGAGAGGGTGTCGGCGAGTTCCCGGCCGCAGAGCTGCCGTCGGCCGAGAGGTGTACCTCGCACGAGGTCTAGCGCGGTGACCACCACCAGGAGCACCGTCCAGCTCCTCCACATCCTGCAACATAACCAGCCCGCCACACACTCACTACCAGCTGCTTGCTTGCGCGGGCAACCAGTCCCACCAACCTCACCATTCATACTTCACGAGAAAGGTGCCAAAAATAATACCTTTACCGGTTCTCCTTCAACCTGACTTCGCAACTTCTCAAGTGCAATTAAGTGACAATGCACTCGTCACGTTTCTGAGATAAACATTTGTATCAAAGATTTAATGAGCGTAAAAATGTTTCACCTGCTACAACCTCTTTACACTTCCAACGTAGTGCATCTATAGATGCTCCCAGTAACAGATTACCTTCTTAGATTAAAAGCGGGCGGCAGTAAGTTGCACTGAAAAGAAGGCCTAATTTGTGCACCCACATGCCTTTCTCTTCTCACTTTTATATTAATTATTCTTAACAACACTTATCTATTATTCTTTCCACTTCATTTTAATCCAAATAAACATTTATGGAAATCGTTTTACATACTACCTTATAGGAACAATGGGAACATGGAATACAGCATGCATAAATGATACTTTAATATTTAAAGAGCTGGTCATTATGTGATGACCTTGTAATGTCATTCTCTTTGCACGCCCAGAACTTAAAAAAAGATGAACATTTGACATTTGGGAAAAGTAAACTCAAGGAAAAGTTCAACAAATACGAAGTAATATTTCAAAATATTAGAATTTCAGAATAATATATTTTAACGTAGAAGAATATTGTCTATCTCTTGCGGTATATCAGTTATGGAAAGTCGTGTAAAATAAAAAGGGCTTTAGAGGGCATGTTTAAAAAAAATTAAGGTGTGCGTTTCATTTGCCATAAAATATCTTAAAGTGGCGTTTTAAATTTTATACTTTCTTTTGAAGAAATCAAAATTTTCGAAAAATGTTGCGTGTAAAGAGTAGTCTGGGGTGGGAAGATTTTCTTAAAAATATTTATATTACATTGTTGGAAGGCGAACTTAAATACCTAGCTTGGTACGTAACTTTCTTTAAGAATTAGGTTTGGGATTACTACGGAGGACATTCGGCACTGCGACCAGTCTTGATCTATTGTACCTATGCCTCCTGCTGGAGCATCCCGAGAAAGGATGAGGCGAGAGGAGAGAGGGAGAGAGCGACCGTCCCAGGGAGCCACGACAGTGCAGAGGGTAGGGTCTCTACATTTGACTAAGATGGAAACCTCCCCCAGTAGGCCAGGATAACGAACATTCTCCCCTACTGGCTCGGAAGCGGACCTAGCAGCCGAATCGGAGAGCAGCAACCAACCTACCGGAGAAGGAAGTAGTTTTCCTCATAGCATATCATCCCGCCATGCACCGCCGAGACACCCGCCGACACTTCTACACTGAAAGAGATTATCAGATGAGAGATGATGTGAAATGACAATGGAAATGAAATGGAGGGACAGGAAATTCGGGGGATATAATTAATCTACAGCATTCGCCTGCTGACCCTGGAAAATCTCCGAAAATCCCACAGATCAGGTAGATCGGCCACGGGAGTCGAACCCAAACCTCCCGAATGTGGCCTATAGCTGAAATCGCCTGAGCCATCCAGCTCGGTGTAAATTTCTTTTACTTTTTAGTTAAGCTGTTTGTAAAACGGACACATGGATCTTTTTCTGAAACACTTTTTATTTAGGGGACGTCAAAACGTGAAATTCTAGAAAATCTTCGTATATGATTTTTGGGTGGAACGCAATACTTTTTATATCTCATATGTACGCGATACGGAAAGCAAACAAATTCTAATGGGAGAAATTACACTGAAAAAAAAAAAAAAAAAAAACAACAACAGAGTTTTAAATTTTAGCGAAGGCCTCTAGTCCACAATGCAATAAATAATGAAAATTATGACATAAATAGCTCTGTTCTTTGCTTTCGAGTTTTCAGTTAGAAGGAATGCAGAGACAGTATTAACACATTGACAACGTATATTTGAAATTTTCCTCCCATATCAGCAGACACTAGATGAACTACGAATGCGTGTGTAAATCTATTCATTCATATTTCAGAGAAAAACTTAGTGCATGTCGTTCATCAGGTTACCGTGGAATAGTTGTCATTTATTGAGACCCATTACTATGTTAAACAGGTTCCAACGTCTATACAAAGAAAATATTCTTTCACGATAAATAAATATATTGAGGAGCAAGTCGGTATTGTGAAAAGCGTCAAACTAATTATTTCACGTTGTCAAAAGCACTTAATAATGTTCTTCAAAATGAGGCTCCACTTCTAAAAAATAATACAAATAATCTTAATTTTATAAGCGATTTTATATATCTCTGTAATATTTAATGACTATTTATAGAAGTAAGGTGGAACTAACTTCGAATGAAGACTGAAGATGAGATACAGTCCATATAAAAACATTCAAGACATTTTTATTAGGTACAATTTACTCCCCTGACTAACAGGTTCCAGCACAGCTTACACAGTAAGTCCAAAAACAGTCAATGCATGTTCGTGCCATAACGCTCGTGATTTAATGCAGTTCACATTATGGATTAGAAGTCTTTAGTGCAATGTAAAAAACCGAAAAAAAACTACAAATTGTGTGCAAATGAAGACTCCCCCTCTAATGTGGGTCTTAGATACAACGATTAATTGTCAGAAAAATAAAGGAAACCACTGAATGAGTGTGCTAGACCACAATGGAGGTCAGTGTTCTGACTTCCCATTTTCGAAACCTGACTGTCACAAAGGAGGTTTTTAACTGCATTCATTCTCAACTCTTTGCAATGTCTCTCAGTGGGACTGGAGTGTAATTTAAAGTAATTGTTGTGTTACTTTTTATGACTTTCTGTACCCATTATCGTTATTTTTGTACCTTTTATGGAAAGTATTCTTACAAAAGCGCATTTTTCATTGCCTCAAGTGGTCAGCGTTTTGGCTTCTCAACCCAGATATTCGCGATTCAATCCCTGGATGGAGCGGGGAAATGTCTTCTTTTTAAAAATAATTTCTTCCTGTCCCTTACACGACCCCGTAGGGGAAGGGATCCGTCCCCTTCAGCTGCCTTGGTGCGGGCGCTGCGGACCCTTAGCACTCGTGGTACCTCTGACGTTACTAGAGGAACCTCGGGCCGAACATTAGAGCCTCTCCCTGATTGGGAATTGTTCGGATTGGGTTGGACTCGAGGGGGCAGTGGTTCCCGATACCCGTGGGAGATCGGGTACTTCTCCGGGCGGGGCTCAGGGAAACCATAATATTCTCGCGTACTAGCCAGCATAGCTAGTAGAACGTGTGCTAGATCACCAGGCGGCCCCACCCAGGTCAAATCAGTAGCCTTCCCATTTTGGTGTTGGCGCACGCAAGTGGCGTATCCACTTCCATCCCGTCTTGATTCCACAGGACCAGATGGGGAGGGGGCCTTATTAGTCTCTAGGTCTTGCCCTATGGAAAGCCCCACGGAGGAACCGCGCGCTTTCGGGATTTCTCGGTAACTCCCTGGTCTTTAGAGGGGGGTGGGGTCACTCTTCACTCTGTGAGGATGTGTCCTGGTAGATACCCTCGAGTTTATATATGTCCTTTACTGGAATTGTCCGTCAGATTTTAGTTTTTAGTATTCTTTTTCTTTTCTTTTTATTGTAGTTGTATGCTTAATCTGAAGAATTTCTATGTAATATAATAATAATAATAATGATAATGATGATGATGATGATAATAATAATAATAATAATAATAATAATAATAATAATAATAATAATAATAATAATAATAATAATAATAATAATAATAATAATAATAATAATAATAATAATAATAATAATAATAATAATAATAATAATAATAATAATAATAATAATAATAATAATAATAATAATAATAATAATAATAATAATAATAATAATAATAATAATAATAATAATAATAATAATAATAATAATAATAATAATAATAATAATAATAATAATAATAATAATAATAATAATAATAATAATAATAATAATAATAATAATAATAATAATAATAATAATAATAATAATAATAATAATAATAATAATAATAATAATAATAATAATAATAATAATAATAATAATAATAATAATAATAATAATAATAATAATAATAATAATAATAATAATAATAATAATAATAATAATAATAATAATAATAATAATAATAATAATAATAATAATAATAATAATAATAATAATAATAATAATAATAATAATAATATTTATTAAGGTACTAAGCTTTTACAATTTTTGGACTGCCCTCTGTTTTGGCCCAGGTCACTGCTACACAGGACAGTCCATTAAGTATATTTACAGACGTGTTACAATATGAATTATTACGGAATAGTCCACCTATTATTCCTTCTCTCTTTTTACAGTCCATATCCACATGTTTTTTTACCTTACTTAAAACCTGCCCTATGTTTTATTTATAATTTTTGTTTAAAACCTTGTTTAAGCTGATTCTTCTATTCATTTTTGGTGTTTGACAATCTTTCCTACATATCTACGTTTCCTTACAATCAAACAGTATATATTCCATATCCTCTTTGTCCCACACAATGGGCACTCGTCTTGCGGGTACCCATTTCTTCGACCTCTTAATCTCCATATCCCTGCTCTAAACCATGCTAACCCCTTTCTTTCTTCACTGCGGGTGCTATCTATATACCTCCCCATCCCCCAGCTCTCTATCAAAACTTTTATGAAAGTAATTGTGTTGTTTTGATTTCAATAAATTAAGAGTTTGAAATATATGTTCTGGTGTAAGGAATTATGTACCAGGACGGCGTATTTCAAACGTTTATATTTTTATCTATAATTTTTATTTTTTATATTCTGTATTATAATTATTTATTATTTATTTTATATTTTTTACAATTTATTTATTTTATATTATTTTTATATATCGTATGTTGTTCTTTGGAGGTACTCGAAGTGATTGTGCGTATGTTTTAGAGTTAAAATATACAGAGCCATCCTAAACGAAAGTAGAGTAAACGAATTCCTTCTCAGTCTAAAGTCAACGATATGACTTAAGTTGTATGAGGTATACAAATGAAATAAATAAAGCTGAACATTTCACGACTACTTTATTTATTTGGTACAAAATTTCGTTTTATTACACATTACCTTTTATGCACAAATAAATAACATTTTTGACATCGCGAGCAACAAATATGTGTTGCTTTAACATGCCTAAAATTCTGTAATTACAGGAATGTTCTAACAATACCGAAAATCTGGCAAAAGTTAGACACGTTATTAAACATTATAATATATTGGAAGTTATTTGTTCTTTCACACTGGCCGTGTGGAGACAGTAGTATGGAAAGTTAGAGTTAGACTGAAAAATTCAATGCCATAGTTGGGGTTTAAACCACGGATCTTCCAGTCTCCCTGGGCTGCTCTTAACCATTGAGCTACCATGGCTAACGTGCCAACATGGCATTAAATTCTCCAACTGACTCGTGTTTTTCCCAGTAAACCACTAGTTCTCATAAACACATAAGAGAGCTACTTAATGGAGACTTACTGTGCTGTAAGTACTTTAAGGTCCGGGCTTTATAGCTCGGACTATTATTAGGTCAATTAATTGAAATTGATTGTTCTTTCACACTAGCTGTGTGTAGGCTGAAATAAATAGTTTGTTGTGAAACAGCTTGTATTGTAATCTGCGCAGTTCCTAACAAAGGACTGGAGGATAAACAACGGGAAAAACGAAGAAGAAGACATAGTACGTGGAAGAGGAAAAGAAAAGAATGAAAGTCAAGGACGGTAACCACAATATCTGTAGCGGTGCTATAAATGCTCATATGAAAATTACCAATAGATACGCTGCCTGTTAAAATTAAAAGGCAATTTTCTGTTTAAATAAGAACCAATGGCTCTAGTCCTCGGACGCTCAATTTTGTTCGACCTCCCAAAGTTTGATCGAAATTGGTAACTTGGAAACTGCTGCCTTTCCTTGTCAAATTAAGATGCAATTTATGCAGCTGACTCGAAAACACATTTTAATCGTCTGGAAACTATTCCAAGACCATGTTGCTTGAGGAGTTATATGATAAAACTTTAATCAAACAAATTTGAGCTATTCTAAAATTAATACACCAAATTATAGGAAAATGTGGACATTTGTTTCCAAAGTTATAATTAACAAAGCAACAAAGCAGCTCAAAAAAGTGATGCAAGACTCTCTTTCCTTCTTTCTTTCTCTCCTTCATTCTTTCTCTCCTTCTTTCTTTCTCTCCTTCTTTCTTTCTTTCTCTCCTTCTTTCTTTCTCTCCTTCTTTCTCTCCTTCTTTCTTTCTCTCCGTCTTTCTTTCCTTCTTTCTTTCTCTCCTTCTTTCTTTCTCTCCTTTTTTCTCTCTTTTTCTTTCTCTCTTTCTCTCATTCTTTCTTTCTCTCTTTCTCTCTTTCTTTCTTTCTCTCTATCTTTCTTTCTTTCTCTCTCTTTCTTTCCTCCTTTCTTTCTTTCTGTCTTTCTTTCTTTCTTTCTTTCTTTCTTTCTTTCTTTCTTTCTTTCTTTCTTTCTTTCTTTCTTTCTTTCTTTCTTTCTTTCTTTCTTTCTTTCTTTCTTTCTTTCTTTCTTTCTTTCTTTCTTTCTTTCTTTCTTTCTTTCTTTCTTTCTTTCTTTCTTTCTTTCTTTCTTTCTTTCTTTCTTTCTTTCTTTCTTTCTTTCTTTCTTTCTTTCTTTCTTTCTTTCTTTCTTTCTTTCTTTCTTTCTTTCTTTCTTTCTTTCTTTCTTTCTTTCTTTCTTTCTTTCTTTCTTTCTTTCTTTCTTTCTTTCTTTCTTTCTTTCTTTCTTTCTTTCTTTCTTTCTTTCTTTCCTTTCCCCTATTTCCTTTTCTTTCTTTTCCTCTCCATCCTTTCCTTTCATTTACTTTCTTTCTTTATTTTTTCTTCACTTTGTTCCTGTAATCTGTTATTTTGTGTTGGAATTTATTAACTTTTGAACTGAATATAAACAGAGAAATAGTGAAAGGATGGAACTTTTAAGTTCGGATATAGGACCTCACTCAGCATCGTGAGAAATTTGAGGAGCTACGCTAGGTAGCGAACCGGTCTAGAAAGCCAACTTTCCGGCTGGGTGTTCCGATGCTGACCACATCTCTCCGTATCGGTTGGATATTCGCCCAGTTCTACCTTGCGTATGTAGGCGTGAGGCCGGCAGTAAGTTTGGCAGGCTCTGGCCTACTTTGAGCTATTACGCCATGAGTAACGTTACCTTACTGTATTACGTATTACATTCTTATATAAGGGGAATGCAGTATTAAGCCAAGTATGTTGTCTGTTGTCGATTATTTTAGAAGCTAATAGCTAATCTCCTACTAGAAGTCACTGGAGCTTAAAAACCCCAATCCTAATGACGAATAAAATGGTCAATAAAATAACATTGCTCCTATTTTATTCTAAACAATAAAAGTAACCGTTAAACTATGTTTCTTAAAAGTACAAAGCGAAACTAAATCCTCAAAGACCGAGCGGGATAGCTCAGGCGGTTTCGTATGTGACCCACCTTTGGGAGACTCAGGTTTGATTCCCATAGCCCCTATCCATGGATTTTTTGAAGGGGGTTTCCCGGATCGCTAGGGTAGGTTTATTACATCCCCCAAATTTCCTGTCCTTCCATTTCATCTCCATTATCATTTCACGCCATCTCTCCTCCTCTCTTTCCGTGTAGAAGTGTTGGCGGGTGTCTCGGCGATTCATGGCAGAATGATATGCTCTGAGTAAAACTTCCTCTTCCGGTATGACTGACTTCGGTCTCCGAACCCGGTCTGGTGCGGTCGTTTCCTGACCGCAGTCGGGTGAGCTGCCAGTTTTACTGCCCTGTCGGGGCGTTTCCAACTAATCCTTGTTTCACATAAGCTTGTCCCATATCTCTTAACGGTCACGTGACCTTATCACCTCTCATTTGCTGCTATTGTAGTATAGACTGTTGTGCGGTAAAAATTAGTTCGTTATTTAACATGGTGATGTATCTTTATATGTTGGAAGAGAATTGAGAAATTTACATTTTCGTAACCGTTTTATTTAAATATATTACGCAACAGTGTTAATTTATCTGAAATGCATGTTAATTCTTAAACGAAGTAAAGAGGAGGTTCCTTTGCTCTCAAGCACATGTCACGATAGCACGTGCTTTAGCGGCAGTGATGACATATTTGTTTATATGACTTTTATCACTCATCTTGTTTTGAACTGGACTTGTCATATATCGCCATTCGAAGGTGTGTTGTGCCGAGTGCGAGAGCTAAATTATTTTATTGGTCATTTAATTGCAAGGGAAAACTTTTACAAAGTGGCGAAAAAAGAATTGTGGTGCATGTGTTTAATGCACTCACAGAGAAGAATCCGTCTTTGTCAGTGAGAGAAGTCGAGCAGCTGTTCTCTGAACTTACAGGTGTGTTAGATGGGCAGGAACATCGCGACATAAAATTGAGACAACAGGAAAACTTACCACTCCAGGGACGATGTTGCTGTGTGGCGAAGACGTTAAGGACAATCAGACTACCGGGATAGAAGTCGCAAAATATACTATCTTGACGAGACTTGGTTGAATGAAGGACACACGACAAGTATGGCGTGACACGACTTTTAAGACTGAAAGACAAGCATTTTAGCAAGGTATGTGTGCTGGTTTAAAAACTCCCAGTGGAAAAAACCTAAGGCTTTTCATTATAAACTTGTTTCAGTTTCATTGCTCATTCATTCAGTTTCAACTTGCTCAGTTTCATTATAAACTTCTATTTTTGCATGCCTTTATATTCTTATTTGTATGATTTTATCTGCCTTCCTGGCAATTATTATGACGTTTACTGCAGGTTTAAATGTGACGGGAAGGCACCGCCTGTGGCCTATGGCACGAAAGCACCAGCCAATTAGGGTGAGGGGGAAGGTAGTTGCACATGGAGTGATACATGTCAGCGAGGCAATGTTATATGAAACAGAGATTAGTATACTGTAGAGACCCTGCCCTCTGCTCTGTCGTGGCTCCTTGGGATGGCCGCGTTCTGTCTTCTTTCGCCTCGTCCTTCCTACGAGGGGATGTCCCACTCGGGGTAGCTGCAGTAGACCAAGACTGGTCACAGTGCCAAGTATCCTCCGTAATCCAATGCAATCCAAATCCTCAAAGTTAAATCCACTTGTTACACAGAAGCTCTCAATAGATTTGTATTGTGAAGGTATTAGCTCAACGTTCGAAGGATGTTTTTATGGAGAAACAAGGAGGAGCAGAAGAGAATAGAGAAGGGTGAGAAGGAAGCGAGAGGAGGAAGCGAGAGAAGGAAGGGAGAGAGTAAGGATGAAGTAGAGGGAGGACATCACAAGGTGAGCCAAAGGCCAAGGGGCCAAGGGGATAATGAACAGCTAGACTATAACTTGTAGTTAGGATAAGGTAGGAAATAGAAATATTGTGAAATATTGTAAATTGGTAAAATGGAAATAAAGGTACATTTTTTCAAAAATATATAGAAAACTGCGTAATCTTAACTTCAGCTGACAAAAAACCTTTTTAATCGAACCTAAATTGACCTTAGAGATTTGAGCCATTACACATGAAATATAAGGTTTCAAAACGGAAACTGATTTTATGTACTTGAAATTAACTTTGTATTTTTAGGGGCAGCAGGAGCCACAGTTTTTTTCTAAATGTTTTCAAAATATTATCAATTGCTTTTCCACCACATTATAAATATATTTTAAATACTATTCAGATATGTTTAGTTATTTTTGAGAAACAAAATTACTTTAATTTTAGTTTGCTAACGCCCACAATGTAGAAATTGTTATTTTGAAAAATAGAAATTTTGATTTAAACGTCAAATGATTTTGATATCAATACAAATTTTCATCCAGCATTTTTACACTTCTGTTGTTTGTTAAGAAAGGGATACGGGATGTTTAAATATATTTTTATAAGAACTTATCCTCAGTGGTCAAATTAATTATATCAAACCTTCAGAAATTAGAAAGTTATGCAAACACTATTTAATTCTGAGTTTATGCTGAAAATTTGAACAAGACTGTTCTTAGGGAACATTTAATGCGCATAAGTGTAAGAAAGGTCAAGGTCGTACGAAATGGATTCGCAGTATAAGCCGCGAGCTCTTGAGCATTTAAATGGTCACATACGTATGGTAGCTTAAAAAAGTTCTGACTGCAAAAACCAAGATTGTAATTAAAGTATTCTTTTATATAAAAATAAAATGTTTAATTTTTGGAGAATTTTAATCAAATTTGGGCTGTAAGTACCATTAAGTTTATTCTTTGCCTCATATTACCGGCCGTTGTTGATAGATAAAACTTTTCAATTAGACTACAGAAGGATCTGAACTATTTAGTTTGCCGCTAACAATGAGATCGACAGATGCTCGCTTGAGCCAGTTACAGACAGAAATGCATCATTTGCAACGGCTGCATCTGATTTGGATTCCATTTTGCGGATGCACTCCTAGGTTATACAATTCTAAAATCCAGTTACATCCAGATTAGCTCCACTTGGATTAAAGAGCATGAGCATTTTCCTTTTCAGTTTAACAGACTTGGGACCGCCTACATTACGTAGGACTGGTTATAAATATTATTGCAGTAAACCGGTATTTAAGTCAATAACTTCCTGTAGTTTTAATTCCGAGATAGAAGCATATAGCTCAGCTTCTTTCCAAGCTGTATCTAATAGGAAATCGTCTATGATATTCTAGCATAGTTTTAAGTTGTGATTTATGTACTGCTCCTTTTTCTCTACAACATATACAAATGGTAAAGAAATTGCTCTCCAGTCAAAAATTTGACAAAGATATTTTATTGGAAATACACGTTTGTGGTCCACAAAATCCCAAACATTTTTTAGAAATAGGTTCGTCGTTTTGTGTGTCTATAAAACCATAACTCAAAAACGAAAAGTGCTTAAATAATAAGTTGGTATTGTGGTCCTCCAGGAGTAACACAAGACAGTCTCTGTGCCCTAAACTACCAATTTCGTCGAATAAAATGCTCGAAAAGGTTGTTTTCTTTTTCAAAAAGCCTCTAACAATTTTCAATAAAATATCTTAAGTTTAAGATACTTTCATGCCAAATGAAGTGCCTGTCGTGAATTTTCTGGTAATAACTTCTGGGTTTATCTTCATTTTGAATGTTTTTTTTTTTTTCGCAAATGGCAAACAGTAAACGACAAAGTCGTTTCCAAGTATATTCTTTTAGTGATTTTTCCCCGATATATTCGATATTATTGATTCCAATTTTCAAATACTTATACTTTTCTGAAACAAGAGGTCACTCATTTTGTTATATCCTGACCATGCACAGATAATGAATTTCAAAGCACTCGCATAGCGACCAGTCCTTAAAGTATTGAAATAGTGCTTAAAGCACCTTGTATTCCCTTATTTCAATTATTTCTACAGCGAAATATGCAGTAAGATAGTTTGTATAACTGTTTTTTTTTCTATTAACATGAAGTAGAGAAATAACCGTTTCTAAAAATGTTTTATACTAAAAGATATGTGAGTGCAACACATCTAGGATTGCCAACTTTTGTTTTTCAAGATCAGAGAGTCTAGTTAAGTGTATCAATATTTAATTATCAATACATTTCCAAACTAGTTGCACATCAGTAAATGAAAACCAAAATTACCTGTTACAAAGTACACATTTATCTTACTTGAACGTGTATTTTTGTACACTTTTGGCATCAGCTTGAAGTTTACAGTGACATTTTGCATACTGCACAAATTCTTGAAAAGTGTAATCAAAATTCACACTGATTTGCAACTCAACTTTTATTAGGCTACCTTACAAAGTTTTCTATCAGGAGATCATTTGTTGTCCATCAACGAAAATATTCCTTTAGTATGATGCTGGTATACCGAGAATAAAACTACGAATTTTATTTATTTCATGAAATAAATAAAATGTCAACTTTCGTACTTTTCCTCAGTCAACACAGTTACCCACTTTCTCACACAACTACATTCAATCGAAATTATTGACTTACTACGAGTACATATTTTAAAGAACAGAAATGGTACTACAACTTATGCATTATCATTTACAACAACCCTAGAGTGAAATTTTTTTTTTGCTACATCTGAATCACAGTATATAGTTTTCGTCAGTTTTTTTTTGCACATTCTATGCTACAGTAGCTTAGGTTATGTTTCACTATGTGCTAGGCCACTAATAACTCGCTCAGTGGCACTATAGTTCTGTCACATTCACTACTTTCATCCAATACTAAAAATACGAGGGTGGGTAAAAAAGTAATGCATCCTATTCTTTTTTCTCTTTTAATTGCCAAGAAAATTGAATCCAATTTACATAGCTTGAAAACTACAACATTGACGATTAATTTGTCACTATTCAATATAATCTGCGCCCTTTTCCACAGTTTTGGTCCACCTTTTAACTAGGGCATTTATTCCAGTGTGATAAAGCACACGGTCTTGCTTCCTAAGCCATTGACGCACGGACGTTTTCACAGCCTCCTCATCTTCAAAATGAATCCCACGACGAGCATCTTTTAGTGGCCCGAACAGACGGAAGTCTGATGGTGCCAGGACAGGGCTGTATAGGGGGTGAGGTAAGACTTGCCATCCCAAATTTTCAATTTCTGCAGTGGTGTAACGGCTGGTGTGTGGTCTTGCATTGTCATGCAAAAGAAGAACATCCGCCATAGTTTTTGTTTGGCGACCTCGGCGAAGACGTGCTTTCAGCTTTTTGATAGTTCTGATGTATTGGACAGAATTTATTGTGTATCCCTGCTCCAAAAAATTAATCAAAAGCACACCCTCTATATCCCAAAACACTGTTGCCATAATTTTCCCTGCCGACCGCTGAGTTTTGAATTTTTTTTTTCTTCGGTGACGTTGTGTGATGCCATTCCATTGACTGCCTCTTTGATTCAGGTTCAAAAAATGAACCACGTTTCGTCTCCAGTAACAATTTTTTCCAAAAACTCCTCTCCCTCCACATTGAAGCGCTGCAAGTGTTCGGAGGCTATTGTTTTCCTTGTTTCTTTGTTTTGGGCGGTTAACAACGTAACAACCATTTGAGTAACCCAGTTGTTGAATAATCGTCATCACACTGTCTTTACTGAGGGAGGTAATGCGATACAATTCACCTGTTGTTACCCGGCGATCACCACGAATGATGTCATCGATTCGCTGAATGTTGCATGGAGTCACTGCATCACCGGCCTGTCGCCCTCGCTTTTCATCTGCCAAAGGTGTTTGCCATTCAGCTTCGTTACAGCGACGAACCCATCGTCTAACAGCGTTGACATCCACCGTTGCATCACCATACACATTTGTTAGCCTTTCGCGAATGCGAATTGGCGTTTCACCTTCCGCAGTCAAAAATTCAATCACAGAACGCTGTCTAATACGAAAGTTGATGTCAGCCATTTTGCAAGAGGATGCAGTGCTGCCACCTGTTGACTTAGGAAGTTACTACTGTAGGGGATTGGAGAAGAAGGTTTGAGGAATTGCGCCAAATTCAAAGTTTTCACATAATTTACTTATTAAGGAAAAAAAAATAGGAGGCATTACTTTTTGACCCACCCTCGTAACTGGATATATTTTCAGAAAAGTTAATTCTCCGAAATTTACATTTATGTCTATCAGTATTATCATGCTGCACACAATCTAAATTGCTACCATGTTTAATGATGAAGACATGCTACACACTTTCCTTTCTTTTTAGGAGGATTTTTGTGCCCATCTCCCCAAATATTTCACTCTTAATGAATTTACTACAGCAAATAAACTCAAGGTAAGTTGAATTCAAACGACGCACAAGCGGAAATCAGCAAACAGAAATGGGCCACAGATAACGTCTCATTTCGATTGTCATGCTATCAATATTACGATATTAAAGCACAATATCGATTCATGTGCTGGTACTACTAGGGCTGTTCAATAAAGGATGATCATAAATTTTTTACGTTCATGCTTTTGCGCACTAAAATTCAATCTTATTATATTCTGTTAGCTTAATGTCAAACAAACACGTCGTAGTAGTTTCATTGTTGATACTCCTGATTTCCGCCTGTGAGAAACAGGCAAGTTCAGACATGTTCAGTATCGCCTACCACTGCAATGGTAGTAACACGCGAGGAACAACATGCGGCGTTGAAATTCTGCTTTCGTCTCAACAAATCTTCAGTTGAGGCCCATACAATGTTTCAGGAGGCCTATGGAGAGTATATTCTTCCCTAAAGCACAGCTCGAAGGTTGTTTGAAATGTTTAAAGAGGGGAGACAATGAATTTCAAAGGAAGGTGGATCCGGTGCTACAGTCTGTGCTCTTATGGAAGAAAACATCAACTCTGCTGTTGCACTAGGTAAAAAGAAAAAAATAAGAAGAAAGGAACTAAGAATGTGGAATGAAGAAATTGCAAAGGTAGTCGAGGAAAAAAGGAAAGCTTATCATAGATACTTACAATTAAATACTGAGGAAACTAAACAAGCATATAAGGCAGAACGAAATATGGCTAAGAGTTTGGTGAGGAAGTTAAACGATGCATCATGGAATAAATTCATAGGAGATGTGGAACACGACTTACATGGAAGACAGCTCTTTGCATATAAACTGCTGAAACATTTAAACCAAAATGAGAAAGATACAGGAGATTTAATTTTAATTGAAGAATTAAAAGAAGCACTCATAAAAACTAAAAATAGGAAAGCAACGGGCCAAGATGGATTAAACGCAGAGTTATTTAAATATGGGGGGCTATTGCTAAAGCTCCGACTGCTACATTTCTATAATATGTGCTGGAAGAAGCAATGTATCCCAGAAGATTGGCTTATGGCCCAAACCATCTCTATCTTTAAGAGAGGGAAACGAAATACATGTAGCAATTACAGAGGAATATGTTTACTGTATACGGCCTATAAAATATTTGCTAAAATAATAAAAGAAAGGTTGCAGAATATAGCTGAATGTCTTCTCTCGGAAGAACAAAGTGGATTTAGAAGAGGCAGATCCTGTGTAGATAATATTTTTATTGTTAAACAACTAATTGAAAAAGCAGAGGGAGTTAAATAAAGAAACGCATATGGCGTTTGTTGACTTTGAAAAAGCCTTCAATAGGGTAAACCGATGCAAAATGTGGCAAATATTGGAGGAACGAGGATACCCAAAACAATTAGTAAAATGATACAATGCTTCTACTTCCAAACAAAAATAAATGTGAGGAACAATGGTAAAATTTCTAAAAAATTCTTACTAATCAGGGTGTACTTTATCACCTACACTTTTTAGTATTTATATTGACGACCTAGTGTGCAAATGGAAGCAGCAAGTGAATGTAGGTTTTAAAATTTCAAATAAAAACTTTTTAAATATTTTATTGTTTGCTGACGACTTAGCTTTTATACAAAATAGCGAATCTGCCCTGCAAAAAACTATTTTTAAACTTAGTGAACTTTGTAAGCAATATAATTTGAACATTTCTTTTATAAAATCAAAGGTAATTGCATTCATTGGGAAAGATCCAATTAGAACAAAAGTAGTTATAAATAATCGTTACGTTGAACAGGTAAGACATGTTAACTACTTGGGAACTGATGTTAGTTATGACAAGAAATATGATGTCTACAATAAAATATGCAAATTTCAAAGAGTGTGTGGAACAATAAATAGAACATTTAGAGACAAAATACGTAAAGAAACAAAATTAAAGTTCTACAAAGTTATGGCTGTAACTATACTGACATACGGAAGTGAGACTTGGACGTTAACTAAAAAGCAACAGAGTAAAATACAGGCTTCAGAAATGAAATTCTTGAGAAGTGTGAAAGGATGAACGAAGAGACACTTAATTATAAATGAAAATATAAGAGAAGAGCTGGACATTTTTAGTATGAATGATAGGTTAAAAGATCTCAAACAAAAATGGAAGGAACATGTTGAAAGAATGCCAGATAATAGACTTACAAAACAAATACTACAGTATCATCCTAAAGGTAGAAGATCGATGGGCAGACCCAGGAAACTATGGCTGGAGGTCTTCAAAGGAAGAACAGGCACTTGATTGCCTATGCCATGAAGTGAAGAAGAAGAAGAAGAAGAAGAAGAGGAAGACTACTGTTGCCGCCCACCTCGGTAGCGTAGATGGTAGCATGTCTGCCTCAGTTCAAGAGGTCCTGAGTTCGAATCTCGGTCAGGATGAGTTACCTGGATAAGGTTTTTCCAGGGTTTTCCCTTATCCTTACAGACGAATGTCGGGTAGCTCTAAGCTCTAAGCTCCATGGACCCTGGACACATTTGAGCATCATTTCACCCATTTCATTCACCGGCCGATATGACTTAATGTTGGAGGACGTAAAAAAAAACAAAAAAAAAAAAAAAAACTGCTGTTGCCATTGTGGGAGAGGATCGACGAATTACCTTAAGATCGCTTTCTGAAATACTGAACATTTCATTGGGTGCCACCCACACGTTGGTGACAGAAACATTATACATGAGACGTGTTTGTACGCGATGGGTTTCAAGATTGTTGATTCCCGAACTAAAGGACATTCGCATGCAAGTCTGCATGCAGTTAAAGTTGATGCTAGAGGAAGATCCGAAGTTTGTTTCAAACGTAATCACTGTTGATGAAGCTTGGCTACATCATTTTGATCCTGAGAGCAAAAAACGAAGCTCAGTGTGGAAATCTTCTTCATCACCAACAGCGAAAAAAGCAAAAGTGGTTGCTTCTGCTGGGAAAGTTATGGTTATCTCATTCTTCTATATTCATGGGATAGTTTATCAGCATATTGTAAATGCACACACATCAGTAGCTGGACATTACCACAGGGATGTCCTGAGAACATTGCAAGTCCATATCAAGCGCAAAAGACCACATTTCCGTGAAGCAGGCCGGATGCTGCACCTCGATAATGCGCGGCTGCATATTGCCAACGTTGTTGCTGAATATCTTGCAAAAATCAACGTGAAGTGCATTCCTCACCCTCCCTATAGTCCGGATTTAGTCCCATGTGAGTTTTTTCTATTCCCTAACTTGAAGAAACGCCTTCGTGGGAGGCGTTGTCCGTCATCAGAAGCAGTGGTGAAGACTGCGGAGGCGATTTTGAAGGATATCTCAAAAATGATTTCCAACATGTCCTTGAAGACTGGCAGAAATGCTGGGGCAAGTGCACCGTATTCAGGGGAGACTATTTTCAAGGAGCATAAAAATTATGAGGATGAGAAAAGGTACGTTGTCAAAAAAATTGTGATCATTCTTTATTGAACGGCCCTCGTATTAATATAAATCAACTGTGCACAAAATAACCGCACATAAAGTATTTAAAAATTCCGCGGCATGTTTAAGTATTAACCTAGTGTCATTTTCTGAAATAGATTCGATCTCCTTGGTTAAACCAAAACGAGATTGCTTAAAAAATTCACGAAATATGGGAGTTCCCGTATAATACGTGAGAGTTGGCAACCCTAGCACTTCAGACTTTTTTTGGCTGTTCAGTTTATATATTTTCTATTTTGAATAATAGTTAAAACATCGTTAAAATAGGCCCAGCTCAGTAGCGTAGATGGTAGCGTGTCTGCCAAGAGGTCCCGAGTTCGAATCTCGGTCAGGGTGAGTTACCTAGATAAGGTTTTCTCCCGGGATTTTCCCTTATCCTATCGGGTAACTCTAAGCTCCATGGACCCCGGACTCATTTGAGAATCATTTCACTCATTTTCATTCATCTTCCGATATGACAACGTTGGAGGACGTAAACTGAAAAAAAAAAAAAAAAAACCGTTAAAATAAAGACACATTGACATAAGTAAGTATATCACAGCAGAGCCATTATAAATACTCGTAAATGATCTCGTATACAAACACAGACCTGGTAGAAGGAAGCCTATTTGGACACAGTTTATCTTTGCAGGTATCATTCGAAAATATCTGGAATCATTTCGGATGACGGAGTTTAAATCTGAGAGCCATTTCGGATATATCGTCACAGCAATACACAACTCTAGTGAGCTAGTTAACCTTAGCTAAAATATGGGTAAAATTCCATCACACCGGATACTATACCAAGGATACGACGATCAAGATAACAGACATTTCCATTGGGTCACATTCTATCCCTCTTTACATTTCGTTCGCCGCTTATTAGAAATGTAACACATACTCTAGAAAATAACACGCTATCCTAAGGACAGTATTTTGTTCTCATTGCAGTTAATAACTGGTTAGCAACACCAGGGAGGTGATCATAATTTGAGGAATCGGCAGACCTCATTAGTACGTGTTCATTAGAAAGTCGTTTGTAACGACATAATCCGTTAGTTTTTGTCTCATGGACTCCTTTGGACACGTTGGACCAGTCTTTCGTTATCCGAACCTGAGGTTTGACATTGCAGATATTAATAAAAATATATTACATCCAAAAACACAAAACCCCTTATGCATGTCTTAACCCTTTAATGTATGGTGGTTCTTTGAGACAACAGTAGGCTGTGTGCATCATGTTTTAATGCGGTTCGTTTGTTAGTATAATATTGTTCTGGCCTCTGCCAATTATACACACAAAATATTGAGACTTTTGAATTGTAAATATTATATTACCTTTACAATAAAATTTTAGTGCATTTTACTATAAAGAGGAAAAATCCAAGCAACTGCAGTCAAACGATACCCCTTCAACATCCAATCATGCCATCACACCAATTATTTCACTTGGACCCTCCCCTCCTTTACCACAGGCACATTTGACTGCAGTAATGGAGATTCGAACTTATGAAGTTTAGCTTTGAAAGGATAGCCAGTCAATTATTTATCGCTTTAACGACCATGGCTATTCGAATCAGTTGCGTAAAGGCACCGCAGAAAGCGGTATTAGAACCGTTTCAGAAATTACAGCAAGAGCAGCATAAGCAGCAAAATAAGACAGTAAAGGGTTAATACTATCAGTAATAATACCATAAAGGGAGAAAATTCGCATTTGTATTATGTAGGATCTCAACCGACTTAATAATTCTTTCACCTTTAACAATTCTCAAACTGACATTGGCCATAAACACTTTGGAATTTAAATTCATGAATTACCAATAGGTAGACCGAAGAGGATATTCACAGTCTATGTATTAGCAAACAAATGTACATCTGGATTTTTCAAATAGTTAACTAAGAAGCGAGTCACTTCTCTTTTATGATGCTTCCAATCCACCTCACACCCTGGCACTAATGACTTGTTTCCAGTGCTTAATGGACGGCGAAAGGCTCGAGGTCCAAAACAAAATTTACGATCCCTACTGGTGCTCGTTCACTAGTTGCAAAGATTTCTTTTTCGGTGACAAATTGTTTGGAGATGACTATACCAGAATAAGAAAACATTGGATTTTGAAAAGGAACGTATTTTCCAAAAAGGCTGTGTTTCTATTGGCATTCTAAAGAAAATGAATATATTTATAAAAAACATTAAAAAAGAAACCAAACAAAAAACGAACCTACATACGTACAAATAAATGAATAATATAAAGTTATTCTCCGTGAACTAGGTATACTTTTCCAGCCTCTAATTTCGGTCGCGGCTTCAAACCCGCCGGAGGGCATTGGATTCTTTCTCCTTTAGGCATAAATCCTTAACTTTCTTCTGGAAGGAAGTAAAGTAAATAATAATAATAATAATAATAATAATAATAATAATAATAATAATAATAATAATAATAATAATAATAATAATAATAATAATAATAATAATAATAATAATAATAATAATAATAATAATAATAATAATAATAATAATAATAATAATAATAATAATAATAATAATAATAATAATAATAATAATAATAATAATAATAATAATAATAATAATAATAATAATAATAATAATAATAATAATAATAATAATAATAATAATAATAATAATAATAATAATAATAATAATAATAATAATAATAATAATAATAATAATAATAATAATAATAATAATAATAATAATAATAATAATAATAATAATAATAATAATAATAATAATAATAATAATAATAATAATAATAATAATAATAATAATAATAATAATAATAATAATAATAATAATAATAATAATAATAATAATAATAATAATAATAATAATAATAATAATAATAATAATAATAATAATAATAATAATAATAATAATAATAATAATAATAATAATAATAATAATAATAATAATAATAATAATAATAATAATAATAATAATAATAATAATGATAATAATAATAATAATAATGATAATAATAATGATAATAATGATAATAATAATGATAATCATGATAATGATAATGATAATCATGATAATGATAATGATAATGATAATCATGATAATGATAATAATGATAATGATAATCATGATAATGATAATGATAATCATGATAATGATAATGATGATAATGATAATGATAATGATGATAATGATAATAATGATAATGATAATAATGATAATGATAATGATAATAATGATAATAATAATAATAATAATAATAATAATGATAATAATAATAATAATAATGATAATAATAATAATAATAATAATAATAATAATAATAATAATAATAATAATAATAATAATAATAATAATAATAATAATAATAATAATAATAATAATAATAATAATAATAATAATAATAATAATAATAATAATAATAATAATAATAATAATAATAATAATAATAATAATAATAATAATAATAATAATAATAATAATAATAATAATAATAATAATAATAATAATAATAATAATAATAATAATAATAATAATAATAATAATAATAATAATAATAATAATAATAATAATAATAATAATAATAATAATAATAATAATAATAATAATAATAATAATAATAATAATAATAATAATAATAATAATAATAATAATAATAATAATAATAATAATAATAATAATAATAATAATAATAATAATAATAATAATAATAATAATAATAATAATAATAATAATAATAATAATAATAATAATAATAATAATAATAATAATAATAATAATAATAATAATAATAATAATAATAATAATAATAATAATAATAATAATAATAATAATAATAATAATAATAATAATAATAATAATAATAATAATAATAATAATAATAATAATAATAATAATAATAATAATAATAATAATAATAATAATAATAATAATAATAATAATAATAATAATAATAATAATAATAATAATAATAATAATAATAATAATAATAATAATAATAATAATAATAATAATAATAATAATAATAATAATAATAATAATAATAATAATAATAATAATAATAATAATAATAATAATAATAATAATAATAATAAAAGTTAATTTTGAGGGTCCAAATAACCTACGTTGAATTATTGGCTTTTAATAAATAATTAATCAGGATGTGCTTTTATCATGTTAGTAAAAAATAAAAAAACATGTAATATATTATAGTCGCATGACTTTCTCCACTTAAGTTTCTACAAATTGTTTTTAGAAAGGTGTTTTTGTCTTGTTTCTTTGGATAAAGTCTGTAGAAAGGCCTTGCACATTGCAACTTTTCTTATACCTGGGATAAAGTGATATAAGCGGTAATCCGATATTTAAAAAGCGAACCACTGATTGATGCATTTGAAGTATTAGTCCTCCTGTGATGAATATGGGAATAGAAACTTAGAAGTTAAAAAATACATATCTTTAAGTAAATATCTGAGAATTCTAATAAAAAAATTATAATATATCGGAATTGGTTAACCTAGCAATACATTATTGTAATTGACATTATTTGTGTATTTTAACGAATTCTACAGCTATTGTGCAGGAAGTTTTCGTTTATCTCTTAAATAACTTCATGTCTGCCTGACAGTGAATAGATACGTTAAGATGAGAAGCTTGAATAAACTTGATTTATTTTAAACTAAGTTTTATTTCAAATATTTATTAAAAGTTTGAAATGATAATTCGTTTGGGGGTGTCCGGACCCCATGGACTCCGCTTAAATACGTCCCTGGTAAAAACGGAGAATACTGTTTTGATTGGCTATGGGTGTGCAATCTTCATATTTACCAGCTTTACTTCCATTCGCTGTATATCCTAAGTATTTCCTCAATATGTGAAAAGGATGTAGCATTTGTAGATATTATTAAACAACTCGGGACCAAAGAAAACGTACAAACCATTTTTATTTCATCTGCCCTTACGTTACACAGGACTTCTCTCTGTTATTAGGAAATGCTGGAGCTACACAATATTGCAATAATGTGTTATAGTGGAGTATTAACCACAACAATCTAAATCATTGTTCAAAAGTTTCATAAAGAACAACTGCAGATAAATGAATTTAATTCGGCATTAGAGTTCAAAAAATTAACCGTGCAACGTGGGGTAAAGTCGGCCAATGGGTTCCTTACGAAGTTCAACTGAAAACAACGTTAGGACACTTCTAACACTGTTTAAAATCTATTTGAGGTATTTTCATCGAGATATGAAGTTGAATATGTTATAATTTGATTGGCCTCATCATACTCTTAGTGTAACCAGAGTTCGTTCAAAGATACGCTGAACTTCTTCTGGCTATCAGATATTAGAATGGAATCTGTTTTAAATTCTCTTCATCTATTTTATGCGATGTCCTATTAAAATATTATTAAAATTCGCGAAATCTTTCTTGAAATCACATATACGATTAGTAAAGTGACCCTGCTAATTATGACAAAGAATTGTATCGTTTTGTGGCTCATCATCATACGCTGATCATGGAAGTATTGAAATGTAATTTTGAAATGCAGTGGATGAAAATTAGAAGTCTGATTGTTACCAGCTGTATGATTGGAATTTTTATTTGAGATTTTTCCTCAGTTCATATAGTATTTATCTCACAGATTAACGGGCTGAACGTCCATTTCATTTATCGTCTGGAATAACCTGTCTAGAGACGGTTATAAAAATGAAAGAAAAGAAGTAAATAAGCTACTACTAGCTGACTATAGTTTGAGGAAGCGATCTTAAGTCATATTTCGGCCACCATGGCAGTATAAAGATACTGTTCTTAACTTTACAACCCAGGCTAGAGCTGCTTTTTGCGTCAAATTGCCTGTCGGAGTTGTATAATCGTATTTTCTCCTCAGCCATTAAAATTAATATTAGGTAGCCTTGATACTTTAATCCCATTAGGTCATTTTCATGTTGATACCTATTTATTCATTTCAAATGTCTAAACTCAATAAATTACAAAACAGCGCTATAAAATAATCTCATACTTAATGCTCTGTTATAAAAGGGGGCTGTAACACGTCCGTTTATAATGGCATCTCATCTGATCTTCAATATTTCTCTCATTAAACGCTTCGTTAAAATGATATATACGAAGGTCACTTAGGAAGTAATGAGCTTTCGCGCATACCCGCTGGAATGATTACTATTGACTTCTATACAAGGTAAATAGTTTTGTCGACATCTTCTCTTAAAGTGAGAAGGTGCTTCACTTGGGATTAAAATTCACTGTTTTATTTTTACATTTTATTTTAATTTCATCCATCTAGATTACAAATATATAACTAAATTTTTATTGGAGCAATATTATATAACTAATTTGCTTATTATATTGGTGGGTGTTAAGTTTTTGCCACGCCCCTTTTCGTGAACTTTCAGAAAATCGATCATAGCTTCTGTAATACTGAACAGATATTTTTGAACTAAGCCTTGTTTTGTAAGGGATTTTTGAAGCGTTCTGCTGGTACCAATGTAGCTAGTTTTTCTTTTGTGTTTGGCTGTGTATGTGAACAGTTTTTTGTTCTGAATAATATTTTATAGTAGTTACTGGTGAATATATTATATGGATAGGACAAAAAAAAATTGGAAAAATGAAGTTTACAGGCAATGGTTTTACTAAAACATAACAGTAAATGTGGAAAACATAAATAGAGTAGACAATGAAACCACATGTAATATTGAGGTTAGTAGGCCCAGTTCACACAATAAATGTACTAATCATGATAATAGTCATATACAGAAATTGTTGAGCTGCGAGTCCTGAAAGCAAGTAAAAGGGTTGAGGAACTTTTTTTTATTGATCGATCAGCAGTACAATGCTTTACAGATCAGAGTGAAAAGAAGGTAACAGTACAATAAGAACAATATCAGGGGTAGGCTAACAGGCCGCCACCTAACTACATTAAGTTAGAACTCCAATAATCCTCTCTGAGAAATTATGTCAATATTTAAGATATAAGAAAGACATCAAACACTAGAATCACTCGAATCAGATGTATCACTTAGAAGCAGGTCCTGTGGTAGTCTGCTCTTCAAGCGTGAGGGCTGCGCGTGCGGACGCCGATGTTATAATGCACAGCTCCTGGAACTTCTTGCAGCGTGGAAATGAAACGACGAGCGATCCTGCGAATGTAGTCGTGAAGAGGTAACAGTTCTAGTTCGTGATGGAGCTGCTGATTACGGATGAACCATGGAGCGTTGGTAGCGATGCGCATGAAGCGATTCTGTATGACCTGAAGACGACGCAGATGACATGTGTGTGCGGCCCCCAACACTTGGCAGGCATATGTAATAAGCGGACCAACGAGTGATTTGTAGAGTAACAATGAAGACTGTAGGCTGAGGCTGGAAAGGCGATGCAACAGAGGTGAGAGTTTTGAAAATCGCCCGGAGGCCAGTGATATAAGACGATCGATATGAGCACGCCAGGTCAGTCGAGAGTCCAAAAGCACTCCAAGGTATTTAAGGGGAGTTGTAGGGACATTGTTCCTGTAGAGACACAACGGAGTAAGCGGAGTATATCGGCGAAGAGTGAAGATTTTAGCTTCGGTTTTCTGAGGGTTCAATGAGATCCACCAAGTGCTGAACCAATGAGTTAGGTGATCTAAAGAGAGCTGTACTACTTGTTGTGCGTGCTGGAGATTAACATGAGAATAATATAGTACTGTGTAATCAGCATAAAGAGCTAAATAAGTCAGAGCTAAGACAGGAATATCAGAAATGTATATATTAAATAGAGTGGGGGCCAAGATAGAACCCTGTGGGACACCTGCGGTAATATTACGTGGGGATGAAAGCTTTCCACCAATGCGTACTGAAAAGCTGCGGTCGTAGAGGAAACTGTGGATTAGATGTGATAAGTGATTAGGAAGACCGATGCGGTAGAGCTTAAGGAGCAAACCATCATGCCAAACGCTGTCGAGGTTGAGGAACTGGCCAAGAAGGCAAGAAAAATATAGAGGAGCATGAAAAGAACAAGGGAGAATACAGAGGGTCAAGACTATTCAGCAGGAATCTTCTGACTTATGTGAGAAGTCTGTAATGAATATATAAACTTTAAAGCTGTTTTTCTCAGTTTCATATTTTTTCTTGTTCCGGTACCTTTTTTTTTTTTAAAAAAAATTCAACCAAAACATGATTTTTTGCACGTATTAAGCATACTTATAAGAATAATAAGAATAAAGGATTTTTCTCTGAAATTCATATTACTTGTTTAAAAATAAAATTACCTGAAAGTTCAGTGCCTTAAAAAATGATGACAAATTATCGGTACAAAATTTTCAAATAATAATAATAAGTATTACTCAAGATAAAGGTTTTAATAACATGCCTGAAAATTTTCATGCACATATCAATAATAATTTCTTAGTAATGTGCAACCAAAAATCTGGAAACAGCATTGCGGAGATAGGCAGTAACTTCTCACCTTAATGCATTCAGAGTTGCAGACAAAGGAAGGTTATTATTCCGTGGTTGTTCAAAAAGAACTGTGACACAATTCTCTGAGATGGGAGCTATTGAATTTCTGAATGTTCAGATGTGTCGAAACTTCCAGAACTAAAGGAAGTGTATGTGATACACTAACGAAAAAAGTAAGAGAAAGCGTGTAAAATGTACAACAATGGGTGAACAAATAGGCGTGACGTAACCTCCACCCGGACGTCCGTCACTCATCACAGGTGACTTGAAATGTCAAGTGAACAGTAAAATCATAAAAAATAGACGATAAGCCCTACAAGAATTAAGAACTGGTGTCAGCCGACTACAAAATCGAAGACACTCATAACAAACACTTAAAAATGGAGGTGATTAGGTATGTAGAATAATAAATTAGGCTTCAATTTTGCTACATACTTTTGTTGTTTAGTAATAAATGTTTTCTCGATATATTAAACCAAACGGTCCTTACTTCCTGGTTGAAATTCGTATATAACACCAATCATCCCAAACTGTAGCTGAAATTAATTTACAAATGCACAGTTATTGTTAGATATATCGAAACATATGTCTTGCATAGAGTAATAAATGAAACGTTTTATTTCAGTCAATGACGTTTCTGTTGAGAAAGCAGTTGCCCCCTTAAATATTTAGGCCATCGCAATCTATATACTTTGTAACTGCGCATAACGCATTTTAATTTAATTTCACAATATTGACAAGTTGTTGACAGATGGCTTGGTGGCATGTTGGTGAGGAAGATAGCCAGTTAAACTTGTTATAAAAAAAGAAAAGGAAGGACAAAATTGGAACGCTAAGCTCAAACAGGAAGCTGCGTTCGGAGAATTGCTATCGATATGTATCGTGATTTATCAACCAATATTTCGTGGAGCATTACTGCGTAAGACAGTGACATGCAACTTTCTGATTATGTTTACGCAAAATACTTGAGTGAAAGTAAGATATAAATAATGAGGTAAATAACATAGGTTCTCCCATAGATAGGAAAAGGTTAATAGTACCACTTTCTCTACATATCCTTCATGCCAGTTACAAAGAATTAAGACAACTCGTAAATTAAGTTAGTACCTCTCCATTATAGTATATTTAACTATATTTTGCTATCTTGAATAACACGTAGTAAGATATGCATAGATTTTTATTCTTATTGAAATGTTCAACTTGTTTCTAAAACAAAACACTAAGATAAAAGTATTTATATGCTGTACTCAGATGTTTTTCTCTACTTAGTATTCCAAGAAAAAATTAATCTTAGCTGGCCTCATAGCTCAGTCGGTAGAGCACCTGCGTGCCGTTCTAGGGGTCCCGTTTTCCATTCCCAGCCGTGAGGGTGGGGAATTTCTCCTCCCAAGATAATTTCTCATCTTCCACAGAGTGTGGAAGTATGAATGAGAGTGCGAATGTGAGGGTGATCTAATGTTTGAAAACCAAAAAATGTTCCAAAAAGGAGAAGAGCCGCCGATACGACCATTGGAATTAAAAGACGAGGTATAAATGGAACACATACAAAAATAGCTAATCTTACATAAATTTATTCTTATATCTATTTTTTGTTTATCGAGGTAAACCTTTATTATATCCTTATATGTTTTGGTACTGGTATAAGAAGCTCACATTTTATTTTATCTAGTAAGGGCTTGCTTATAATAATCAGAAATATTTATTCCACCCAAAAGTTCGATACCAAGATTTTACTGGACTTCCGGAAGCTCTCTTAAAAAACAACTTTTATGGAAGAAAGGTTCGGTGTGTGTGTGTGTGTGTGTGTGTGTGTGTGTGTGTGTGTGTGTGTGTGTGTGTGCGTGTGTGCGCGCGCGTGCGTGCGTGTGTGTATGTGTATGACTGGGAATTGCATAACTCAAAAACAAAAAGTCGGTTAAATAACAAATTTAGTAACTTTGTGTGAAATATGTTCTAAAATTCTAATTTCCTTAGAATAGCTCTATCGATTTTATTAAAGTACCTAATGTTATAGATATTTTATGACATATGAAATGTTTGCTCATTTTTTTCTGAGAATATCCTGTGAAGTCCTCTTACTGCACAAAAAAGTGTAGTTCTTGTTAAGCCTATACGAAGATTTACAAGAAAATATTTTCCCTAAACTACTATTTACATGAAAGAGTTTTTGGAAAACTTGGATTTTATCAAAGTGGCTCGGACGATTTTCACCGACTTTCGTACTTAAGATATTTACTTAAATAAAATGTATATTTTGAAATTTATGAAAATAGTAATTCATGTACAAATTCTGTATTACTTTGTGTGACATCCACTGTGAATCTCTTTAAAATATATAATTAGTTCATACAAATTTTTGTAACATTAGCTAATTCCGAAATATCCGTTATTATTAATTAGTATCCGTTATTAACGTTCAATATTTTGTCACGTTTAAAGTGCTGTTGCTCTTCAGTTTCATGGCGGTATCGTGGAAGAACGTGTACACATTTTAAGACGGGTGTTCGGTAATTGACATTTAAACATCTAATTAACAATGTTACTGTACCAGTAATGAATTAATGTGTAGTAAAACTATCTCTACAAAGGCTTATATCGAATAATACGAAGTAGATCTATAAATAAGCTTTTGTAAGTATAGCTTGCAGAATGTATTAACTAAAATTAAATATGGTAGAGACGCTCATGTAAATGTAACGCAAAGAATTTTTCTGTATTAAAAGCCACAGATTTTCAAAACAACATAACATGTAATTTGTTCATATAATGTTGCAGTATAAATAGAATTTATTTACTGTGCACTTAGTGAATATATTAAAAGAACATAATATTTTTTACATTAAATGTTTTGAAATAACAAGGAAGCAAGCTAACCTAGAATGTTAAAAGTACGCTAAACTTGTGAATACAGTATATTTGAAATGGATTAACATTTTAATAGCTATTTGATGACTGCTAGAAAACGACGTCTGGAATTACAGGTAGGGTAGCCGTACCTGCATAAAGTGCCTGGCAATGGAGGCGATTCATGTATGCGAGCCGTCCCGCCAACACATGCACAAACCTGTATGCCCGAAAGCCAGTGTGTTGTTGTTTACAGAGGAATAAAGTACTGTACGGGACCAAGCTCTTTGTGGTTGCGAGATGTGGGAAATCGTTAAGACGAATAAGCTGGTGATTTGAGGCAATGCTTGCATAAATATAAATTAAAACAGGAGATTGTTATTGTTTCTTACACGAGGGAAGCAGACGATGATTTGGATGGCATCACAGAGCTTCCCCAATCCCCTTAGAGTAGCGCAACTACACACCTCATACCACTCCCACTGAGCTGGAGGGACTCGCTTCTAAGCTAAGCTACGTTAAATTCAGGGACTTTATGGAAGTACGGGTACACTACCTTATGAAATGTGTAATAAAATTGTCATCCATGCACCTATATGATACTATGTGTTTACGTGCATTATGGTTTTATATAAATACTAACGTGCAGTTGCAGTCAGTGGTATAGGTTTAAAGGTTTTGCCCATTAGAACAACATGAATACTTTACTTGAACTCGATTATATGCTAAATATAGGTAGACAAATAAAATCCTAATATACGTGTCAGTCAGAAAGCTATATCTATAAAAATGAATTAACGTTTGTCTCACAAAAACTCGAAAAAGGCTGAACCGATTTGCCTAATTTTGGTTTTGAAATATTTTTGTAAGTCCAAGAAGGGTTTAAAAGGTGAGAAAAAACTAAAGTGATAATGGACCAGGTTATTAACTAAATATAAAAGTACACACACAACCTTTTACTGAACACGTACACATTTTATTTTAGACAAACAAAAGCATTACAAAGTAGAAAGATATTCCACTTTTTGCCAAAGTCTTAAAAGCTATTTCACTTAACATATTTTATTAAATAACGTTTATCGTTTATCAGGACTGAAATTTTTTATGTAGCTGATTATATACCTTTCGCACTATAGCACTGTAAATATTTGACCACAGACAATTGTAGTTAAATAATAGTGAATCCTTGGCGACCTTCTTTACAATTTGTGTTTGTGAATTCATGAAAGTGAATTGAATTGACTCAAAATTAATTGAATTCCTTTGTGACTTTGTGAAGTTCGCGGAGAAGAGAAGATGACCTGACTTGGGTCGTAGAAGTCAGTCAAATGGGCGACAAGGTACGTCACGTGCTGACCACACTGATGAGCAGCGAGATGCAGCTAATGCTAGTAGTGGTTATGGTATGTCAGAATTACGTTCTAGAGTGTCTGTTTCTTCCGGGGGAGCTGTTTTCGTACAAATAAGTTGATGTAGTTATAAACCAGGATGACGTAGCCAATTATCCCACAGAATTTTTAAATTCTTTAGAATTGCCTGGACTGCCACCTCCCACCTTACTTTGAAAAATTAAAAGTAGGATCAGTTGTGATCATGCTGGGTAATATTAACCAACTATGACTGTGCAATGGAGAGAGACTAACTGTGAAAAAGCTAATGAATAAGTCATCGAGGCCAACAATCAAGGGAAAGTACGAAGGAGAGGATATCTTGATCCCACTTATTCCAATGATTCCAATGGACTTACCATTTGATTTTAAGCGTCTACAACTTCCCGTGAGTTTGACCTTTGCGATCACCATAAATAAATCACAAGGGCAGTCGTTGGAAGTTTGCGTAATAAACTTGGAGTTTCCCTGTTTCTCCCATGTAGGTCAGGTGTTCGCGCGTCGGAAAATCACCATCTTAAAATATTTAAGTACGGAAAAAAATGTTTATCAGAAAGATTTAATTTTTTTTGTAGTTTAGGTCCTCCAACGTTAAGTTCTATCCGACGGTGAATGAATTGGGTGAAATGATGCTCAAATGAGTTCAGGGTCCCTGGAGCTTAAGTTCCCCGAAATTCGTCTTGAAGGATTAGTATATAATACTATCAATGGTATACATTACTATTCCTCAAAAGGCGCCATGGAATTTTAAAGTGATTTTAAAATCTCGTTTTGGAAACGGTTCTTCATAAGTCATGATAATGAATTTCTAATACCACATTACCGATATTACAGAAGAAAACAGTATCGTATTGACACCTGCTTACGTATTGACTCCAGCAAACTGTAGGCAACGACTTCGATTGTCAAAAGGAAATGCTGAACAGATGTATACAACCAACAGATAAAGAGCTGGGAGTGCATTGTTTCTTTTAGTGAACAAGTTCTAACAGGTAAACTTTATATTCTAGGATTTTATTTACTGCCCCAAAAAATGTCAAACCAGTCAAGTGGGGGTCTGAGCAAGCTACCTCCCCTAGTGAGTTGGTCACCTTTTGTTGCATTGACGGCGTGACTCGGGCGTTGTGCAAATAACATAGAGCACACCGATCGCTCTTAAAATATCTCCGGTATTTCAATCAAATTATACATTCTAGGCCTTCAAAAATAATAGATGCATTACCAAACATTGCACTTTGAGTAATATTTTAACACAAATAATGAATTCCTCGTTCTTTGTGACATATACAACGGTCTATACAAGTTGTACTATAACTTACAACAACGGTCAGTCCAAGCTCTTCCTAAAAAGAATAAACATGCCCCTGATATTCACGGAAAAAGTGTGAATCGATAGCTTTCCAAATTAGGAAAAAGTGATATCTTGTACGTGCCTTTTAACGGTGGAGCAAACATTGTCGTAATAGTCGATTACTTTCCAAACAACGTAGATGAAATTTTAAACCGTCCCACCATGTATTTGGTTTACTGTTTTTAAGGTTGGCAGTTTTATAGCATATTTAGTGTATCCTGCTAACGAACTTGATTACTACCTAAGTACAACGGAAATTAAGAAAACTTTTCTAACATGGAGGTTTTATCCAGAAACTCCAATATGCATATCTATGGAATTAGGGCAAAGGTTATTCAGAGGTTTTGACACTGTTTCTGTATCCATTTTTTTGTGTTTTTATGTCCTCCGACTTTAAGTCATATCGGACGGTAAATGAATTAGGTGAAATGATGCTCAAATGAGTCCGGGGTCCATGGAGCTTAGAGTTACCTGAAATTCGTCTTGAAGGATAAGGGAAATCCCCGGAAAAAACCTTATCCAGGTAACTCACTCTGACCAAGATTCAAACCTCTTGAACCTGAGGCAGACACGCTACCATCTACGCTACCGAGGCGAGCTTTCTGTATACATATCTATAGAATTTGATAATTAGAATTTAAGTAAATATGACATACAATCTGTACTGTTATAAAATGATCGTTTGTCGATTTTAAGCTCTGTAGTTGTTTGCTTGATTGCACTAGGCAACAATGAAAATGTTTCGGGTTTAAAAATACTGCATTTACATGTATTTCCATCTGCTGAATTCAAATATCACCATAAAATGATAGATTAGCTCTTGTTTTGAAGATAAAGTGACTTTTCATTTTTTAAAGTGAAGATTTTAAATTTGGGGGAATATTTTTGGGAGTTGCCACACCTGTCAAACTACCGTAGATGTCAACTAGAAGCATTTGGTGACAGTGCTCCTGCAAAAGTACCGTAACCTTGGATGCAACATGTCCCTTAAGATCCATTTTTTTCCACTCCCATCTAGACCTTTTCCCTCCTAGTTGTGGAGCTGTTAATGATGAACATGGGGAGAGATTCCATCAGGACATTTCTGTTATGGAACAAAAATATCAGGGCCGTTGGAATGAAGTAATGCTTGCAGATTACTGTTGGTCTTTGTATAGGGATTCTGCGGAACTCCGTCATAAGAGGCAAGCTAAAAGACGACGAAGTCAATAGGCCACCACATGATTCTCTTCAGACTGGATTATCTGCGAAGTATTTTGCCATCAATTTAGAACTCGTAGCATGTAAATTACCAGTCAACAAATGCACTTTCATTGTTGTTAGCATGCATGTAATTAAAATGTATCCTTTTCTCTCAATCCGTTAATATGTAATACTTCCACGTTGTGTATATCATAGAAACCAGAGCTAATAAAATTCTTTCATTGTCATATTTGTTTTTCTCAACCCAAAATTAGTAGGAATTGCCTCATGAAGTGCTCGAAACATTCAAAAATTATTTTTTTGCTGCCCAGTGATATCTGTATATATTGCTTTGGATAAAATTCAATAGAATTTGTTTGTGAATGCACTTTCTGCGAAATGAAGCAACTACTCCTTGACGTTCTTGACGAAGTGTATTTAAACGATATTTTATTCTTTTAGAAATTTATGAGTTTAAATTTCCGGATTATGAAGGCTCATGTCCTTATTTCCTTCTTTCAAAGGTTAAATAGTTATCAAAATTATTTGAGTGGTGTTAGAGATTACCCATTACCCTACTAATAAATACAGACGTACACACATGCAATATATACACATGTAGCATCTGTTTAATATTACAAGTTTATGGACTAACACTTATATGATATTTGTTTTCCTTAAAAGCTTCAAAGTAGGTTTTCCTTTTACTGTAGAAAATACTGTTTTCGTATTTAAAATCGCATACATCCTGTTCAAAGGAGAAGACCGTTAACTCTATAAACTCATTGCAACTGGATTCAGTCATACATCGTGTATGCGAATTCCAGAAAACGCAATTAGTTACCGTGTTGTTTTAATTCTTTATTCAAGTTAGCATGACTGCTGCAAATACTTCAGCTAAAGATAGTCTTGAATCAGTTTGTATATTACTTATCGAGACTGAAAGAAATATTGCATTTACCCCGAAAAATGGGACCAAAGAAATAAAACAAAGATATGTTACGTTTACATGACCTTCTTTTGCCCAATATTGTTACAGCTTTCTGCCACCCATATTCTCATTACAACTAATTTTATTGTTATGTCCCCTGTTATGGGGGTCCCTCCGTAGTATGTACCTTTTAATTTACCTTTGGATCCAGCCATGGCTAGGCCATACTTTCTTTAACGGGCCAGAAGCATACGAACACTGTACTAAAAGAGCGTTAGTAATTTCTGATATACGAGGACAATTCGGAAATTGACTTCCATTGCATATAGCACAAAAAGCAGTGGCACCTCTGCCACTTGTTTTTCAATTCTGTGATGGAAATGCGTTATGTTCAGTAGAAGATTCCGGGCTATAAGGAAATGCGTGAATCTGTGGTACAGGAGTCAAAATAGGTATATCCCTATATTTATAGCAATACTAGTGATGTATTTAACTATTTCCTGAGCGTAGTATTTAGAGAGACAAATTCATTTAAAAAAATACCTGGTTAATGTAACTGCATTCAATGGATTGTTCTGTGAGATGCCTTAAAATTAATATTAAGTTTAAAAGATAAGAGTGAATGAACACCTGACTACGAATATGGACATGAAACAGTAGGGCATCTTGCATTTACCAACACGGATCTTTCGTGCATCCCACCCCCAGGAGCAGCTGATGATATAAAGGAACCGTGGGATACTATAGACCGCTAGTAGGCCGATCAGCAGAAACGTACAGATATCTTTCAGTATTCCTTGCTTGATAACTTTGTAATATTGGTGGGTTTATCAAAGAAGGATTCCCTTTATGAAAATGGAAAGATAGTGATTGAAAAACGGAGGGAAGATACCTCCACTCACCACATCACTACAGGGATCTATTCCCCAGTAGGAACTAATAAGTAGAAGGGAGATCATAGGCAGGAACAGAGCGGAGCCAGCGAAACAGCAGAGACGCTAGGAAGTTCCCAAAAGTTGCAGAACTTTCCCACAGAGCCCACAGAAGTTTCTCAAGCTCCATTCAGAGAGAGCGTGACGAAGTGACTCTAACAACTTGGGCAGCAACTTGTACTGTCTGCTTACCATAAGAAGGCAAGAGAGAAATAAAGGGGAGAGGGGTTTGAACAACTAATCTGCTGTATAAATGAATATGGCTACTAGGAAATGAGTGTATGAGTATACATGTGAGTCACCCATGTTGCCGGATCTAATGCTCGTTGCAGTAACTTCAGTGATAGGTATTATGTATGGGTGAGTTATGTGACAACACTTGCATATTTTTAAACAAACCTAGCATCCTTGTCATAATCGGAAGGCGAGCATAAACACCGTACGATCAGAAAAAGTGATGACGTTACATATTTCCCTAGCTTGCCTTCTTGTCCTGGGCAGACAGTATGGGGGACAGTGAAGAAGGTTACTGAGCATACGCATCTGTAGCATCTGTCTTTAGCCACCGGTATTGCAGTTCGTGGTCTAAGGGTAACATGCTAGCCTCTGGTTCTGAGCTAGCGGGCTCAAACCCGGAGGATGGAGGTCGAGGAATTTTTTCGGGCGTAAAAATCCTTAGCACGTCTTTCTTAGGAAGGTAAGTAAAGTTGGTGGTCCCTTTGTAGATTCATGGGCTCATAAAGAGGTCACTGAACAAAATAAGGTATCTTTCGCGCCCAATATAAAATTGACTGCTGTACAGCATACCAGTTAAAGAGCGTCCTTAAAAACTTTATCGCAATTTTCATCCGCCGGAGCTACCGCGCTGGCAACTAAACTAAAAAGGAGTGAAATGAGAAAGGAAATAAATCCACCCCTGCATTTGCCTAGTGACTTGGATAAACCTCGGAAACACCCAATTCAGAATGTAGGGTCGACAGGGATCGAACCCATGCCCTCTCGGAAGCGAGTCGCACAAGTTGCCACGGCGTCACTTCTCGACTCACCTAAGAGAATGTTCTTATCCGGCAGGATCAAAATGAATTTTCTAAAAAGCAAACATCTGCGATATTTTTCCGAAACTCACTTATCTGTTAGTCCCATCTGAGAGGGCGAAATAAGCCCTAAAACAGCCGTGAGTGAGATAAACCCAGAATCCCCCTAGTAGTAGTAAACTTGTTAGAAGAATCGAAATAATACAAAATAAGGAAAAGGAAAGTCATTATAGAAGAGAAAACATCCAGTCTTGCCAACCAGGAAAAATTACGAAGAAATCGTGTTATTCAAGAATCGAACACAGAACCTTTCAAATTCGAGTCTCACACGATAATGCGGAGCCATGCCACTCGATATGAATACATAAATTTGGATACACTGCTACTTCAGTACATAGATCTCACCATCGCAAAGGCATTTAACTTAACACAATTAACTTATTTGTGTCTTACACATTTGATTCAGTGGGAAGGTTATGCTTGTGTTATAGTTTAATTACTTTCTCTACACGTATAGTAATTGCGGGGAGTGTTACATTCTAATAGAAAATTAAATATCGAAATGTCACTGAATTGAAAGTTTTGGAACCCCCTGATTAAAAGTGCATTTTTAGAAAAAGGTTCGCGAGTGTGTGAACAAGATAATTAAAAGACGAAAATTTGGTTATACGTATACTAAACTTGGCATTTATATTTAGCATTTTCCAAAAATACGACAAGAAAATCTCCCCACCTCAGGCTTTCCTTCCCGTTGAAAATTTTGTTGAAATTTTTTATTTTCTCAAAAATAGTTTTAATTATTTTGAGTAAAATACCACATGTTAAGATATTTTAATGTCAAATAAAATGTCTACCTTGAATTTTCTGCTAATGTCACCACTTCATTCGCTTCTCTGGCTCACCGATGGAGAAACCCAATATTTTTTCGGCATTTATCAGTGTAGATTTGCAATTCGTGAAGAAATACAGAGACAGTTTCTTGGAAATTGTATACGCAGTTGTGTACGAAAATGTTAATTTAAGAATTAAAAAAAATCATTGCTGTTAGTCAACCCATTGCTTAGTTTGCTAAAAACAATAGATCAAAGGGTAATTAATAAACTGGAATAAGAAATGAGCTGTTTGTTGGCTTGTCAAAAAAAGTAAAAATCGTTATTTTCTGTAAATAATCTAAGAAGTTACGTTAACGTTTATGAAGTACTAAACTTGAAATTATAAAGGATAGACAAAAGCCTATTGTTTTATAACCCAGCAGCCGAAAATTTTTGAATCACATCAATAATTCATGCGCACACAAATAGAGAGGATAGCTAATTTCTAAATTCGAACCCTGTATAAACGCGTCATAGACAAACGTAGAACTCATTAAATTATTCACTATGTGAGATCATTCTTTTGTAGCATTACCCTGTTCCGAAACATCCAGTATCGCAAGTTTATATTGTTGCAAGAAGTTAATGTAGTGTGCCATTCATGTAACAAGCTTGAAAAAACGCCATTCTTTTATCTGTAGTTTATCTTTCAGGATCAACACTCTAATTAAAAAAAAATAAGTATCGAATACTCATATGACCTCTGTCAATGATAAATTACACATATATCGGTTAGGCAATTAAATGGAGTCTTTCATCCACGTTGCCATATATTTTTGTTTTTGAATAGTTTCAAATTAAGCAGATAATCCATAATTACCTACATAAACCTACAAAAGCACCATTCAAGTGTTTAGCTGTATAGACTGCAGTCTACATGTAATGATACATTGTGTATCGCTTTTTATAGATGGAAATCGTAATAGATAAATAAAAACGTAATGTATGAAAAATACAAACTGTTGTGACATTAACAAGTTCACAATATTCGTTGATTTGATCTGGATTTTTCAATACCTACATTTTTAAAAAATTTAGTGTCATGCAAAGGTATAGCATTTCAAAACTAACATATAGGGGCCAACTTTTTAAAAACGTGACTGATAGTGCATTGGGCTGCTGTATCCTTCTGGTAGCTATAAAATTTAACTACAGAAATAGTTCAATACTTAAGCTTTAATAACAAAAGTTTGGAGATGTAGATATGCAAACAAATGATAATGGGTAGAAAGGTTCTTGTAACTCACTCACACACACATAAACAAACCTGTGAGATCCCTCAAGGACAAGAAAAAAAATTCTAGAAAGGAATCTAGCTATGTGATACGAAATATATGTGAAATATCAAATTGGTATTGAAGTTGAGCTTCTTTCAGGGATACGAAATTAAAACTTTTAGGAAATATCCCTATCACAAAATTGGTGTTTACATGGGAGAAATTTTGTCATTTTTTATTTTCTTAAGATAGCTCAGATGGTTTTAATTAAAACGTCACATCTTTAAGATATCTGCCTGAAATTAAAACCATATATTGGAGTTTTGGGAATAGTACGTGAAGTTCTCGTCGTTCTGTATTACATTTGTATAATTGGTATAACACAAGAGGCACACAAAAGCATTTTAGGCTGGCCCCGTAGCTAGGGGTGCTAGGTGTTCGATTCCCGGCGGTGGGGGTGGGGATTTTTCTCCGACCAAGATAATTCCTCATCTTCCCCAGAGTCTGGAAGTATGAATGAGAGTGTGAATGTATGCATGATCTAATGATTAAAACGCAACGATTACAAGTTAACACCTTCAGCGTGTTCCAAAGGAGAGAGGTCGTTGGTATGACTCTTGGAGTTAAAGGCGGGTATAAATGGAGCAAAAAAGCATTTTCGACAAAAAATGTATATGTTAGGCATATAATTTATATCAAATATATTTTGGAATTGAGTTTCCGAGTGATCTGAATTTTCAAATGCTTGTATTCTTCTTAAAATAAAAGTCGTAATTCTTTATTTTCTGGTGATCATGAAAAGGCCATCACATAGCAGTACGAAGTAGCCAAAATAATAAGCTTTTGAAAGAATATTAATTCTTCTTTCACACTGGCCGTGTATAGGCTAAAGTATGGAAAGATAGAGTTAGACTGAAAAATTCAATGCCATAGCTGGGATTTGAGCCACGTATCTTCTGGTCGCCGTCCAGCCGCTCTAACCATTGAGCTACTATGGCCAACGTGCCGATATGACATTAAATTCTCCAACTGACTCGTGTTCGTTCTCGGTAAACCACTTAGGAGTTCTCATAAACACATGAGACAACTACCTTAATGGCGACTTACTATGCTGTAAGTACTGTAAGGCCCGAGCTTTATAGTTAACCACTATTAGGTCAATTATTGGAAATTAATTGTTCTTTCACACTGGCCGTGTGTAGGCTAAAGTATGGAAAGATAGTTGAAAGAATAGTTCACAAATGAAGGAGTAGAGAAGATCATGTGATTGAATAAGAACTTTCTAGTGAACACTCCATAAAATTGACTTGAAACTATGAAAGCAAATGCGTCCGTACACAGCAGAAAGTTTAAAACAAATCTGAGCAATGAACAAGTGCTAACTAAAAGACTTACCTCATTCACCCCTGTTTACGATTACTGCTTTAAACTCACGTCACTACATTTCGCAGCTCGCGTGCTGGACCGATCACTTTCTTCTGACCCCAATTTCTCCGCAGAGAAGACAAAACGCAAACCAGGTGACAAGAAACAAAGTGCCTTCAATCAGAAGGCAGTTGGATGACCAAAACTGGTTTATATACCGTCGGGGCCCGTTTTCTTTAATGAGATTCCCGATGACGCCATCCCAAACTCGGGGGGGATTCCCTTTCAGACATTTTCGGTTACGTCCTCCTTGATAAAGAAAGTAATTTGATGAATGTGGGAAATTGTGCTATTGTGGCGGTAAAGACTTTGCATTCTGTCGGCAGGTGACGCTTAACACAGTCAGGTAATATGACCCGGTGAAAGGTTTCAAAGGGAAGATTACAACCTTTTGTGCAGTTTATTTCCTGTCTGTCAAGAGGCATAAAAAACTCTCATTGTCTAATTTATAGCTTGAGGTGGGGGGAGAAGTGCCCAGTTCAGGTGCATTTCAAATGTGGAAAAGTGGCGAACCGGTTCGTCCATAACGGAAACCTCTCAAGTAAATATTGCAGTATGGCATTTAACCGCGTTTTAACATCTCTTCTGTAGAAAACTGTTTAATTATCGTAAGAAAGCACGTAATAGCTATAACTTGGAGTTGTTAAAGCGATCAACTACATGCCAGGACAGCATGCCTGTTCCAAATTAATAGGCACGTTCAACTATCCAAGAGTTGTTTCAGTCGAATGGATTATGAAACCTCTGCTCGCTTTTATATCAAGGAATTCGACAAGCTGCTATTTTTGTTGATCACCTTGGCAGAATAGTTGGGCGCTCAAATACCACGGTGCTTTTGCCTCCAGGGAGTTTTGCTATTATTATTTAGCTCAGTCATATAAAATAGCTTAATATGCACTTGTGTCTTTACCTAGCCTATGGTTTAAGGGCAAATATTGTAAAAAAGTGAACATTTTTGGGCATATATGTAATATTATTAATTTAATTTTCTCTATAGTTTGGCTCATATTCAATGTTACAAGTAGCGTACTTATATTTTAAGCATATCTTTTAATATATTACTGCAATACCATTTTGTGCCCTGAATTCCGCACCACTTCACAAGGAAAAAGTGATTTGTAATAGATAAACCTTCGCTAATATTTTATGTGAAAATTTGCTCCAAAATCTGTTTAGTTAACGCGTATGCACGTCGGCTGCTGCCTTTGACGAACCCTTATAATCGTTTAACAAGACAGACCCTCCTTCTCGCAGTCCGTTCTGCAAGGTTGCCAGCTTTCTCGATACGTCATGGGTATCGTACGAGGTTTCGCCAAAATGAATTATCTCCATTACTGCGAAACTTCCTTAGTTTTGAATATATATATATATATATATATATATATATATATATATATATATATATATATATATATCGTACTTCGAAACTTCCTTATATATATCGCAATTCTACTGGATTCCATAATAACCCTTAACTTATTCGAAATGCGGTATTTGAAACCCAGCTCCTTTAGGAGACCGCGCAAAGTGCAATGCCCGTAAGGAAAATCACAAATTTCTTGCAAATGTGCAACCAATTCGTCTAAGGTGGGCGCTCTCCCTTTTGCATAGAATCTATAAATTTCTCGACGAATTAAATCGCATGTGAAATTATCTACTTTATAGAAACGTTTCCTTTTGTTTTCACACTTGATCGGCGTCTTTGGTATTCCTTTCGTCACAATTTTTCTTACTGTATTTCTGTGAATAACCAGAATTTATCATCAGGTTCATTGCACGACCCCTTACCAAGATTATTTTTCAGCACATATTTATATGTGTTCAAAACAAGTGCTTGAATTTGCTTAAAAACAGTTCCCGTTATAACTTTGTTTTTGTGACTTTTCCGGTAATATAACTCTACCCAGTTATTCACACAATTGTCATTACTGATTCTTTTCATGTTACTGAAAGTTATCTACTACTTCATTTGCATTTACCACTGCATTTCCCTCCCACGGTCTTTACATCGTGACACACAACGAATTTGTGCACGTAATAAAACAGATCAACTGGAAGTTGGAACTTTGACAACTGAGACTCCACGTGGAGTAGACACGCGGCTGTCACTTCGAGAAAATCAGGATTGTTATTGGTCCTCAACGACGGTGTTCCATTTCTGAAGTGTGGAGAAAGATTTATGACGGTCATTAGAGGGCGGGAGGCTCGCGTTCCTTTGACCCAAACTGCACATGCATTAACTAAACAGACTTTACCTATTGGTGCTACCATTAAGTATGGCAGCTTCTGAGTGCTCAAGCCATATGGTTTATTACTTCATGATTATATGCAGTTTATTTTTTCTATTTATCTTTAAACAATTTTTCTCAGTGAATCACATTTTCGGGTGCAAGATCTGTTTTCTCAGAAGCTACTGAACATAGTTAAATCAGCCTGCCTCCATAGCGTAGATGGTAGCGTGTCTGCCTCACTTCAAGAGGTCCCGAGTTCAAATCTCGGTCAGGGCGAGTTACCTGGATAAAGTTTTAACCGGGGTTTTTACTCATCCTGAAAGAGGAAAGTTGGGTAACTCAAGCTCCATGGACTCCAGGCTCATTTGAGTATAATCCCTCTGCTCGAAAAGTTACCATGGCTTTGTCAATAGAAACCTCTCAGATAACGCACTGATTATTCTTGTAAGAGTGAAAGGGGAACTGCCGCGCTTCCCGGACCTGTGAAGGGATCACTTCAGCCAATGGAATTCTCAGGAATCACAAATGACACATAGATGTTTACTCCACGTGGTGTAATCAGTGCGTTATCTGAGAGGCAGATATCTATTATCAAAGATAAATCCATGGTAACCGCTCGAGCAGCACGACTATATCATTTCACCCATTCTATTCATCGTCTAATATGACCAGACATCGGATCACTTACACCTTAGCAATCAAGGTCAGGTGCGACATCAACAAACGTCGCCTCGGTAGCGTAGATGGTAGCATGTCTGCCTCACGTTCAAGAGGTCCCAATTTCGAATCTCGGTCAGGGTGATTTACCTGGATAAGGTTTTTCTCCAGGTTTTTCCTTATCCTCAAATACGAATGTCGGGTAACTCTAAGCTCTATGGACCCTGGGCTCATTTGAGCATCATTTCAACAATTTCACTCACCGTCCGATATGACTTGACGTTGGAAGACGTAAATTAAAAAAAATCAACAAACTCCTGTGTCAACAAGTATATCGAAGCGCTGTTTGTGTACAGTCCGTTACGGATACAAAGTTACAACATGCCATCCTTTTCATTGCTTTCGATGCGGGAATTACAGTGAAGAACCATGTTCATTCGTAAATTCTCGAATGTAAATTTTCTGCGCCTCTTACTGAAACAATATAAAAATATTGAGAGAAAGTTCGTCCAATGTCACATGACGTTAACGGTGCAAATAATTTTCATATGTGTATCCGAGAATTTATTTCTTATATTACGCAGTACTGAAAATGCAGTAATTTTTGTTGTTGAATACTGGACACTTCATTTTTTGTTCGTTTGGTAGGTGGTGCATTCTATATATTGTTAATTTTTGCAGTCACCTCCTTTTAGACAGCTCGAAAGTTAAGCTGTTTAATGGTTGTTGATAATACCCAAAACTTTTGATTTATAAAATGGAGATTGTCCAATAATTTGTTGTGAAAGTAATGCTATGTCAAACACCTTGCACTCCCTGAAAGGCAGATCTACCTGCGTGACTAGCAGTAGTTGCAATGAATCTAAAGCTACGCGTTGCGAACCGGACTATTCCTACGTGTTGTCCTCGGGACTGATGTCAGCAGTTGTATACTGTGAGACTCGTAAAGTTCATATCCCTTTAAAGGTGTACGGGCTTCGATGTCTGGATATGACTTAACATTGGAGGAATAAATAAAAAAAAAACAGTTAAATCCAATATTAGGACATAAAAAAGGTTCTAAATCCTGCTCTTGTGGCTCTACTTCGGCACAAATAAGATGTTTGGTATGCTTTAAAAAATAAAGTGGTGATGAATTTTATAGTAATATAATTGCGAAGAAAATCCTATTTTCCTTAATGAACAAATTTACTGTATACAAGTAGATTAGTGCACTTTGAAGTTATTCATCTACATAAATGTAGTGTGATATCTTACACAGTCTCTGAGATGATAGGTCATACATTTAGCAGCCCGCCTCGGTAGCGTAGATGGTAGCATGTCTGCCTCACGTTCAAGAGGTTCCGAGTTCGAATCTCGGTCAGTGATGAGTGATGATGAGTATAAGGGCGCTCAACTGCAGAGGTCATCAGCGCCCTTTTTAAGACAAACTGGTCATGGCAAAAGCCAGATATAAATTCCTCTAAAACACTATAAATATGTAAATAGACTTACAAAAAATACATACACGTAAAAAAAACTATAAAACAATAGAAATATAATCTAAAAAGCCATAAATTCTATTAGCTAAATCCTAAAATCTAGTCTAGAAAAGAATCTAAATACCTTCTCCACTACTGCGTGATCGTCCGCTAGAATTTCTGCAAAGCTGACCGGCAGCTGCAGAGACGTCCTAAGGTCTGCTAGGTGAAAACACTCTAGCAGCACGTGTCGTACAGACAACGCTTCATTGCAAAACGGACACAGTGGAGAAGGCTCCTTTTTAAAAAGAAAACTGAGTAAAAAGCAGTGCCCAATATGCAACCGAGCCAAAGTCACCTCCTCACGACGAGATGACCGACAGGAGGTAACCCAGGGAATCGGAAGTTCTTTGACAGATCTAAGTTTATTATTGCGGAGAGCGGACCACTCTTCCTGCCAGCAGGTTTGCACAGCTCTCCGCAATACGGCCCTAAAATCTTCCGATGTCACACATGGTACTCGAACCCTGGGCTTCATGGTAGCCTTCTTGGCTGCTGAATCCGCCATTTCATTCCCCCGCAAGCCTACGTGACCAGGGATCCATGCACACACCACGTTTACGCCAGAAGCGCATAAAACGTGGAGGGCATCCTGTATACGCTGCACAATAGGGTGGTAGTTGTACAGCTGCCGTAGGCCTTGAAGTGCACTGAGGGAATCACTTAGGACGTACGTGTAAAATGGCCCCGTATATTGCATAAAGCTCTGTAGTAAAAATGGAAGTGCTTCAGGGTGAGTTACCTGGATAAGGTTTTTCCCGGGGTTTTCCCTTATCCTGTATGACGAATGTCGGGTAACTCTAAGCTCCATGGACCCCGGACTCATTTGAATATCATTTCATCCATTCCATTCATCGTCCGATATGACTTAACGTTGGAGGACGTAAATTACAGAAAAAAACAACATACATTTAGCAGGGTTAACTTAGGGCTTTTAATTTTATATCCGTGGGCGTCTCCTCAATATAACGAGTATCCTTTTCGTCCGGCCGCTATATCCTCCAGCCGCAGCCAAGGCCAAGGAGGAGTGCAGGATGTGGGTAGCGGAGGTCAGTGCGCCTACTCTCCCGACCATAAGACGACTATTTAACCTTCTAGGGCCGCTACCTTTCCATCAGGATAGTCACTCAGCTGTCTTCACGTGGCTGATTGCACCGCGGATCTTCCAGTGGGGAAAAACTCCACAATGGTTAACTGGGAGTAGATCTAGGTCCCCTGTGCCAGAGGCAACTTTTAATCTTCCCTTAACCAAAATATTAATCATTTCTATTTTATGTTTTACTATCGCTTAATGCATGGCAAAAGAAGTATATTTGATTAAAACATGTTGATATTGAGAGCGAAAGCATATTTTTGAGGCATTTTATAGAGAAAGCCAGTAAAGAAATAAATGAAAGAAATATGACTATATTTTATTGAATATACCCGTTTTGAGGTTCCTAGAATTATAAACACATCGTCAGATGAAATCCCATTAGGCGCGAGTCTGCAGCGTGTGTGTATGGAAATAGCGTAACTGGAACACTAAGTGTCGAATAAATACCATATTTGGTGTTGAAGTTAAATTTCTTCCAAGAAGGCACGCAATAGATTTTCAAGAAAAACTTGGAACTTAAACTATACTTTACATCTCCTTTTTGCTACCTTGCAACTGTCTTTAAGTTGTCTCTAAGGATTTTGATTACAATATTAAATGTCTAAAGAATTTGGAAAATAGAATATGTATCTTGAATACTCATGAAGTTTCATTTAGCTTCTTTTAGATGACTTTAGTATAATTTTTAGGTAATAAATGGAAAAACATAGGGGATTAGCGAAGTTTTTTTTGTAGAAAAAATAAGGCCCGCCTCGGTAGCGTAGATGGTAGCGTGTCTGCCTTAGGTTCAAGAGGTCCCGAGTTCGAATGTCGGTCAGGGTGAGTTACCTGGATAAGGTTTATTTCCGAGGTTTTCCCTTATCCTGAAACACGAATGTCGGGTAACTGTAAGCTCTATGGACTCATCGTTCGATATGAGAATGTTGGAGAAAGTAAATTAAAAAAAAAAAAAAAGTACAGAAAATGTAGAACCTCTACGTTAAATTCTGCTTTATATATCGTTAAACATTTTCAGGATAACTATTATTGATTTGAATTAAAAATACTTTACATTTTTGAAATTTTAAGTAATTATGCAATGTCTTGCAAAGAGAGTGAAATAATATTTTCAATGAAGATTTTTATTTTGTCGATTTATGAGTTTTCGCGTTGTGGCAACATTTGTAATAGTTTTTTGATGTGGTGCTTTTATGTGATCGTCAAGTTGCGGCGATATTTGAAGAACCTTTAATTTTGGATTTGTTAATTTAGTTTTAGTTACTTTAAAAGATGAATTCCCAGCCGTAACATGATGATTCTAATCACTGCCTTTCTTTGTAAATATATTGATTTTAATTCTTTTTAAATTGACAAAAAAGTTATAACACAAATGAACTGATAATCTCTCCAGTATATCCACTATTTAAGCGTCCTTTTTCTATAGGATTAGGATTTCTCTACGGAGGGGATTCCGTAAGTAAGCCACCATGCTGGGCCCATTGTGCCTATGCCTCAAGTGGAAGGATGATGCGAGAGGAGACAGAGGGTGGCCGACACAAGGAGCCACGACAGTGCAGAGGGCAGGATCTCTACAGTTTACTTAGATAGAGACTTCCCCCTACAGACCAGGACAACGAACACGCTCCCCTACTGCAGGACAGCAACGAGCCCAGCAGCCGAGCCGCAAAGGTCCCTGGCTGGCGGCTCCAAACTGGTCCCAGCAGAGGAGCGGAGATCGGCAACCGACATACCGGAGGAGGAACTCAGAGCATATCATTCTGTCATGCACCGCCGAGACACTCTCCGACACCTGTACCCTGAAAGAGACCACCAGACGAGAGATGATGTGAAACGGTAATGAGATGAAATGGAGGAACAGGAAACTCGGGGGATGTAATTCACCTACCCGGCATTCGCTTAGCGACCCGGGTAAACCCCGAAAAAGTCATGGGTCAGGTAGGTTGGCCGCGGGTATCGAACCCGGGCCTGCCGAATGCGGGGCATATTTCTATAAATGATCAAACTAAAACTTTACGTCTTTACTCTCGACGGACAAACTTTAATTCCACCCGTCCTTGTATGAAGAGTATTCACTTAGTATATATTTTTAAATAATAATACTTCAAACATTCGTTAAATCATTTTAAATTTTAAATAAAATCATAAAGCAAATAAACAATATTAATTTTTCTTTCGGTGCTGAATACAAAATAATTGTTACAAGAGGAATTTCAAAGTCAGCAGTAGCGACCCGCTTTTTGAAGATATAATTATCGTTAAAGTATGTTGTATTACCCTTGTACCTACAAACACAATGTAAAGCGAAAGTATTCCTGCAAAGTTTCATCTCAGTTAACGTAAATTAAAAACAAGAATAAGCTTTGGCAACAACAGTTTGTAGAAGAGTGGGTACCCAAAATTTGGGAATGCAACAAATAAGATTTTTAGAAGAAAGTTTATATTTAAGTTTGTGTATGTATAAGTACGTGTACTCATATGCAATCAATGTTCGTGGAATTACGGCTATTTTTTCTCGATAACATTCTCAGCGAAAGTTCACAGCTCCTTCCTTATTGACTCCATAACAAGTTCATAGAAATTTTTAGGATGTTAGTCATTTACAGCTGAAATTAAAAATATTCTTCAACGTTATATTCGTCAAGAAACATGAGTAATGAAACAAATTATAAAAATCGCTCTAAAGATCCAAGATTTAAAAAAAAAAAAAAATTAAAAAGAAAAGTACACACTTCACAATATAACCTATTTATCATATCACAGCAATTTATATATAATATCAAATCACAGCAATTAATTATTGATGCACTTGACTAAAATCTCAGTAAGCTTGCTAAAAGCGCAGGTACACATACCACATGCACATACACACAAATTCTCTGATCCTATATAAGTAGATCCTCTATAATATAAGTAGAGTTTGAAATTCTTTAAGTAACATAAATCTCAGTGTGTTTGGTACCCTGGGATAATTTATTACCAACTGAAAAATGATTAACTATTTCTATGTACATAAAAGTATTACTCACTTTTATATAATGCTGTACATAATTCTGCAGTTATTGATTTATGTATTTGTTCACTCTGTTTTGATGCTAAATTTTTTTAAAATGACGATTCTTTTAAGAAGTGCATGTTTAAGGAAGCAAAAAGCTTTGTGCTAGAAATGCAATTTTAATGTGATTTTGTTTCAGAAATCGCACTCTTAATTATATCATGTCTATTGTGTTAAGTCGAAGGATATTTGCATTAAACGGAAAAAGTAAATGATAGTATTTAATTGGTTATTTAAACTTTACAGCACATTTCGTCTAAAAGACAGACGTAGAATAGTTTATATATTGCAAACCGATGAAATTCTGATACAGAATAGGTACTTCGTAATTCTGAACATCCCAAAAAGGGTATTTAAATGATCACTGCACACCTAATTCAAAATAAAACGAGAAAAGTTTGAAATTTGTAATCAAAACACAGTTGTCTTACGTGTAACATGTGCAATGCGTTAAACAATTAAATAAACCCTATTAAACGGTACAGAATGTCAAGTAAAGTAGATAAGGGAGAGAAAATGCTGTACTTACTGGGGTGAGCACATCCTAACAATCAGTCACTCGCACACTCACTGGAAAGAGAAAGACATGCGAAAAGATTGACCCGCGCTGTATCATGGGTAGAGGCGTCCTGCCTCTTTAATTAGTTACATAAATAGATATGTTTTGTATCATATCATGCTCGTGATATCATCAAAGTAGCGCCCATGCGTTACTAAACGTTTCTGTGTCTCAAACAGAAACAAAACAATGGCGAGCAGTGGCGTGTGCACTTCCTTGTTCTACTTCTTCTCAAACTAGTGACAGGCGGAGTGTAAACCAACACATAGCTGATTAAAAGTTAATCTACACATACATAAAATAACACGCTGGTCTTGAGAACCTTGGACAGTTTTGTTTCCGGGTTTCACATCTCCTTGGAGTACTTTTTATTAATTGTGTGTACAGGCTGACAATCTCATTCTCCGAAGAATCTACCGTCACTTGTTCCAGGGAAGAAATACAAGATATTTATCTACGGGTATGTGCGGATGGTGTGCGAATGTAAACAGCAAACTTAATGGAAGCTAACAATAGAATATTTATTTGACGCGAGCTACTGACTGTTTAGATATTATTGAATATAACTGCTGAATTATATTTGCTAATCTTGACGTATCCGGATTTTACTTTCTAAAAATAACTGCTTCTCTAATAGTAATGATAATGATTATGATAATAATAATGATAAAGGTAATAACAATGGTAATAACAATGGTAATAATAATGGTAAATATAATAATAATAATAATAATAATAATAATAATAATAATAATAATAATAATAATAATAATAATAATAATAATAATAATAATAATAATAATAATAATAATAATAATAATAATAATAATAATAATAATAATAATAATAATAATAATAATAATAATAATAATAATAATAATAATAATAATAATAATAATAATAATAATAATAATAATAATAATAATAATAATAATAATAATAATAATAATAATAATAATAATAATAATAATAATAATAATAATAATAATAATAATAATAATAATAATAATAATAATAATAATAATAATAATAATAATAATAATAATAATAATAATAATAATAATAATAATAATAATAATAATAATAATAATAATAATAATAATAATAATAATAATAATAATAATAATAATAATAATAATAATAATAATAATAATAATAATAATAATAATAATAATAATAATAATAATAATAATAATAATAATAATAATAATAATAATAATAATAATAATAATAATAATAATAATAATAATAATAATAATAATAATAATAATAATAATAATAATAATAATAATAATAATAATAATAATAATAATAATAATAATAATAATAATAATAATAATAATAATAATAATAATAATAATAATAATAATAATAATAATAATAATAATAATAATAATAATAATAATAATAATAATAATAATAATAATAATAATAATAATAATAATAATAATAATAATAATAAGAATAATAATAATAATAATAATAATAATAATAATAATAATAATAATAATAATAATAATAATAATAATAATAATAATAATAATAATAATAATAATAATAATAATAATAATAATAATAATAATAATAATAATAATAATAATAATAATAATAATAATAATAATTATTATTATTATTATTATTATTATATATATAAAAATACTAAGGTGAAATCACGCTAAATCTAAATAACGCGAGTATGTTGCCTAAGATTTGGTGAATGCCGATAATAACACTGGGCAACAAAAAACTAATTTTTGAATGTTTCGAGCACTTCATGAGGCCATTCCTACTGATTTTGGGTGACAAAAAATATGAGAATGAAAAATTTTTATTAGCTCTAGTTTCTATGGTATACTCAAGGTAGAAGTATTACATATTAACGGATTGAGAGAAAAGGATACATTTTAATTACATACATGCTAACGACATTGAAAGTGTATTTGATTTTTTTTTAAATGGTAATTACATACTAAGAGATCCAAATTGCTGGAAAAATACTTCGCATATAGTCGTATCTAAAGAGAATCATGTGGTGGCCTATTGACTTCGTCGTCTTTTAGCTTGCCTCTTGTGATGGAGTTCCGCAGAATCCCTATACAAAGACCAACAGTAATTGGCAAGCATTACTTCATTCCAACGGCCCTGATATCTTTGTTCCATAACAGAAATGTCCTGATGGAATTTCTCCCCATGTGCATCACTAACAGCACCACAACTAGGAGAGAAAAAGTCTAGGTGGGAGTGGAGAAAATGAATCTTAAGGGACAGTTTGAATCCAGAGGTTCTACTCCCATTAGTCTTGAACCCGTAGGAGCAAGACCCGGGCCTCTTTCAACCAGGGAGTTATCCGAGCTGTCCCAAAGGGTGCTAGGCGTCCTCCGTGCGGCTTTCCATAGGACAAGACCTGGGTAACAAACAAGGGCCCCCCCCATCTGGTCCTAGGACACAAGACGGGATGGAAGTGGATACGCCACTTACGCGCGCCAACACCAAAGGTGAAGGCTACCGATATGACCTCGGTGGGGTCGCCTGGCGATCTAGCACACCTTCTACTAGCTTTGCAGGCTAGTACCCGGGAGAATTAATGGCGTCCCTCAACCCCGTCCTTAGACGTACCCGATTCCCACGGGTATCGGGAACCACTGCCCCCTCGAGACCATCCCAATCCGAACAACTCCCGAAGGAGGGGCTCAGATGTTCGGCCCGAGGTTTCTCTAGTAACGTCAGAGGTACCACGAGTGCTAAGGGTCCGCAGCGCCCGTACCACGACAGCTGAAGGGGACGGATCCCCTCCCCTACGGGGTTCTTCTTAAGGGAAATGTTGCGTCCAAGGTTACGGTATTTTTACAGGAGCACTGTCACCAAATACTTGTAGTTGTCATATACGGTATTTTGACAGGTGTGCCAACTCCCTAAAATAGTTCCCCCAAGTTTAAAATCTTCACTCTAAAAAATGAAATGTCACTTTATCTTCAAAACAAGAGCTAATCTATCATTTTTGTGGTGATTTTTGAATTCAGCAGATGGAAATACATGTAAATTCACTATTTTAAAGCCCGAAACATTTTCATTGTTGCCCAGTGAATTAAGTAATTACTTCTTTAACGTAGGGCCCAAATGACCTTGTTGTCGACGGGCCCTTAAACAGCACACACTCACTCACTTCTTTAACGTTGTAAAAACAGGATTTAGCAATATTATGCTTATATTAAACTTAAGTTGTCCCCTCTCAAACGGCACTACACACCATCATTTCTACATAATGTTGCCAAACGCGACTATTATTATTCAGTATGCCAAAATTCAGAAATTTTCCTTTCCTCTAAAATTTTCAGAATTAGGTATTATGATATTCTGATCAACTGAGTTTCATCGCAACCTTAATAAAATAACTACACCAGTCACATTGTTTTTTTTACCATATTATGTATTTGCTAATGATCTCAGTACACAATTTTACAATTGTGTAATGTACTGCTAATGCCTGGAACTCAGGCTTCTTAGATGATGTGCTTCTGTTAACCCATGAAAACTGTTTATTATAGTTATTTATCTATTCATCTAAAACATTCTCATAGAACTACAAACCTTATCAATAATATTTCCAGCATCAACGTATTTTCCCGTTTACTTTGTGTAGCTATTTAATTTGTCGTAAATTGTTTGTAGGTACTAGAAGCAATATGCTTGTTAAGGCTGGTTCACAGTAACCGATTAGTTTAACCAGAATAAGAGGGAAAAAACTAGATATATGTATTATAACGTGAGCCTCGATCATTAACGGGAAGTTTCCCAGTTCCAGGAAGGATCAAGAAAAATTGGTCAAGTTTTAAGTTGCTCCTTGTGGTTGCTGGTCACTACGTATTACATAATATACTGAGCAAGTAATTGAGTTGCACTTAAGGGTCGGTGGAGACGCTTGGTAAAACTGAATCAAGGCGGTTGTGACAAAAGACAACTGCTATAACAAAATGGAATACAGAATTCAGACGCTAATATGTTATCCCGTATCTTTCTCCTACTTTCCCGCTCATCCACTGCAGTAGTTGTGGATAATGGATTTCACGGCGACAGAGGGCTAAGAGAATAGAAGTCCTTGGGCAATAGTCAAATAAAGAACAAAACAGAGATATGGATTAATTCTTGGGTACGTTCCATTAGCACCACAGCAGAATTCTCTCTAGTCGTAGGGTAGGAATAGCACAGATACTGAATTGCTCAGATCTAGGGGGCGTTGACTGTAATTTGGTTATTGCATAAAAAATAGCTAAATCAACAAAGAACAACAAAAAGAGCTGTAAAATTAATGAGATCAACGATTAGTAAAGAGACGAAGCTTGGTACGACCACAGGAATCAGAAACAATAATGGATGTGCTTTTAGAAAATGTTTACTCAAATTATAACACTGGCTAACTTGCATTATGTTGCTAAATTGTTTATTGAAGGCATTCTGGATCGTTCTTGAAAGAGAGAGTGGACCGCCAAGATGCTCTGCCCGCTGCAGGCATGAAATCGAGGAAGAGGAGGAATGACTATCTTGGATCTTAAAACTATTTATCATATAAAAACGCTAAGAAAGTCTGGAAGATAAGTCTCTCTAAATGAGCCACTTTAAACACGTCTTTAGTGAATCAGGAACCAACTGACATACGAGTTCGTGTCCTATTAGAACTAGGTAAAGAATGCTGGGTAACTCTGAACCTTTTGTAAGTAGGGACGTGAGAAATAAAAACATGATATAGGCCTAAAAAAAGCAAGGCTGTACTATAGGGTTGCTGCATGCACTATGGGCTGGGGTTCAATATTAGGCGAAACATTAAAAAAGTAGTTTCTGAAAGCATTGATTATATAATGGTGGAAAACATATATTTCAACCAGCTAAATGGAGAAAGAATAGTTCGCGATAATATACAGAGTCTGTGCCCACAGCAGATAAGTGACTGATACCAGAGGAATTTTTGTTGTAAT